>JAAIIK010000411.1:732502-777628 GCA_014706435.1 Silurus glanis
TGTGTGTGTGTGTGTGTGTGTGTGTGTGTGTGTGTGTGTGTGTGTGTTTTACATTTAATATTTCATTTTCTAAAAATATGATCTATTTAACTGTTCTACTTATTTCAGCATAGTTCAACAAATGTCTTTATTCCTTCCATGCTTCATTAATTCACTCCCTCCATATGTGGAATTTTCAGGATTTTCTTCTTTTAAGAGAAATTCTTGAAGCTGGGCATAAAATGAGAGTCCATAGCGCTAGTGTTAACTGCTGGCAACTTTCTACTTAGCGGATAACTACGGATTCCTTAGTGTTTTCCTGCATGCACAAAACAAATCGTATTTCTGGAAAGGAGTGAGTAGTTACAGTGACACTGCACTAACGCTACTTTATTTTTTGTACCCCTGGCATTGTTGTGTATGTTTTCAAGTTTAATAATAACAATAACAATAAAATGTGGAGACTAAATGAACTCGAATGCCACTTAATACGTTTCTGAGGGAACCATTTGAACCATGTTTTTGTTTCTTTAACTATGAACATGATGTATCTCTTCAGAATCTGGGTCGAACAGCAGTTTTCCAACATAATAACGACCCCAAACACACCGCCAAGATGACAACTGCCTTGCTGAGGAAGCTGAAGGTGAAGGAGTGGACAAAGTATGTTTTCAGACCTGAACCCTATTGAGCACCTGTGGGGCATCCCTGAAGCGGAAGGTGGAGAAGCACCATGTGTCTAACATCCAGCAGCTCTGTGATGTAGGAGTGGAAGAGGATCCCAGCAACAACCTGTGCAGCTCTGGTGAATTCCATACCCAGAAGGGATTAAGGCAGTGCTACTTAACAGTGGTGCTCACACAAAATATTGACACTTTGGACACAATTATGACATGTTCACTTAGGGTGTACTCACTTTGGACAGTAAATCTATACTGCTATACAAGCTTCACATTGATTAAAATATATCCAACATTTATTTCTATAGTTTTGTCTCTTGAGAAGATATAATAAAAAATATTTGGTGCACTTTTGTGAGATACTGTATGTGTATCTATATATAAGACCACCAACAACAACCATTTACATCTTTAAATCCTATGAAATAGTTAATTTAACGCGTTTTTGATTTATATCAAGCAGTATATTAACACTATTTATTAAGCTCCGACGCGTGTGATGAAGTAAATATGTAAGTAGTAGAATAAACCAACTTGGTAAGAAATGAGGGATGAGCTCATGCCGGGAAATTCAGCACAGGGAAATTACAGGCGCGCATGCGCAGTCGTGTACACGTGCCGCGGTCGCAGTATCGGTTTCATGTTGGAGTTCGAATTTGAGGCAGATGCGGAGAAGCAGAAAGTCAGTCCTGTGGGCTTCTGTTTAATGAACATCATCACGTCAGATAGCAGCATGATGGTCATCTCACCCGGTGAGTGTTATACACTTCTATACACACACACACACACACACACACACCTAAAACTCGATTTCGAGAACGAGGAAGTGGTTGAAGATATCTAACACGAATAGAAATGACAATATATATATATATATATATATATATATATATATATATATATATATATATATATATATATTCATAAGTGTATGTGTGTGGGGAGAGATAGAACATTTTAGCAGTTTAGTTCTAGTATTTAGGGCTTACAGTGCTGACTATATCTATGGAACTTCCTCACAAGGCAAGAAGGCAACAATACTAACAAAAAAGGTGCGTATGTTTGCGTATGCGTGTGTTTGTGCATGCGCGTGTGTTTGTGCGTGCAGTAGATCAAAACACTAGATGACGCATGACTAGTAGCACACACCATCAGACTTCTAGAAACTTCTGTAAAGCAGTACAATAGGAGAAGCAAAATCTTCAGGTAGTCTTGAGCTGATTATTATGGTATAATGTCACAGAGAATCAGATGTAGTTATTCGATGGCAAATCAACTGTAGGTAATGTGCATCAATAACAACAATCAATCACAGTGATGTGCAACTTTCCATTGGCATAACTCAATCAACAATAATATGATTGTCCCAAAGAACTACATAAAACACCAGTATTGTGTAAAAAAAACAAAAGTATGTAAAACATACAGCAGCCTCACATTTTCGAGGAACATTTACATGTGCACTTTTGCCTGACACTATAATCCAACACAGCATACATCTGAGACATCATTCTGGAATTGAAACCTAATGCCTTGACTCAATGCCATCACCTCTGGTGAGCTATACCTACCACAAGTTAAATCACGGACATACACGATATGGACAAAAGTTTGTGGAGATCTGAGCATAAGATCGGCATGCGCTTTTTGAACATCGTTTTCCTCGTGTAGTCTCTATTTGCTATTAGAATAACCTCCACTATATTTTTTTTTCATGCCTCAAATCTTGGAGAAGAAGAAACTGATCAGAAATAAACACACAATGTGGCGTGTAAGTCCTTAGATTTAATTCAGAAAACAGGCAAGAATTTAGGCATATTGAACAGAGCCTGAGCTAAAATATGAACTTATTTGGTAATAAAAAATAAGACAGGGAAAGCCAGAGATGTTTTAGCTACATACATTCAGGGTCTAGGGGCTACATTCCTTACTCTATATGTAAACAGGAACAATACTATAGAACAGTTAACCCAGGAAGTCACATAAACAGTATTGAATAAGCCACGTTCTCACATTGTATAGGCAGAACTTACAAAGACGCCAAAGTACCATGAGAAACAACTCTGAGGCTCTCTAAATATTAACAGTGAAGAGAAAAGTCTCATGCTACCACGTACAAAAAAAGATAGAAGCACATATGGCTGGAAAAACATAGCCCATATCGTGGATACACAGAATCTGTGAGCAGTTTGAAATGAACAAACAGATCTTCTCTTTTTCTGAGGTGATCTTTTCTTTCAAAAAGTAAAAATGAACCTTCGAAGATGTCTGGCCTTATGATGCATATTTGTGTGTTCTCTGCATTGGCTTGACGCAAACTGAAATAACCACATTCCTCCGTCTCTTTTCTTGGATAGAAAAGATCCTTAGGCGTGAGCTGAGCAACCTGAGCAAGCGCATGCCTTCATGCATGGTGCAGCAGATCTCTGATTGCCTGTGCCGCTCGCATGCTCTCACTGACTACGAGGTGCAGGTGATCCGTGCTGGGGCCACGGACATGAAACAAGCAGTGTGTCTACTGCAAACGCTTCTGCTCAAGGGCCGCACACCATGTCTGCTCTTCTTCCAGTGCCTGAACGCATGCAGCCCATCACTCTTCAACACCGTCACCAGAGGCTCGGGTAGGTGTGAGCAGACAGGTGTTTTCCAGATAGAACATATGTAACATTGACTGGCTCTAATGTGTTTGCCTGTCCTGCAGTGGAGGTTAATGATGAGGCTCACCAGCATGTGGAGAAGTCTACGTTTTCAGGTATGTACCTTTTTTCGTTTGCTTTCAGTTCACGAGCCACTCATTCTTTAAATGGTGTGTAGAAGTAAATAACACTGAGAAGGCGCTAGATCGGATTCACCTCATCATCTGAGAGCTTCTTAAGCCATAGAAGATGTAGTTCTAGTGGACGCTGACTGGCGTTACTTATGCTCGAGGTGAAGAGAACATTGATTGAGTGCATGAGCAGTGTCACAGTGCAGATTTCCTTCCTGCAAAAATGTGTGAAGAGAAATGTGCTTGCTTGTGGGTTTGCTTTGCTGCTGCACAAGACCGTGTATAGACTGTAGGTCAGAAAAGCAGATAATAGACATAAAATTCCACCCTCAACAAAATGTATTATGTCCCATTCAGCAGCGTTCTCCAAATGTTTTCACACAGCAGAACAGTTTTATTAAGAATATATTGTCAGAACAATGTTGTTACCTAGTGTAAAGATGTTGAAGCAATTATATAATCTATAAAAAATATGCGTTGGTGTACAAATTCATAATCATTAAATTTACTGCTGCTGTTATTTGCTGCTTTTAGATTTAGTGTTTGTTAGTGTTTGGTATAATTTAATCTTTTTAACCCACTGACCTCAATCAAGTTAGATTTTTGACCCTTCATAGGAAAAAGATTGCGCACAAATCGAAAATTGGCTTTTAAAGAAATAATACTGTGCCTTATATATAGACATTTTCCCCTTGACCCTGAGGCCAGATCGTGTCAGGCGTATGCAACTTTGAGAGGGTTTAGATCACACTTCAGAAGTCTGGCCTGATGACAAATCCAGTTTGGCCAGGGTTTTGATCACACTACTGTTTACATAAGCCAAACACACATGGAAGTTGTTATGCCGGTGTGCTTTCAATGAGAAATATGTTAGGTTTTTTTTTTTTTTCCGCTTCATGCGTCATTGAACTGTTGTGGTTTGGTTTGATTCTTGGTTTGGTTTGGTCTTAGTTCTCCATGTAAACCAGATTCTTACTTCATTCATCCATGCTTATGCCATTTCTTTTAAGTGATGAGCAGAATATCTCGGGTTCAAATCCTTTATTCTGTGTTTTGTCCCTTCTATTAACAGAGGCACCTGAAACTGGTCCTTCGTGTGTCATAAACATTAACAATTCCTCGCTGAGGAACTGCATCATCGGAAGCAATAATAGCTTGTGCTGTCTTCTCACTCAGACTGATGTCATTCACGGTAAGAGCGGCACAAAAGAGCAGAAGGAAATGGCTTGTATAGCACACTATTTACCATTACAGTGCCCTAATCTAATGTATAAACATTATTTTTAATATAACATTTATTTTGTATATTAAATATTTTTTTTGTTATAAAAATTTTCTCAGCCGATTTGAATCGTTTTTCAGATTTTTTTAGAACAAAATTCTCAACCTGCAAATCATGTAGTCACTAGTACACATCTTAAAAAAGCAGTTTGTCATTGTTTTGAACAAATTGTGAATGCTTTGGTACAAACATTTAACTGATTGTGTGCAATTGTCTACCGTTTCCTACATTATCAATTGTTAGTCATGTAACTAAAAATATATTATACTGGTTCTCACCTGATTAGTCTTAACCCCCAAAACATCTAGGCTTTAGTTCATTGCATAAGTCATTGCATGCAAAATAGTTACATTAGTAGTAGCAGTAATGGATTTTACTGATACTGATAGCTACGTTGGATTGTATTTGCTGATAACCAAATAATCAACCGTTTTTAAAATGGATACTTTTTAATAAAAAAAACACTATGTAAAATATTACTATCCTTTATTACAAAAAAAAATTACAGAATCATAAAAATGTGTTAAATGTGTTATGAAATCATAAATAATGCAAATATATGAATCAATATTGAGGAAAATAAAAGGCAAGCATTCAAACTGAATCAAAAAGTAACACTCCAAGTAAATAAAAACAGTTGCCTCCAAAATGAATAAAAAGGTCACCAAAAATTTTTGCAAATTGCCAAAAACAATGAATCGATCAACCTGTATAAACAAATTGTCATCATTTCTCAAGCTTGAATTTCTTTTAAACTTTGAATTGATAAATTGTGCATTGTGTATGGTGGTCATTGAATTTCACAATAGAGGTGAATTTTAAAAGCTCTTCAAAATAGGTCTAAGTTGAATCTCACGAACCTTCAATTGGTGAGCGTCTACAGAAAGAGCAAAACACACAATTCAAATTTCTGAAAATGGATGAACAACCAGGAAGCAAACGAACACTAGTGCAGTACAGTAAAGGTGTGAAATCTGTCCGGTCTTTTGCCATCAATATCCCACATACAGTAATGTGTACATTTGTGCTGTTGAAATTCATAGATGCCAGAATCCAAACTGTAGTTTACATCAGGAAATACTGAAACCTTGCGCTTCATTCTGACATGACAAACCTTTTGATTATCTTGTTTGTGAACAAGAACCAAAGAACATTCATGATGGCAATAATATGCTCATTGACACAAATACTTACTTTTGAGAGGCGAACAAAGGATTTTGAAAAAAGCACAGGCTTTTGCAGGTAATCTATTGTGTCGTTCATACAAATTGTTTTTGTGCAAAATGCACTTAGGGCTTTGCAAATATTCAGACGATACGAGAAACGCTCCGAAGCAACTGAGAAAAACTGTAATTATTTAGTAGATGTAATCATTATAGAGTGCACTCGATGCAGTTTTCATTCTGTTTTTTTTTTTTTTTTTTATGTAGATGCAGTAGAGCCTCCACAGGAGAGTCACAGGAGATCACCAAACCCCACAGAGGCTCCTAATGTTCAGGTGGAGAGCTCCAACGTAGAGTACGTCATCATAGGAGACAACAACTATATGAACATTGAGAGCAGTCTGGACTCTGAACATCAGGAAGAAACAGAGAGTGTGCCAGAGGATTTAGAGGAGTGAAGAGGTCAAGATTGAGGCCACAGACTGTACAGGAAATATATAGGTTCCTCAGTGAATCTTCATAAAATACCTGTCATCATGTGCAAAGACTCTCAGGTGAAACTCAGTTCAAAACCAGTCATGGTTTCAAACTGAAGTGCAAGTATACACAATTTTGTGATCGAATCTAAAATGCATAAGTGTAAATGCTGTTTTATAACTATCTGGATTTGATTATATCAGCGTTTAGGATTGATTTGTTTTCTTGTTACAGACCGATTTTGTTACATTTTAATAAGCTACGCATTACTGCTTTTATTCATTTTTATGTTTCATCCATGATGAATCATTTTATATTTATATATACAAAGTTATTTATTAAGGTTTGTGAATATTTACGTTTTAGTAAAAATAAAAATATCAATGCAAATGTACTGTGCTGTGCCATGCTGCTTTTTATTTCCTTTTTGGTTCCTATAGTTTTTATCAGATTTGACTGATAACATGAATTACACAAATTTAATCCAGACCTCAATGACTTGAAAACATAGATCTGGAGGAACCTATTTTGCTCTGCTCATAGAAATTTCCAGCATAAAAAAAACACTATTGCTCTAATAAACAGAAAATAACATAATAAAGACGTGACTGTGCTATTGAGGGTGATGTTTCCCCTGCACACCTACAGGTTCTGGAATTCCATCTTGAGCTGGAGTCCTTGTGCGTCTTCTCTCTGTGTCGTGGGTTCTCTGGTTTCTCCCAGAAACAGGCTTGTAATTGGATTGGATTGGATAGGTGTAAATGTGTGTAAGGAACACAGTGATGAACTGGTGTCCCATTTACACTGTGTTCCAGCCTCATTGCCACTAGGCTGGGCTTCTGTGCCTCTGACCAGAGTAAATTGCTCACTGTAAATGAATAAATGAAACGTTATATAATAAGCTTAATATTTGTAGAATTCGATTCAGTTCATATAGAACTGTATGAAAATTTCTTTCACATTTATTGTACATTGACTGACTGACAGTAGTATCCAGGTAGGGCACAAAATATCATATGACCACTTATTATGCTAAAATCTTTACTTTTACTTAAGATTAATATTATTAATATTATTATTACTATTATGTTGGTGGTCTAGTGGTTAGGATGCGGCGCTCTCACCGCTGTGCCCCGGGTTCGATCCCTGGTCAGGGAACCAACCCCAGCCATTAGGGTTGCACAAGCCTTAGTGCCGGTTCCAAGACCGGATAAATGGGGAGGGTTGCGTTAGGAAGGGCATCCAGCGTAAAAACATGTGCCAAATCAAACATGCGGATGGTCCGCTGTAGCGACCCCTAATGGGAGAAGCCGAAAGAAAGAAATGTTGTATTTTTTTAATCGTGCAGACCAAACTCAAACCTAGAAACTTAACATTTGAAAGTATTCTTTCAATGCTGAGTGGTAGCTCCAGTGGTTAAAGCGCTGGGGTACTGAACAGACGGTCGGGGGTTCAAACCCCGGTACCGCCAAGCTGCCACTCTTGGGCCCTTTAACCCTGGCTCCAGGGGCGCCATATCATGGCTGACCCTGCGCTCTGACCCCAGCTTCTTAGCTATTCTTAGGGATATGCAAAGAACAAATTTCACTGTGCTGTATTGTATATGTGACAAATAAAGGCTATTCTATTCTATTCTATTCTGGTTCCCAGACGGTTGCTACTGTATAATGTGGAATTAAACCGATCAAAACACATTTGTCACAGGCCTTAAATTTTCCCTACTAAAAAAATCTTTATTTTTAAATGATTGAATACAAAAATTCCAATAATTAAAATTTTCTTTTGCAACATCCCCCTTTGTCGCAACTTCACCAAGCACCTTGTGTTTACTGTTTGGTATTCATGTACTTTACTCTAACAATATCTCTGAAAAAATCAAACCCAGACTAGATCATTAGAAAATTCGATATTCTACAAGTGTTTGAGATTGAGAACAATACTGTGTAAATGAATCAAACTAAATCATATTATATTAATCTTGTGTGTTCCATATGGTGTAAAAATTGTTTTGTTAAATGAATGTACATTTTTAAATGAAGTGTTTCATTTTGCAAAATAACTGACATGTTCAGCTATTTGTGTGTGTCGACGTGTGAATCGTTTATAGTGTTTTGACAAAATGAGCCTTGTTTTTAAAATTGTGTTTAAGGAATCATAAACAAAAACTAAAAATGTAGAATTCATTCACAGAAAAAATAAACATTTCTAAAATGTTTGGTCTATTTTGGCTGTAACTGACTCATAAATATTTTTTGACAAGAAGAAAAAAACCAATTCATAAGCAAAACCTCAAAAATTCATGATTCTAATTCAATATTAAAGTTATCGGCGGAATGGGTTGCAGGATAGCAGTTATAAATGTTAGATAAAAACAATATATTTCTAAATGATTCTTCTTCTTCTTATGCTTCTTCCTCTTTTGGCTGCTCTCGTTAGGGGTTGCCACAGCGGATCATCCAGCTTCATACCACTCTGTCCTCTACATCTGCCTCTTTCAAACCAGCTATTGTAACTGCATGTCTTTCCACACCACATCCATAAACCTCCTACTTGGCCTTCCTCCTTTCCTCCTGACCTCGTCCGTCAACCTGTACATCACCACTGCAAACAGGAAAGGACTCAGAGCTGATCTTTGATGCAGTCAAACCTCCACCTTGAACCTGTTGTTCCTACTGCACACTTCACTGCTTTCACACTGTTCTCATCCATGTCCTTATTCTTTAAGATCGGTACCAGCACCCTCCGGCATCTTTCGCCTTCTTAATCCTCTTAATCGCTGCTCTCACTTCCTCCTTACTAATCCTATCCACTTCCTGCTTCACCATCTCTACATCATCCAACCTTCTCTCTCTCATATTCCTCGTTCATCAGCTGCTCCAAATACTCCCTCCATTTTCTTAACACATCTCCTGACTAATCAACACATTTCCATCTCCATCCTTTATTGCTCTAACTTGCAGCACATCCTTCCCAGCTCAGTTCCTCTGCCTGGCCAATTGGTACAAATCCTTTTCTCCTTCCTTAGTGTCCAACTTCTCATACAGCTCCTCATATGCCTTTTCCTTGGCTTTTGCCACATCCCTCTTTACCTGCTGCCGCATCTCCTTGTACTCCTGCCTACTTTTCTCATCACTCTGTCGATCCCAATTCTGTTTTGACAACCTATTTCTCCTTATGCTCTCCTGCACTTCCTCATTCCACCACCATGTCTCTTTGTCTTCCTTTTTATTTCCAGATGTTACACCAAGTACTTTTCTAGCCATCTTTCTTATAACTTCTGCAGTAGTTGCCTAATCATTCATTTTATCTTTTTATTTAAAGGGGTGTAAATGTGTATACATTTGTAAAAAAAAACTGTGTAAATGTGTATAAATGTGTGTAAACGTGTATACATTTGTAAAAATGTGTGTAAATGTCTTTAAATGTGTATAAATGTGTGTAAATGTGTATACATTTGTAAAAATGTGTGTAAATGTGTAATTGTGTATACTTGTGTATAAGTGAGTGTAAATGTGTGCAAAAGTGTATACATTTGTATAAATGTCTGTAAATGTGTATACGTTTGTAAAAATGTGTGTAAATGTGTATAAATGTGTGTAAATGTGTGCAAACGTGTATACATTTGTATAAATGTGTGTAAATGTGTGTAAATGTATAAATGTGTATAAACGTGTGTAAATGTGTATAAATTTGTAAAAATGTGTGTAAATGTGTATACATGTATAAATGTGTATAAACGTGTGTAAATGTGTGTAAATGTGTACAAATGTGTGTAAAAGTGTATAATGTGTACAAATGTGTTTAAATTGTGTGTAAACGTGTATAAATGTGTGCAGATGAATTTTAGTGAGGAATATACAGAAAGTCGGCTTTAAGGTCGTATTGCAAATGCTTTTCATTTGACCCTATGAGTGTGCACTTTGTAGGGTGTATCAGCAGTTATTTTGTAGCGCACGTAGTGCACTAAGGTAGGGACTAGCGAGCAATTTGTACTTGAAACAAAACAAACATCCGGCGTACACTTCCGGTATCAAACAGCAACGCGGGTAGGTTTAATATGGCTGTATTATAAACAGGAGCGAGAAGGTTCTCAGTGTAGTGAGATCGCTCATGTGTTTAAACATTTATACACGAAATTAGAGGCCAAAACTGATTTATTAATATATTAAATTGTTTGTAAAGTCTTACAGCTGCAGCAGGCTAATGACTAACGTTAATCCGGTTGTGTTGTTAGCAACAGGTATTCAGCGGAGCGGCGGTGCAGTAGAGAACTGATGGAAGCATGCAGACTCTACAGATCGCCTATAAAGATGAAGGGAAATTATGGCACCGCAGACCAGTGCCATCTAATAATGGGTAAATTTCAACCTTCAGAGATGACCTCTCCAAATCCCTACTGGAGGTTTTGTTTGTGGCTGTACACCTGTATTGAAACACAGCCCAGGGTATTAGTGAGACTCTTGTCCATGTCAAAAGAGTGCAAACAAAACACAGAATTTCACTCACAACTTTAATTAATACTTGTCAGCAAATGCAGTGTATACCTGGCACATTCAACTCACACCAGCTCTTCTCATAGGGTGCCATTTCTTTTGTCCTGATTGTATGGCTGATTTTATTTGTCATAAAAGTGCATTCAGTAAGAACACAAAACAAAAAGTCTGACATTGTTTTCAGATTGACTTTGAATATACTTCTGAATATACTTATAGAAACGCTTCTGGAAGCCCCACTGGAACCCTTCTAGTTTATGTATTTATTACAATGTTCTATGTATCTTTCAGAGTATTAATAGTTTACACTATTGCATCTTTATTGTAAGGGTTATTGTCTTTTAGTTCATGTGTACAGCTGTAAAATAAGACAAACTAGACAATGTAATCTTCATTCATCATTCATCTTCTCCCGCTTGTCCGTATTCGGGTCGCGGGGGCCCCCGCCTTCGACTGCTGCCCGATCCTCTCAGCACCGGTCCCTTACGGTCCCTCCTGCAGGTGGTGAGCCCACGGGAAGGCGGCCCCACGTCACTCCGACGTCACGGTCCTTGATTTATTTTTCTCGTAAGGGTCCCCTGGAGCATAGAGGGTTAAGGGCCTTGCTCAAGGGCCCAAGAGTGGCAGCTTGGCGATACCGGGGCTTGAACCCCAGACCTTCCGATCGATAACCCAGCGCCTTAACCGCTGGAGCCACCACTCCCCCCACAATGTAATCTTTTTTATAAATTTAGAGTACGTCATGGCACCGAATGGCCTGTCAATTAGTATTTACATCAGTCACCTTCTCTGTATTGCACTTCCTTATGATTTGGAATAAATCATTTTAATCATCTCTTTGTTGCACAGTGAATTTACTGCTGCATTGTTTGATGAACTGATTCGAATAAAACATCTAAAACCGTTTTTCCACTCTTGTTCCCACCATCAGGATCCTGCTGTCGGTTATTCGCAGTGCAGCTGCTCACCACAGTAAGACTGTTCGCTTCCTCCAGGTGGCATTTGACACTACGGGGGAGGCGTTTCTTGCCGGTGATCACCATGGGAATATCTACGTGTTTGATATGAGCAGAAATGGGTCCGTACATTCGAAACCAAATAAATACATAAATAAATAATGTGGTACTCATCTTGTACTGACTGTCATTTACCAGATTTAAGCTGATCCAGAAAACAGGACAAGCCTGCACAGCCCTGGCTTTCAACCTGCGCAGAACGACTGAGTACCTGGTTGCCCTTTCCGATTATTCCATCAAGTGCTTTGACAGAGGTACGGTCTCACAGCTTCCGATCAAAGCGTAAAACCCAGACACATCCACAAAATAACTTATTTACTGTTATCACTTGCGTTGTTGAAGCTATACACACTTAAAACATACTGTATTAGATTTTATTTTGTGAAGGGCCAAAAATCTAACTTGATTGGCATGTTGCATTATACTAAAATGTGTTATTTGATTAACTAATGCAATTAATTTTTTTTTATTGAGGTTTCCTTCCTCTTAAAGAGTAATACTAAATATACAAGAGAAAATAAGACAAGTCTCTTAAAAAGTCATTTGTTTCCTTTTTTTTAGAAAAATTAACATTCTTATTGCTGAAATTGTACACAGGAATATCTGTGAAAACTTATCCCATTAAGTGCATTTAATTGCCATATTACATCATAATACAAATATATAAATAAGAAAAATCAAATTTCATATTACTCTTAAAACAAAAAATGGTAAACTCACTGTATGGTGTTTTTTTATGTATTAGTTTGAAATTATACCAAACTTTGGAAACTTGCTGTCATTTTCTATGGCCTTAATCTTCTCCTCGTCCCTCGCTGTTTTCTCTTTGTTTCTCCATTTTTCATTCTGCAGTGTCTTCTGCGTTACCTGTTCAGAGCGCTTTAGAGTTTAGTGGCAGTGCGTCTAAAATTTAGACCATTTAACTACAGAGCACTTGTGTTTCTCCACGGACCATTATTACTGACGCACCACCACTAAACTGTGGACAGAAATGCTACAAATTCTTTATCATTTAGACTCTAAATTTAGACCATTTAACTACAGAGCACTTGTGTTTCTCCACGGACCATTATTACTGACACGCCACCACTAAACTCTGTAGCTCTCCCCAGAGTGGTAAAAATTTTACAAATCATTTAGCATTTAGACTCTAAATGATAAATAATTTGCCTCACTTCTTCTTGAGGAGTCGTTCCAGCCCTCCAATGGAGTTTAATGCCTAATACAGCTATGAGTCTCAGTTTGTTTGCTTCTCAGTTTACCTACAAGTTCATCCGAAGTCTGTGAAGACCTGTGTCAATGGCATTTTTATAATTTTTTTTTTTCTCCTCTCATCATATATGGCATGGTGGTCCAAAATTAAATGTCACCGCAGGCCAACTTTGGCTCAGGGGCCCTAGTTTGTGCATTTCTTTATTAGAGGAGCACATTAATATAAACCCAGGATTTGAATTACTCCTCTCAGAACCAATGTATAATACATTTCATATATTTTACAGCAGAATTATTATATTCCTGTCTAAAAAAAATTGCTGTGCCACAACTACTACCAACTAATATATTGTTTTGGCTGTTGTGGTGTACGTGTTATTTTTTGTCTGTACCCAAGAGCCTAATATATGTAATGCTTTCTCTGTGTTTCAGAAACCAAACAGTTGGTGAGCTGGATGAGGGGTCATGAGGGTGCCGTGTCTTCTCTGTCGATCCATGGTTCAGGCCGCTATGCTATCAGCACATCCTCAGACACTGCTCAGCTTTGGGACTTGGATACATTTCAGAGGAAGAGAAAACTCAATGTGCGCCATTCTGTGGGAATACAAAAGGTCTAACCACAGCTTCTTAACCCTTCGGTTCTGCTTTGACACCCCCCCCCCCCCATCCCTAATTCCAATTTTCTTGTCAACTTGTCAGTTGTCCTTTAATGCTGGTATCCATTACGTGAGAGGACTAACATGCACGTACTCCAAGCAATGTGAAACCTCTAACAGCATCTTTTTGAACTGCTGCTCCTGCTGTCTTGGGGTGTGGTGTAACAAATTTAGAGAAAATGTGCTATTTTTTCCTTCCACATGCATGAGCTCTCAGCTAATGTCCTTGTACTTGACAGGGGAAAGAGTGTATGTTGTGGTTTTGCTAATTTAATTACTGTTTGGAGAGTTAGATCTTTAGATGTCTTTTGATGACTGCTAGTGACACAGCTGTTCAGGCATTAAGTGGAAGTGTGTTCCACCACCTAGATACCAGAACAAAAAGAAGTCTTGAAACCTGTCTCACGTGTTCCCTGAAAGACGCAGGGATCAGTAGAGCAGTGTTTTAGGATTAGGGGGAGTATTGTAGTGGTAGAGGATGAAGGGAGCATGGTGCAGTGTTGGAGGACGAAGGGAGCATGGTGCAGTGGTTAAGGATAAAGGAACGTGGTGGGGAGTTAGAGGACGAAGGGAGCGTGGTGCAGTGGTAGATGATGGAGGGCGCATGGTGCAGTGATAGAGGATGGAGGGAGCGTGTTGTAGAAGTAGAGGCTGGAGGGAAAGTGGTGCAGTGGTAGAGGATGGAAAGAACTTGGTGGATGGAGGGAGAGGGAGTGTGGTACAGTGGTTGAGGAGGGAGTTGAGGATGGAGGGAGCGCGGTGCAGTGGCCAAGGACAGAGGGAGCGTGGTGCAGTGGCAGAGTGTGGTGGAGTGGCAGAGGACAGAGGGAGCATGTTGCAGTGTTGTAGGATGGAGGGTGTGTGGTGCAGTGGTTGAAGTTGAAGAAGCGTGGTGAAGTGTTGTAAGATGGAGGGTGTGTGGTGCAGTGGTAGAGGATGAAGGGAGCTTGGTGGAGTGGTAGAGGATGGAGGGAGTATGGTGCATTGGTTAATGGAGGGAGCGTGGTGCTGTGGCAAAGGGCAAAGAGAGCATGGTACAGTGGTAGAGGGCGGAGGGAGCATAGTGTAGTGGTAGAGGATGGAGGATCGTGGTGGATGGTGGGAGAGTGGTGTAGTTGTAGAGGATAGAGGGAGGGTGGTGCAGTGGTAGCGGACGGAGGGAGCACGGTGCAGTGGTGGAGGACAGAGAGAGGGAGGGTGGTGCAGTGGTAGAGGATAGCTAGAGTGTGGTGCAGTGGTAGAGGACAGAGGGAGCGTGGGGCAGTGGTTGAGGATGGAGGAAGCCCGATGCTGTGGCCAAGGACAGAGGGTGCATGGTGCAGTGGTAGAGGGCGGAGGTAGCGTGGTGCAGTGGTAGAGCAATGAGGGAGCGTGGTGCAGCGGTAGAGGACGGATGGAGCTTGGTGCAGTGGTAGAGCAATGAGGGAGCGTGGTGCAGCGGTAGAGGTCTGAGGCAGCGTGATGCAGTGGTTGATGGAGGGAGCGTGGTTCAGTGGTTGATGGCGGGAGCGTGGTGCAGTGGTAGAGGGCAGATGGAGCGTGGTGCAGTGGTAGAGGACAGTGGGAGCGTGGGGCAGTGGTTGAGGATGGAGGGAGCCTGATGCTGTGGCCAAGGACGGAGGGTGCATGGTGCATTGGTAAAGGGCAGAGGGAGTGTGGTGCAGTGGAAGAGAATGGATGGAGCTTGGTGCAGTGGTAGAGCAATGAGGGAGCATGGTGCAGTGGTAAAAAATGGATGGAGCGGGGTGCATTGGTAGAGGTCTGAGGGAGCGTGGTGCAGTGGTTGATGGAGGAAGCTTGGTTTAGTGGTTGATGGAGGGAGCGTGGTGCAGTGGTAGAGAATTGGGCGAGCGTGGAGCAGTGGTTGAGGTCGGAGTAAGCATAGTGCAGTGGTAGAGGTCGGAGGAAGCGTAGTGCAGTGGTAGAGGGCTGAGGAAGCGTAGTGCAGTGGTTGAGGTCGGAGGAAGCGTAGTGCAGTGGTAGAGGGCTGAGGAAGCGTAGTGCAGTGGTTGAGGTCGGAGGAAGCGTACTGCAGTGGTAGAGGGCTGAAGGAGCGTGGTGCAGTGGTTGAGGTTGGAGAAAACGTAGTGCAGTGCGGAGTCAGAGGTGCTTGGGGTAGAGAGATGCTTGTCTATTTTTGCCTTTGTAGGCAAACATCAGTGTTTTAAATTGATGCAATGGCTAAAAACAAGTTGTGCAGACGCATTCTGGATCTTCTGCAGAGGTCCAATGTGGAGACCTGCACTCCCGCAGGACTGACACAAACTAGTGCGGTGCTGGACAAGATTTAATGGGTGAATGTGGTTGGTGAAATGTGTGTGGGAGTTGCAGGAGAATAAAATCGTTTGCCGGACTCCCTCAAAATAGTCTTCAAAGTATTACAAAAAAAATGTAATACTAAAAAACAAATAAACGGTTATGTATCTACTGCACAAAAGCAGCAATGGCACCTAAGATAAAATAAAATTTACAATTTACAGGCACAAGGTCAGAAGCGCACACTCGTTTGGTTAATGTGAGGTAACTAAGACCCAACGAGACAATGTTTGGAGCACATGACAGAATCACTGTGCTACAGATATTACTTCGTTACAGAAAGTATCATACAACACGACAAAACCTTGGCCTGTTTTTATAAGATATCTTTTTAGTTTATGTTCTATGCACCGAAAAGTTCCCCGTTCATGTCCATTTTCATCATTTACACAAAAAATCAAACTCGAATAAAACAAAACATGTTAGTTCATTTTCCGTTTCTTTTTTATTGCAGCATTAAAGCAAGTGAAACTTATAAGAAAAGCAGAGTAGCAGGAAGAATCTGCTGTGCATTGAAAATAAAACTACTTACACATTTTGTCTGCGGGCTTTTGTGGGCACGAGCAGGACAAAACTTAAATATTGCAGGCAGGTGAAATAACATATATTTGCATGAGCGGGACAGAACCTTGCTGGAGGTACAGGTCTCTAGTCCTATGCCCCTTAGAAGCAGACCTCCCAGGAGCAGTAGTGTACCTGTGTGGCTTATGTGGATCGAAATTGAAAAAATTCTCTTGAATCTTTTGATTATGCAAGTTGTTACTATACAAATTATGATGGGGGGATTGGGGGTGCATTAATGTAACCCGTGTAACTGCTGCTCTACACAGCGGTGACAGCAGTACTTCATAGCTCTTATCCCAAAAATGTTCCCTATTATAGTAAAAGTCATATAGTTTGTAGTCATATATAGTTTCATATCATGACATTCATTCTTAAATGTATTGTGCTTGTTTTCTTATTGTTTTGTTTGTGCTTTGCTTTTGTATTGGTGTTTATTTAGGTGTTTTTTCTGCCACTGGGTAACACCATTCTGAGCTGTTTTACCGACGACTCCATCTTTGCTTGGGAAAGCGACACGCTATTTTGCAAATATCAGCTTCCAGTTCCACAGGAGGGACCCCGGATACACTACAAGGCATTTGCTGTAACACAGTAAGAGAATTAATATTGTCAAAAAGCAACATCTATTGCAGGATGGTCACGATCATGCCAGGGTACTTTAACCTGAAGTGTATTATTTTTGTATAACAGCACGGACTGGAGTTATTTAACTCCAACTCCATTATATTTCACCAACAATGTCCAGCACTTCAGACTTTTGTCGGAACTCAGACCCTGTTACCAATAAGTTTTTTGAGCTACAAAAGGTTACACAACCAAACCAAATGAAGAATCTTCCAGTCATGTGATGAGAAGAAGCAAAATCACTTTACTGCAGTCAATACAGCTCGGTCCCAGAAGGCCTTTCAGGAATGAGCCTGAACAGCAAGACACCCGTCAGCTTGTGCGAGAAGTGCGAAATTAATATAAAAAAATCTTCACTGTTTATATATATGTTTTTTTTTTTTTTCTAGTTTCACCAAACCTTTAGTTTTAAACCACCAGCTCTTTTCTTCAATTGGTTTTCCTATTTTTCATAGCTCTCGTCCTTTTTACGTAGTTTTTTTTTTCTTTTTCTCAAAATATATTTATTATACCATAATACTTCTTAATATGTTATTTCCTGTCTTACGCTCATCCTGCCTGTAAGCTCATGCTCTCATAGAAACATCTTATTCCTGTGTGTTTTGGGCAATGGATCTCTTATACAATTTCTTACTATTCTCCTACGTTCTTTATCATCTGATGATGTGCCTATTACTCTATTAATCTTCTCATTTTTTATATTTTTATATGATTTTTTGACTTAAGTTTCTACTTGTGCTTTGAATATATATGCATATAAACTGTTTGAGTATAGTGCATATTGCATGTTGCCTGCATGCTTATTATTCCCGTTATATTTTCCCTATCTCTGTCTCCTCGGCACGCTTCCGGCTGATGCGCTTTGCGTGGTGTGCGTGGGTGCCACTTTCTACTGGCCATGGCATATGACATATCTGTCTTCTGGAACGACTTATTGATCCTCATATGCGTCTCTATTTTCCACCTCGAATAGCTCTCCTGGTTCATACCTGTACTCATGACGAATCAACACTAGACTACACTGATCTCGAGCTACCGATCGAGCCTTTTCCCCCAGGCTCTGTCTCTCCTGACTATACCCCAACTTCTCCCATGGCAACTGGAGACGATCCTGGTCCATCCTGGAACTGTCCCCTTATTTTCTACAACTGTCGATATATGCTAAACTTTACTCTGAAGCATGACTATGGATTTTTGCGAACTCTCTTTATACACCGAGTTCTTTGCAATGATGAGTATTATACTGTATTAATGCTGAATAATGGTTACATGTATTAAGCTTGCATTTAAACTCGTATAAGCAACGTGATATGTTATCTGAAGCATTTTGCTGTGAATGTTTTGTAAAAAAAAACGAAACTTATCGACAGGAGTAACAATGTAATGCATGGCTACGGACAAAAGTATTGCCACACTTGACTTTTTCAGCCATGTGTAGTTCTTGCCCAAACTGTTACCACAAAGTTGAAGGCCATTGTCTATGATGTATTTGCATATGGTAGCGTTAAATTTTCCCTTCACCTAAACTAGGAGATCCAAACCTGTTCCAGCATGGCAATTCCCGTGTGCACAAAGCCAGCTCTATGAAGATATGCTTTACATGGGTTGGAGTGGAAGATCTCCTGCTTTAGAGCTTTAACCTCAACCCTATTGAACATGATTAATTGTAACACTGACTGCACCCCATGCCTCGTCACATGACTTTACTAACGCCTCTGAAACCGAATAAGCAAATCTCCAAAATCTAGTAGAATATCTTTTTTCAGAACTAAAGGTTTGGGGACTAAATGTGAAATGGGATGTTTACAAAGCACATAATCTTATGCTCAGGTGTCCACAATTTTTGTTTTTTTTAGAAAAACTTCCTAAGAAAAAAAAATCTTAGATTAGTGAAATATGAAATGTAATGTCTGCAGAGATGGAAAGACCCTGGCTGCAGCTGGGCGCTCAAACCTTATTCATTTGTGGAGTTTGGACAGCCAACAGCTCTTGAAAATAATACAGATGCCACAAGAAGTGCGAACTGTGAGGCACCTCGACTTCCTGCCAGACAGTTTTGATGGAGGCTCCAGCCAGGTACTGTAGCATGTCAGGGACATAAATTATTGCTTCAGAACCATCAGGACAATTGGAAAGTATTTTGTGCTGTTTTCTTGTACTCTGATTTCACACATACACTTGTTTCCAACGTTGTAGATGTAATGATAGAGTTTCATATTGCGAAAAGATTGTGTTGTGAAATGGCCACCTTCTAAATGTTTGTGTTTCAGGTCCTGGGTGTTTTGAGCCAGGACGGAGTCATGCGCTTTATCAACATTCAAACCTGCAAGCAGCTCTTCGAGATCGGCTCTCACGGTGATGCAGTTAACTCGGCCGCTGTTGGTCCTAAAGGCCGCCACGTTGCGGCAGTGATGGACTCCGGTGCTCTGAGAGTGTACAGCGTGCAGGCTCTCACTCAAGAAATCAACAAGGTAAAGAAGAATCGTTGCAGTGTCTGACTTAAAGCCTGTTCAATTTGAAATGGAAAGTCAACTTTCCCTGTGAAAAACCCGATAGTGTATATTAAAGCATATGTGTCTGTCTGTGTAGCCTCCACAATCATTAGTGAAAACGGTAACTTCAGGAACAAACGCGGACACTTCCTGCTTAAAGATGAAGGTGCACGCTGGAGCTGTGCTTCGACCAGCCAAAACATCTGCTCGCAAACGACGCACCAAAACTCTCCGCCCTCCAGCTGTTTCCACACCGGAGAACAAAGAGGTTCTACTCAAATTTATGTTCTATTAACTTCTATTCTATTTATTCTGCACTATTGACTTTTTTCATATTGGATTAATGACAGCATTGTGCTAGTTTTAAGGTTTCGGGGTATCAGCTTCACTGACTCATTCCTTACCAATTTCTGTGGACCCAATAAATAAAGAATTTGTCCTCATTTTTTTATTATTATTATTATTATTATAAGTGAATTTTGGGTAAACAAAATGTTCAGTTCCTTTTTCAATACAAGGAAACATGCAGATCTGTGTTTGTAAAAGCACAAGCACTGGAGATGCAAAAAAATAAATATATAATAGTGATTAGACGTGTGATGTAGTGCATTAGTATTATTATAAGATCTTCGTATGTCTGCAGGTTAACCTGCCGTCTTTGCTGATCTGCTTTCTCTAGACGGATGTATTTTGAAGGAACAATTTTATTAAACAATTTTGAAATAAGAGTCCATTACTTTACCCACTCAGAATGATTTGCCAGGTGGCCTGAATAAGAAGCAACTTCAGGGATTACTCCGAACATTCGAAGAGTATCCAGAGAAATACAGGTAACAATTTCACACAGATGTTTCAGCTGTTTTCTGTTTGTTGTATTTTTTTGTTTTGTTTTCTGATCTGTGTGTGTGTGTGTGTGTGTGTTTGCGTGATTTATTTTAGGATGTTCATTTGGCGTTCTCTGCTGCAGCTCCCTGAGAATCATGCCGTATTCAGCAGTTTAACAGATAAAGGCCTGCACTCTGCGTATACGCGTCTGCATGAGCGCTACCCAATCAAGAGCCACAAACTACAGAGGGGACTCCAGAGGTCATGATAATAAATAAACTTGATTCATTGGTGCTTTTGTTTTGTTTTTGTTCTTTTTTTGAATTGGGTGCCAATACTAAGAAACCAAAAAAGTGATGTTTAACTGTATATTATTTTTCTTTAAATAAATAATTACACAATTTACAGGAATTTATAGAAAGATGATCTAAGCTCAATAAGCAAAATCAATAATCTGTTTTTTTATTTTTTTTTATTTTGCTGGTATGTTTGGATAGATATATATATATAATACATTTTGTAAACCTGCAGAGTCCTGTCCTCTCTGGCTCACTGGTCAGCCATCTTCGGTGAAGCAGAGTATCTTCCGTTGTTGGCGTTTCCTTTCGTCAAGCTCTTTCAGAACAATCCTCTCATCTGCTTCGAAGTTGTGGCTACTGTCATCGGTACACACACCAGACAGTGCTGTATAAGCAGTACAATCATAGATGATGAATAGCAATTCAGCTGTTTAAAATCATCTTTGATACTTAAATAGTCCTGTTTCTATGTTCTATGTTTTTTTTTGTTTTTTTTGACTACATTCAGTGAATTGGTGCCAGCATTGGTTTGAGTACTTCCCCAATCCCCCACTCAACATTCTGAGCATGGTAGAGAACGTCCTGGCGCATCACGATAAAGAGCTGCTGGGCCATTTTGTCGACTGTGGTGTCACATCCCAGGTATGTCGGTTAAATATTGGTAATTGTTGACTGTAAAAATGTAAATACGGATATTTTCTAATCAGCAAATATTAAAAGCACAGCAACAGAAATTACATTGTCGTGAAAGCATTTTGTCTGATCGAACATCGAAACCACCAATTTCTTTGTCTATTTTGTCTATTATGTGAAGCGGTTGAGGGACTTCAAAACTTTACCTGTTCGACTACGCCAATCTTTTGGGGCGATGCATTTATTTAAATGATGATTAAGATTATAGATTATACCTAATTATAAAATAAATAATTATTGAAAATGATGTACCATACCATACCATCTTCTCCCGCTTATCCGAGGCCGGGTCGCGGGGGCAGCAGTCTAAGCAGAGATGCCCAGACTTCCCTCTCCCTAGACACTTCTTCCAGCTCTTCCGGGGGGACACCGAGGCGTTCCCAGGCCAGCCGGGAGACATAGTCTCTCCAGCGTGTCCTAGGTCTTCCCCGGGGTCTCCTCCCAGTGGGACGCGCCCGGAACACCTTCCCAGGAAGGCGTCCAGGAGGCATCCGGAACAGATGCCCGAGCCACCTCAGCTGACCCCTCTCGATGTGGAGGAGCAGCGGCTCTACTCTGAGCTCCTCCCGAGTGACCGAGCTTCTCACCCTATCTCTAAGGGATCGCCCAGCCACCCTGCGGAGAAAGCTCATTTCGGCCGCCTGTATCCGGGATCTTGTCCTTTCGGTCATGACCCAGAGCTCATGACCATAGGTGAGAGTAGGAACGTAGATTGACCGGTAAATCGAGAGTTTCGCCTTGCGGCTCAGCTCTTTCTTTACCACGACAGACCGGTACATCGACCGCATTACTGCAGAAGATGCACCGATCCGTCTGTCAATCTCCCGTTCCACCCTTCCCTCACTCGTGAACAAAACCCCAAGATACTTAAACTCCTCCACTTGCGGCAGGAACTCTCCACCAACCTGAAGTGGGCAAGCCACCCTTTTCCGACTGAGGACCATGGCCTCGGATTTGGAGGTGCTGATTCTCATCCCAGCCGCTTCACACTCGGCTGCAAACCGTCCCAGTGCGTGCTGAAGGTCCTGGTCTGATGAAGCCAACACGACAACATCATCTGCAAAGAGCAGAGACGAAATCGTGTTGTCACCAAACCGGACACCCTCCGGCCCCTGGCTGCGCCTAGAAATTCTGTCCATAAAAATTATGAACAGAACCGGTGACAAAGGGCAGCCCTGCCGGAGTCCAACATGCACCGGGAACAAGTCTGACTTACTGCCGGCAATGCGAACCAAGCTCCTGCTTCGGTCGTACAGGGACCGGACAGCCCTTAGTAAAGGGCCCCGGACCCCATACTCCGGGAGCACCCTCCACAGGCCGCTGCGAGGGACACAGTCGAATGCCTTTTCCAAATCCACAAAACACATGTGGACTGGTTGGGCAAACTCCCATGAACCCTCCAGCACCCTGTAGAGGGTATAGAGCTGGTCCAGTGTTCCACGGCCTGGACGAAAACCACACTGTTCCTCCTGAATCTGAGGTTCTACTATCGGCCGTATTCTCCTCTCCAGTACCCTGGCATAGACTTTCCCAGGTAGGCTGAGAAGTGTGATCCCCCTATAGTTGGAACACACCCTCCGGTCCCCCTTCTTAAAAAGAGGGACCACCACCCCGGTCTGCCATTCCAGAGGCACTGTCCCCGACCGCCACGCGATGCTGCAGAGGCGTGTCAGCCAAGACAGCCCCACAACATCCAGAGACTTGAGGTACTCAGGGCGGATCTCATCCACCCCCGGTGCCTTGCCACCGAGGAGTTTCTTTACTACCTCGGTGACTTCAGCTTGGGTGATGGACGAGTCCACCTCTGAGCCCTCAGCCTCTGCTTCCTCAATGGAAGACGTGACGGCGGGATTGAGGAGATCCTCGAAGTATTCTTTCCACCGTCCAACGACATCCCCAGTTGAGGTCAACAGCTCCCCACCTCCACTGTAAACAGCATTGGTAGGGCACTGCTTCCCTCTCCTGAGGCGCCGGACTGTTTGCCAGAATCTCTTCGAGGCCAGCCGATAGTCCTTCTCCATGGCCTCACCGAACTCCTCCCAGGCCCGAGTTTTTGCCTCCACAACCACCCGGGCTGCAGTTCGCTTGGCCTGCCGGTACCTGTCAGCTGCCTCAGGAGTCCCACAAGCCAACCAGGCCCGATAGGACTCCTTCTTCAGTTTGACAGCATCCCTTACTTCCGGTTTCCACCACCGGGTTCGGGGATTGCCGCCTCGACAGGCACCGGAGACCTTACGGCTACAGCTCCGAGCGGCCGCTTCGACAATGGAGGTGGAGAACATGGTCCACTCGGACTCAATATCTCCGGCCTCCCTCGGGATCCGGTCAAAGCTCCGCCGGAGGTGGGAGTTGAAGATCTCTCTGACAGGAGACTCGGCCAAACGTTCCCAGCAGACCCTCACAGTACGCTTGGGTCTGCCGAGTCTGTCCAGCTTCCTCCCCCGCCATCGGATCCAACTCACCACCAGGTGGTGATCAGTTGACAGCTCCGCCCCTCTCTTTACCCGAGTGTCCAAGACATACGGCCGCAGGTCAGATGAAACGACCACAAAGTCGATCATCGACCTACGGCCTAGGGTGTCCTGGTGCCACGTGCACTGATGGACACCCTTATGCTTGAACATGGTGTTCGTTATGGACAAACTGTAACTAGCACAGAAGTCCAATAACTGAACACCGCTCGGGTTCAGATCAGGGGGGCCGTTCCTCCCAATCACGCCCCTCCAGGTATCACTGTCGCTGCCCACGTGGGCATTGAAGTCTCCCAGTAGAACGACGGAGTCCCCAGTCGGAGCACTGTCCAGCACCCCTCCCAGAGACCCCAAGAAGGCCGGGTACTCTACACTGCCGTTTGGCCCGTAGGCACACACGACAGTGAGAGACCTATCCCCGACCCGTAGGCGCAGGGAAACGACCCTCTCATTCACCGGGGTAAACTCCAACACATGGCGGCTGAGCTGGGGGGCTATAAGCAAACCCACACCAGCCCGCCGCCTTTCACCATGGGCAACTCCAGAGTGGTGAAGAGTCCATCCTCTCTCGAGGAGTGTGGTTCCAGAGCCCAAGCCGTGCGTAGAGGTGATCCCGACTATCTCTAGTCGGAACCTCTCAACCTCACGCACAATCTCAGGCTCCTTCCCCGCCAGCGAGGTGACATTCCACGTCCCTAGGGCTAGCTTCCGTGTCCAGGGATCGGGTTGTCGAGGCCCCCGCCTTCGACTGCTGCCCGATCCTCTCAGCACCGACCCCTTACGGTCCCTCCTGCAGGTGGTGAGCCCACTGGAAGGCGGCCCCACGTCGCTCCTTTGGGCTGAGCCCGGCCGGACCCCATGGGGGAAGGCCCGGCCACCAGGCGCTCGCATACGAGCCCCAACCCCGGGCCTGGCTCCAGGGTGGGGCCCCGTCTGCGCCATACCGGGCGACGTCACGGTCCTTGATCTGTTTTTTCTCATAAGGGTTTGAAAATGATGTGTGAAAACACATCGTTTAGAAATAGATTATTTTTAATTATAAAATAAATAATTATTGAAAATGATGTGTGAAAACATTTCTAAACGAACTTATATAATAGAATGGATATTGTAATTTTGCTGCATACCGTATTTTTCGGACTATAAGCCGCTACTTTTTTCCCAAGTTTTGAACCCCGCGGCTTAAACAAGGAAGCGGCTAATTTATGGATTTTTCCTGGGTTTTTCCCGGTTTCACAAACTTCAAGCCAAAAAACTGAACCCCATAACATTAGACCAATGAAATTTCCGAACGGAAACGAAAAAACGCACCTCACCTGTGTGATAAACTCCCCAGAGAAATACAGTGGTACCTTGACCTACGAGTTTAATTCGTTCCGTGGACGAGCTCGTATCTCAATTTGCTCGCACATCAAATCGGTTTTCCATATTGAAAATACTTAAAATGGCATTAATCCGTTCCAACCCTCAAAATGACACCCTGTTTTTATGTTTCATGTTATTAAATTGGAAAATACATTTCTAAATAACACATCTTGTATAAAAACATAATAGAAAGAGTATGTAAAGATATAATAAGGTTTTATTCAGTGTATTTTCCTTGGAGATGAGACGACTTGAGCTAACGACGCCGGTGGTGGTGGGGGGGGGTGTGTGTGTGTGTGTGTGTGGGGGGGGGGGGGACAGGCGATAAGCGGAGGCAGAGGGAAAACTCGTTTTTTACTATCACTCCTGTACACTACGTATCCCTAAACTTTAAAATTTTTACTTTTTCTTCTTTGCTTATCTTAATTTTCGCCACAATCTTCGCTTTCTGTCTTCGCTTCGCCATCTAGCAGCGGCGTCTCGAGCTCGTACCTCAATTTTTTGCTCGCGTAACTCGTAGGTCACTGTACCACTGTAGTTGTGAAAGGAAGGAGGAAGACAGTGAACAATGACTTACTTGGTCGGCTACTGTTTAGATACAAGCTGTTGTAACGCGTTGAGTCTGGGTAATGGGAGAGCTCGCTAACTCCAGTTGCAACAGAAATCATATAAGCACAGACAGGTTTCCAAAACTCGGGTTAGTCAAAGAAACTTAGAAATGAGCATCAGAAAATAATAAGGACATAATCCTCGGTCTCCACACACGCAGTAATACCGGAAGTATGCAGTGCCGGTCTTTTCCCAAAATACCGTTATGCTCCTAATAGAAGCGCAACATATTTCACCCGTTACACCGTGTGTAACGTGTCTTTCGTTAAAGCCTGTGTAAAGTACATTAGTGTAGACATATAGGCAGGTGCGGCTGAAATTTATGTTCAAAATAAAAATATTTGTCAAATTCAGTGGGTGCGGCTTATATAAGGGTGCGCTTTATAGTCCGGAAATTACGGTACTTCTCAAATTCTCCCATTAGCCCTAAAGTTAGTCACATACCGACCAGAGGTGCTAAACCAAAATGTACTGTATCAAGGCAAATCTGAGTAATTTTCTTATAAATCGTATTTCTATTAAATTATTTGGAAGCCCGTGTTTGGATTAATCTTGTCTGTGTTGAAATGTGCATTGTCTTTTTTCCCCCTCTTCAGATATATGTGTGGCCTCTCCTAGAAACTCTGTTTTCTGAGGTGCTGACCAGAGACGAATGGTTAAAGCTGTTCGATAACGTTTTCTCCAATCACCCTTCGTTCCTTCTGATGTCAGTGGTTGCCTACGTGACCTGCTGCAGAGCGCCGTTACTCCTTTGCACTCAAAAGGATGACTTTGTGGTATCTCTCAACTTTATTGTATATATGTAAAAAAAAATTGTCTGTGCTTTACGATGCTTGATTCTTCTCACAGATTGGACAAATATGTTTTAATTCCGTTTTTATGTGTATAGTGCTTTAAACTGTGGATATTTTCTTATAGCAGCATTACAGAGATAAATAGGTTTTAACATTTGATTTATGTTAATGACTAGGTTTGGCCCTAATGAGTGAGCCAGTGATAACTGTGGCAGGGAAAATCTCCTTGAAATGGTATGAGAAAGGAAAATTTGAGAGGAACCAGACTCAAAAGGGAACCCATCCTCATCTGGGTGGCACCGAATGTCCATTCCTTATAGTTTTATCATTGTTAAGGTGTGCAGTTCGATAAACTTTTGTTCTGATGAGCACTTACTGTAATGCAGATTTGTTCATGCCAGTTGTAGTCTAAGCTATTATAGAAGACTGTTTATATTAATTACAGTCCAAATCCAGTCCAGATGGATCTCAGACTGTGTGCTGTGGATTTTGGAGTAACTCCATGTTAAACTGATACTTTGAAACCTTTGAGTTTGCGCCGACTGCAAAAAAGTGGTTTGGAAGTAAGAATATAGATTTTCCACTGTTTATTTATTGTCAGTGATGGTTATAAGTGTAAATGGCCATTTATTTGCACAGTTCTTGTCGTTCGAATGTAACCTTGTATACCCAACCAGGATCTACAGGTTCAGTGATCACTTGTATGTTTTAAATTCCTTTTGCAAAAAAAAAAGTCCTGAACAGTTACTGGAGAAGGCTGGAACCGACATGGCTTGCACCAGCGATCATGCCACATGAAGAACCACTTGTTCTGCCGAAACTCATTCATTAATTCCCAAAACTGGGCTGCCAGGTTTACACCACATGCTCTAATCATGTGACCTTTGGCCTGTTGACTTGTACAGGGTTGGTTCCCATAGTTTCAATATCTACAGTTTAATTTTTTTTTTTGTATTTTCTTTGGATGTTCAGTTAAATCCTGAGACTGAGTGAGATTTGTTATTTGATTTGTATTAAATGAAAATTCAAGCTAAATCCCATTGCCTTTGTCTGTTTAAAAACCCTGTCCCTTCTACAGTACTTCTTCCATCATCGCAACAATATAGACATGAGCGCTATGCTGAAGGAGACGTACCGGTTGATGGAGCTGACCCCAACGGACCTGCACCCGAGCTTCATGCTGGCTGACTTTGAGCCTCTGACACCCGGTCAGTATCCAATCTTCAACAAGTATCCCACGTTCATAGTGGAGTACCAGTGCCAGGAAAGGGAGCGAATCCGTCAGCAAGAAGTGGAATATCTCAGGGAGAGGTGAGATCTTTTTTATTTTTTTCTTCCACCAAATTCACATAAAATGCTCCGAGTGTTAAATAAGAACAGACTGCGAACATGAGTTGCATTTATTCACTAACACAAACATGAAAAAATGCCTAAATGTGCCAGGCAGTGATTAAAAACCGGATTTCCAAACTCGAAACACAATCCTGCTTTATTTTGAATTTTATTTTTGAGTTGTCTATCTAAAGACATATTGATGTTTATTGGCTTTTAGAATAAAAACCGTGTTAATCGCAGTTACTTTGTGTCTATGTATGTGTCTGTTGGCAATCAGACAGGCACTTCAGGAGCTACGTGCTGAGGCAGTGAGACAGAAGGCTGAGGATGAAGCCTGGTATACACAACAGGAGCTGCTCCAGCAAGCCGAGGAACAACGCAGAAGAATCCTGCAAGAGGAGGAGAGCAAACTTGCCCAACAGAGAACCAGGTTTCTCCTTTTTTTTTTTTTTTTTTTTGTCAAATTGGTTTGACATTGGTTTTTATTTATGTTTGCTTTGTTGAAATCGAATCTGTCTGAAAAGCCCTGGCCACTTCTGGCACATACTGGATTAAATAGGGTGTTAAACCTGTGAAATGAAATACTAGCAAAATGAAATCCATATCAGCAGACTAGCAGACTAGCTGTGTGATACAGGCTTAAATAATTTGTTCAGAAGTATCTTTGTATTGACGATATTAAAAAAAGGGCTAATTTGTGTAAATGAATACACATCCTGTAATTCTCTCTCTCTCCCTTTCTCTATATACAGTATGTTACAAAAGTGGGTGCACCCCTTATATTTCAGCAACCATTTTATTATATGATCTCAAGGGACAATACTATAGCAATGAAACTTGGATATATTTTAGAGTAGTCAGTGTGCAGTTTGTATAGAGGTACAGATTTAAAAATCTAAAAATATCTCAACATACAGCCATTATTGTCTAAACAACTGTTAACAAATGTGAGTACACCCTAAGTCATAACAGCTGTACGTCGTGTAACCGTGTAAAGCCACAAGTCCTATTAGTCATGTTTATGTTTTTTTTTTTTTTTTGACACGACCATACAAATTTGGGTATTAGAGCAGTTAAAATTTGGTGCTTTGAGTACAATTGTCTCATACTGACCACTGGAGGTTCAACATGGCACCTCGTGGCAAAGACTTTTTGAGGATTTGAGGATTAGAATTGTTGCTCTCCACAAAGATGGCTGAGGATATAAGAAGATCGGTAACACCCTGAAACGAGTTACAGTACAGTGGCCAGGGTCATACAAAGGATTCCAAGACAGGTTCCACTAGGAACAGGGTTCGCAAGGATCGATTGAATAAGTTGCTGGCTTCAATAAACAGACTCATGACTGCTGCTAGCATTGCTTTTGAAGTTACAGAAGCTGAAGGTCCGCTTGTCAGTGCACAGACCATACGCTGCAACTGCAACAAGTCGGTTTGCATGGCCATCGTCCCAGAAGGAAGCCTCTTCTGAAGCCGGCTCACAAGAAAGCCTGCAAACAGTTGGCTGAAGACAACATGTCAAAAAGCATGAATTGCTGGAACCATGTCCTGTGGTCTGATGAGACTAAGATAAACTTGTTTTGCTCAGATGGTTTTCTAGAATGTGTGAGAAGTACCAGGAAAATTGTGTTTTGCCTACAGTCAAGCATGGTGGTGGTAGTGCTGCTGGTACTGGGGAGCTGCGGTTCATTGAGGGAAACATTGATTCCAACATGAACTTTGTCATTCTGAAGCTGAACATGATGCCCTGCCTTCAGAAACTGGGCAGAACAGCAGTTTTCCAACATAATAACAAACCCTAAGATACCGCCAAGATGACAACTGCCTTGCTGAGGAAGCTGAAGGTGAAGGTGATGGAGTGGCCAAGTATGTCTTCAGACCTGAGCCCTATTGAGGCATCCTCAAGCAGAAGGTGGAGACGCACCATGTGTCTAACATCCAGCAGTTCTGTGATGTCATTATGGCATTATTTGCTTTGAGAATGTTGATGGAGAAGTATAGAGAAGGTCAGAAGAAGTTGCATTGTGTGTTTGTGGATTTAGAGAAAGCGTACGACAGGGTGCTGAAAAAGGAGTTGTGGTATTGTATGAGGAAGACAGGTGTGTCAGAGAAGTATGTGAGGGTGGTGCAGGACATGTATGAGGACAGTGTGACAGCAGTGAAGTGTGCAGTAGGAACGGTCTGTCGTTCAAGGTAACGGTTGGACTGCATCAAGGATCATCTCTGAGCCCTTTCCTGTTTGCAGGGGTGATGGACAGGTTGAAGGGCGAGGTCAGACAGGAGTCTCCATTGACTATGATGTTTGCAGATGATATTGTGATTTTTGGTAAGAGTAGGGAGCAGGTTGAGAAGAACCTGGAGAGGTAGAGGTATGCGCTGGAGAGAAGAGGAATGAAAGTCAGTAGGAGTAAGACAGAGTACATGTGTGTGAATGAGAGGAAGGACAGTGGAGTGGTACGGTGCAGTTGCAGGGAGAAGAGGTGGAGAAGGTGGTGGAGTTTAGGTACCTGGGGTCAACAGTGCAAAGTAATAGAGAGTGTGTTAGAGAAGTGAAGAAAAGAGTGCAGGCAGGGTGGAGTGGGTGGAGAAGAGTGATGGCAGGAGTGATTTGTGATAGAAGAGTATCTGTAAGAGTGAAAGGGAAAGTTTATAGGACTGTGGTGAGACCTGCGATGTTGTATGGTTTGGAGACAGTGGCGTTGAGTAAAAGACAGGAGGTGGAGATGTTGAGGTTTTTGTTGGGAGTGAAGATGATGGACAGGATGAGAAATTAGTTTATTAGAAGGAGAGCGCATGTAGGGCATTTTGGAGACAAGGTGAAGGAGGCGAGATTGAGATGGTTTGGACATGTACAGAGGAGGGACATGGGGTATATCGGTAGGAGAATGCTGAGGATGGAGCCATCAGGAAGGAGGAAAAGAGGAAGGCCGAGGAGGAGGTTTATGGATGTTGTGAGGGAAGACATGCAGGTAGATGGTGTGAAAGAGGCAGATGTAGAGGACGGGGGGGTGTGGAGACGGATAATCCGCTGTGGCAACCCCTAATGGGAGAAGTGGAAAGAAGAAGAAGTGTAGATATAGATATTGATAATAGATATCGAGTTGTTTCGAGTTGCTATTTTGAAAATTTAACCTTTACTCATGTGTGGTTATGCACACTCTAAAGCAGGTATCCTTCAATGAATTCTCTGTATTGTTTTCATGCTTCCGCCACCATGCTACACAGGGGATAATATTAGGCTGTTAATTTAATTTAGGACTCGGTTTTCTCCAGTTGCAGTGAATGCCATTCATGCCAAAGATTTCAGCGTTAGTCACAATCGACCAGAGAATCCATTTCTTCATGCTCGCAGAGTCCTTTCAGTACCTGGCATGTGCTTTTTACTCACTAGTGGCATCTAGCCATTCTAATGTTGGCTGTTTATTGCATGCAGGCACATATATAATTTTAAATGCACATACAGTTGAATCTTTGTCTCATGCTCAAGGTTGGCTGCTATGAAGCGAGAGTTAAAGGTGAAAGAGCTCACCCTGCTCGATGCTGCCAGGATGCGTTTTCTCAAGCACCAGCAGAATCAGCGCAAGATGGAGCTCAGTCGCCTGGATGATGAAATCCAGAGAAAGGTTCCCCACTTCTTTTTTTTTTTTTTTTTTTTTTTTTTTTTTTTTTTTTTTTTTTTTTGCTATGAATATCCATTCAGGATTTAAAAAAAAAAAAAGAAACGTTTTATTATTCCTGCATTAGAAGCTTTAAGGTACTTGTGTGAACGTGTGTGCGTGGGCGTGTGCTTTATTCAGGTGGCATTGCAAGAGCAGGAGACTGCTATGGCTGTACAGGATATGGAAGTAAGACAAATGGAGCTGGATGCACAGAGGAGATTGTTTGAGCAGGTCAGTCGAGCACGGAGCATGGTGATGATGAACCACGATTATAAACAGCGTCAACACCGACCTAAAACATCGAATTGTAGATATTATATTAATATTATTATTGTCTTGTTATCAAATTTGTTGATATAATCCTGACCGAACAGCAGTCCTGTCCTGATGGCCTGGACTAGTTCCTAGGTGGAACTCGAGGTTTAACTCCAGAATAAATGCCATAAGAGAAAATTAGTAAAACGTAGAATATGTTCTAGCTTTGTCTTATTCCTCTGGACGTTCTATTTTTTATTTATTTTTTTATTTTTTTAAATGTAAAGGTTTTGAGAGAAAATAGTATTCAGAAAACTTCTTATCTCTAGAAAAGTACTGTCTGCCTAGAAATGTGTTATGTTTATTTTAAATAATTCCATTATATATTACATATGTTATATATTATAGTTATAATACTATCAACTTACATAGATAATGTCCTCCCTTCCCTTCAGTGTTTAGTTTAATCAAGGGATTTTGCTTTGATATTTTTTTTCCCTAGCAATTGGCCAAAGAACACGAGTGTGTGAGCAAAGAAGTAAGAGCAGAAGTGGATGCGCGGCGACGAAGAGCTGAGATGGAGGATTTAGCGTTTCACAACCTCCTTCAGAAAGACAGTGATCTCGGCCAGGAAACCAGAAGGGTACATACAGTTCCGTTCAGTTTTTATTTATATGGCACTTATAACAATAGACATTGTCCCAAAGCAGCTTTACAGAGATAAAGAGGTTATAGTATTTTAATTTCTATGTTAATGTATATAAGTTTAGCACTAATGAGCGAACCAGTGGTGACAGTGGTAAGGAAGATCTCCCTCCTTCCTTGAGAGGAACCAGACTCAAAAGGGAACCCATCCTTATCTGGGTGGCACCGAATGTCCATTCAGTTCAATTCCATCATTGATGAGGTGTGCTGTTCAGTGATAGGTGCTGAAATTCATACAAACTTCAGTTTTAAACTATTGAAGTAGACTATTGTTAATAACAGTCCAATCCGTTCTCAAAGTTGTTGAGTTGCTCAGTAACACCAGGATCTTCAGACTGTAGAGGGGTGACCAAGATGATCAATGAGAGAATGATCAATGAAAGAGCTTAGAATTAAAGCGACACTTTTTTAAATTGAGGCTGATTAATTATCCCAGTGGTTCTCAAAATCTTTTTTGCCATTCCCCACTTTATAGGGGTGTATTTTCAAACCCCTCCTGTCCTCTATCACCCCAAAAAATAATGATATACTTAGTTTAAAAATGGCTTATTTATTAATTCTAAATCAATCATCAAATGCATCAAGTTCGAAAATAGAGAAAATACAATTTTTGTTGTGTTAGCTGTTGTTTTAATTTGTTTTTGTGGTTGCTTTGAGTGTATGAACTTTATTTCTAATAGAGAAACTCATGAATGAAGATTAATGAAGCACAATAAAAATAGATAAATCCTGCTATTCATTGCCCCCCACCTGTCATGTGTTTATTCCCCACTAGAGGGCCATGCCCCACACTTTGAGAACCAACGGATTATGCCATGTTTATAAATTTGCATTCTGAGATGCTGTGAGAGTGTTGTTATATGAGCTCATTCCTCTGTTGAAGGTGCTGGAGGAGTCTCTAGCGGAAGCGGAACAACTAGACGTGGATGCCGAATGGCAGACCGAAGTGATCAGGCGATTAAAGCTGGCAGAGGAAGAGAAGGAGAAGCAGAGACAGCAGCTGGCCAGACTCAGCCGTGAAACCCATGCTAAGGAGGAGCAGCTTGTTCAGATGATGATGGAAGTGGAGGGCAACCACGTAAGGCATCTTTGTAGTTTTGTTGGATCTGCAGAAGAAATAGGGAGGATTATAATCCTCAGTTTATAAAATGTATATACATATGGATATACAATGGATACAGGTGCATCTATTAACATTAAAAAGTTGATTTATTTTAGTAATTCAATACAAAAAGTGAAACTCGTATATTATATAGATTCATCACACCCATTCTGATATTTGTGAAGTGTTTATTTCTTTTTTATTTTGATCATTATAGCTTATGTCATGTCAGTAACATAAATTTTACATTAATTTATGTTTCAAACTTCCTTGTGCTATAGTGAAACAAAATTATACTAACAATTAAATCAAAAATGTAATTTTTTCAAATCTGTATTAGTTTCCATGCATGGCAGCTTATGACCAAACAAGATGTTTATATTTATGTTTTTAAATGATACATTTTATATACATTTGTCCAAATTTCTAATTCAACTAATTGCAACCCTATTAATAGCAGCCTACCTTCACAGAAGATCGATTGTTAGTTCTCCGAGATGTTTGGAATGACCTACCTGTTGTGTTCCTTCAAAAACCGTGTGCATGTGTACCACAGACAGGAAGAAGAATTGATGTTTACAGGCAAACAGTGGTCACACCAAAGAGTAGTTTGAATTGGATTTTTTTTTTTTCTCGTTTACTTTCCAATTTGTCCACTGATAAAGATCCATGAAATTACTGAGCAAGACAAGAACTTTGTGGAAGGATTTGGACTGTAACAGTCTACTACAGTGGCACGGGACCACAGGTTGCATTTAATCGCCTACTGTATCACTGTACACCTTAACATGATGCAATCGTAATGAATGGACATTTGGTGCCACCCAGATGGGGATTGGTGCCCTTTTGAGTCTGGTTCCTCTCAAGGTTTCTTTCTCATGCCAGTTTACAGTCGTCACTGGCTCGCTCATTAAGAATAAACTTGCAATTATAAATTATTTTATTGCAGCTTTATGTCTGTAAATGTCTGCTTTGAGACAATGACCTTTATGTAACACTTACATTTTATTTACACAGTACTCTATACAATGATCCGTCTCCATACCCCTCTGTCCTCTACATCTGCCTCTTACAACCCAACTACCTGCATGTCTTCCCTCACCACATCCATAAACCTCCTCCTTGGTCTTCCTCTTTTCCTCCTTCCTGGTGGCTCCATCCTCAGCATTCTCCTACTGATATACCCCATGTCCCTCCTCTGTATTTGTCCAAATCATCTCAATCTCGCCTCCCTCACCTTGTCTCCAAAATGTCCTACATGCGCTGTCCCTCTAATAAACTCATTTCTAATCCTGTCCATCGTCGTCACTCCCAACGAAAACCTCAACATCTTCAGCTCTGCTACCTCCAGCTCCGCCTCCTGTCTTTTACTCAATGCCACTGTCTCTAAACCATACAACATCACAGGTCTCACCACAGTCCTATAAACTTTCCCTTTCACTCTCGCAGATACTCTTCTATCACAAATCACTCCTGCTATCACTCTTCTCCACCCTGCCTGCACTCTTTTCTTCACTTCTCTAACACACTCTCCATTACTTTGCCCCTAATGGGAGAAGCCGAAAGAAGAAGAAGGAGACTCCTTACAACGATCAGGAATAGCATTATGTTACAGGAACTCATCTGTTGGCCCATTTTTTCTGCTTCTAACACGTCGACTTTGAGGACAAAATGTTCACTTGCTGCCTAAAATATCCAACCTACTAACAAGTGCCAAGATGAAGAGATAATCAGTGTTATTAACTTCACCACTCATGTTATAATGTCATAATGTTATGTCGGATTGGTGTAAACACATGCACACACAGTATTTTTTTTCCAGTTTATATAATGTTTATAACATGCTCACTTAGCTGATCTGTGTAAACATGTTTGTTTGCAGCCTGGGCTTATTTAAAATAGCCTCCTTTGTGGATTTGTTTTTTTCTGACATTTGTAACCGGATTTGTTTCCAGTGGAATAATGTGGAAGCTAAGCAGGCCATGTTGAACGAGGAAAAGCAGGTAACACCTGCTGCTGCAGACACCCAACAGACGTCACCCGTCTCCCAGCATCTAGATGAGATAACACAGCATCAGAACACACTGAGGAGGAGTCAAGCAGAGTCTTTGAGTGGGTTTAAATTATCTGTCTATTTGTACAGATTTGCTGAATACAATACAATACTACAATTTGCTGAATAAGTGGTTACAGTGGCATTCATTGTTTTCTGTAGATCTGCAGCGGGAAAGGAGGCTTCGCTCTCCGTACTCTTCACGGGAACATTTTCAAAAGTCAGAAAGTCCACAGGATGATCCCAAGAACAACCAGACTCTTTCAGACAACTCCACATGCTGTAAGTGAACATTTTATATGGACGCTTTTGAGATTAAAACACGTGACACAATTAGTAATAAACTGCACTGTTAATGTAAATGATTGTGTTTGTATCGTATCAAGACAAACTATTTATTTTCAATTCGATTGAGGTTTATTTGTATAGCATGTTTAACAACGGACATTGTCCCAACATAGCTTCCCAGTACGGTGGCCGAGAAGTGCAAAACACATTAACAAATCCGAAAACAAAATAACAAATGCAAAAACTAATTTACAAATTTGAAAACAAAATAACAAATCCGAAAACAAATGAACAAATCCGAAAACACAACGACAAGTCAGACAAACCAGAAAAGGTAGGTATAGTTTGTGAATGGAAACTTACAGATCATTGGACAAGACACCTGTCATTCAAGATATACAGGTGAATGACAGGTGTCTCGTCCAATGATCGGTAAGTTTCCATTCACAAACTATACCTACCTAATTAACAAATTTTTCCGGAATTTGTTAATTAGTTTTTGCATTTGTTATTTTGTTTTTGGATTTGTTAATGTGTTTTGCACCACCGTATTCCAGAGATAAATACGTTATAAAATATAAACATGTATGCTAGTGGCTACAACTATCTCTTACATGTTTATCCCTAATGAGGTATTGTAAGAGTGTGTTTATATTCAAATCCATTCGCAAGTTCTTGAGTTGCTCAGTAACTTGAGTACTCAGAACCATCCTCAGCTGCACAGCAGAGTGGTCTCTGATTAAAAGGAAGAGCATCGGGATGAATCGGGTGGATCCGTGAAGAAGACAGGGACAAGAGCACTGGTCACTGGTACCTCAGAAACAAACCTGAGCTGCCATCAGAACAATTCTCATTTGTAATGATGTGTTCCCTGTGTAGTTTCTCTAGAGCGTGCTCGGGGTAGGCTGGACCACGAGGAGAGGGAGTTGCTGCAGGAGGTCAGAGAGCTCCGAAAGAAGCTGGCAGCTCGAGCTAGAGCTGCAGACTACACTATGTACTCAGCAAGTTCCCATCAATCCCACTGATGAGGCCACCAGCACCAGGACTGTGACTGGGCAGGAATCAATCAAGACAGGGACTGACTTTATCCAGTGACTGCATCAGTTGCTCAGACTAAAATAAAGCCACTGCTGCACAACACGTTTCACAAACGGTCCACACATTAAACAGTTATAGATCATAAAGCACCATCAATTTTACTATAAAGTCTGCATGAAACCTGTCTTCATTTTATTATTATTCTTTTTTTTTTATAAATCTGTCCATGTTGGACAAGTTTTAGATGTGTTTGAGTGGGAAACAGTGAGCTTACAACCACCTCCTATAAAATAGCAATGGTGAGAGTGCAATATCTGCCTCTTCTTACTTTGTTCAGGAAATAAAAAAAATGTGTGCAAGTTTAATTTATTTAGAATGGAAAGACTTTTCTTCTTCTTCAAATCTTAACTAATATGAATTGCTTTCAGTTTGACTTTTTACACTACAATCTTAGTCCATTGTGTTTCTTTTTGTCACGTTTTTCTCACATTTTCACTGTATCATTCTTAATTACAATGAAATCAAATGCTACTAAATTGGGAGGAAAATGTATTAAGTGCTGTTCTGTTCTGGATATATTCTGGATTCTATTGTTGCATGTCTGCCAATGTTAAACCAGATCTTTTCATAATGTGCATAAAGCATCTGTATGAATTGAGAATAGACTCGGGTAGTTGATCTGATACCTAATGGAGTATTGTGTGGTTTAATAAAGGAAATGGTCTCTTCTTTATGCACTTTCTCCTAATTTATTGTCTATATATTGCTGCATATTATTACTGCAGATTTCTCAGTACCAGTTACCTTGGTGGTCTGCCTGCTTTAACAAACCTGCTTTGTGAACGTTGTTATTATTTTTGTCAAGGAAAGGGCAGTTTCTTCGCTGCAAATAAATGGAAACAATGTTCAGTGTAAATAGAGATGCTTAAAGTAGTGGAATATGAATGACCCCATGGCATTAATGGAAGAAACTTTATAATATAGATGAAATCTGGAATCAATTCAATTCATTTTTATTTGTATAGCGCGTTTAACAATGAACATTGTCTTAAAGCAGCTTTACACAGATAATGCGGTGATGGAGATGAGAGGTGAGGGGTAGAAACAGTGGTCACTGGTGCCTCAGGAGCATGTTTAACTCAACCGAGAGAGAGAGAGACGAGAGGTGACAGGGAGAGAAAGATATGATTTATTAAAAATCCTTATGGTTGTATAAACGTTCAGGACACTGTGAACACTGAGACTGTGTCTGAGTCCCAAACACTGATTGGAAGGCTGTTCAATAACTGTGGGGCTTTATAAGAGAAAGATCTGCCCCCTGCTGTTGTCTTCATTATTTTAGGTACCAACAAATAGCCTGCACCTTTTGATAGGCGTGGAAGATCGCAATGATACAGAAGTTCACTCAGATACTGCGGCGTGAGAACGTAAAGTGCTTCATACGTCAGTAGTAGTAGTATTTTAAAATCAATGCAAGATTTAATGGGGATCAGTGTAGACTGATTAAAACAGGGGTGATGTGGTATTTTCTAGATCTAGGAAGGACTTTTGCTTCATGTCTCTGGCCATTTTCATTCCTATAAAAAACTAAACAATTGTCATAAGTAAACAAAATGAACAAACTGGCTGAACAGACAACACTGTTTCTCAGTCAAGATCATCAATCATTACACACACACACACATATATTGGGATAATGCTGTGTGCAGATATATTCTCTTCACAGCAAGGCTCTACCCCTTCTTCTTTTTTGTACCAGTTACATCCAAAACCAAACACTTGTTCATTTGTTTCATTCTTAACTAACAATTATTTGTTCAACAAATGTGCTAGTGCTATACAACAACGGAACTGAACAAGATTAGTGTCTTGTTTAATTCCGTTGTATTTGTATAGGATTTTCAACACATTATATTGTCACAAAGCAGCTTTCCAGAAATATAGAAATTACAATTTTCAATTAAAAAAATCGTCCCTATACATTTATCCTGAATAAGAAAGCCAATGGTGATGGTAGCAAGAAAAAAAATTCCCTGAGGTGATTTTAAGAAGACAGACAAAAGGGGATCAGTCCTCTGTGTGACCCCGGATATAAATTTATTATAGATCCATCATTGTTGAGGTTTTTAAAAAAAAAACGTACAATCTGAAGTGGTAGCTCAGAGGTTAATGCTCTGGGTTACTGATCAAAATGTCAGTCACTGGGATTCAAGCCCTAGTATTCAAGCCCTAGCTGTAGTAAGCCTAGTAAGCCAAACTGCCACTCTTGGAGCCTTCAGCAAGGCCCTTAACCCTCTGTGCTCCAGGGGCTCTGTATGGCTGACCCTGCACTCTGACTCCAGACTGATGGGGACATGAGTGAAAAGCTACTTGTGGCAATTGTTATCCCAAGCCATTGTAACACTGATTATATTAATTGATCAGACTAACATCAAGTCTCGTTCACTAAGATAAAAGATATTTCAATAGCTCCCAGTAATGACATGCTACTTTACAGCTGGCCAGGTAGTGACATCTTTTACATAGGTGGGACTTAACGAGGGACGTGATTATAAAGGCTGAAATGTGCATTCCACAAATTTATTCAATCTTTTAATCTGAGTTGACTTTTTACTTTAAATTAAATTCTTTATTGTTTCATCCTTCGTCCACAAATCACAAGAATTTCTATTCTGGATCGGTTTCGTTCCCTTTCTGGAGATCCTGGAAGGATGCCTGAAGCTTGCTGTGGGGTTTTTGCTCTCTCTTACACTCCTAGAACACACACATGGGACAGAAGGTGTTCAAGTGTTTCATTCTTTAAAATGAATAAAGACTCCGTATTATCTCTAAAGAAACTGCGTAATGCGAGGTTTTCCTCACTTTAGTTAGCAGGTCATCTATGTTTGCATTGTAGATCAGGCTACATAAATCCTGTATGGTTTCTTGCAGTGTCTGAAGTTGATTTGTCAGGTGTGACTTCTTGGCCTCCAGCTGTGCAATGAATTCCACTGCCTTTTTGTTTTTCTCCTTGGATTCCATTAAGCAGACCTGAACATACAACAGTGAAGGCTTATTAGAGGCTTACGAATTCAGACATTTTTTAAGAATTGACTGATAAAACACACGAGTACAATTCAAATGTGATTTGCGGTGAATTAACAATCGCACATGCACATGCATACACTCTGAGATCACATAAACAGTCGTGATTATTACATAAGCATATCATCTCACTCCTAAAGCATGCACACAGGGCGAAACCTAAATAAAAGCTGAAATAAAGTCTTCACGTTATTTTTAAAGGCACTGCTTAATGCAGGTGCAGCAGGTTTCTCCCAGTGTCTTCACTCATCTTTTTATAAAAAGTCAAACAAAAAAGTTTACCTTCTGTAGCTCCTCGTTGTTCTCCAGAGTCTTCATCTCGTCTTTCTCTGCCACTGTCTCAAGCTCAAACTCCTAAAACACACACCAGTTTAAACTCACCAATGCTTAATGATCATTCTCATTTGCAACAGGCAAGTTCATTCATAAAATCGAGCAAAAATGACAATTTTGCGTAAAAGGCTGCTTTTAATAGCTGACCGATCATTTAGAAGCAATCACAATAGCAATCATGGATTTCTAGGAATGAAAGCTTACCTTCAGTAACTCCTCTTTCTCTATCAGAGCTTTCTTTAACATGTCGTTTTCCACCTGGAGGAAGTTTTGAACCTCTCGTGCTTCATCACACTCCTAAAACACACAAATGGGGCAAAAGGTGTTCAAATTCAAGTACTTCATTCTTAAACATAAATACAATCCTCATATTTTTGCTTAATGTACATTTTTCTCACTCACGTTTAGTAGCTTGCCATTATCAATGTTTGCCTCAGAAAGCAGACTCCCCATTTCCTGCACTGTGGCTTGCAACGTCTTTACTTGATACGCCAGGTTTGAGTTCTCAGACTCCAGCTGTGCAATGGATTCCATAGCCTTTTGTTGTTTCTTCTCAGCTTCTGCCATGGAGACCTGAACATACAAAAATTGATTTGTGTTCGTGATTTACTTCTACACGCATTCCGATAAAACACGCTTAATTATGTAAAAAAGCTGTGTGACTGAACACACACATATACACACAAACCTGCTGCACAAGAGCAAGCATGGATTTATGGAAAGGAAAGGTTACCTGCAGCAACTCCTTATTCTCAATCAGTGTGTTCTTCAACTTGTCGTTCTCCGCCTGGAGGACGTTTTGAGCCTCTCGCTCTCTCTCACACTCCTAAAACACACACACAGGGGCAAAAGGTGCTCGAATTCAAGTGCTTAATACTTAAACATAAATAAAGTCCTTGTATTGTTCACAAAGATCTGCTTAATGCGGGTTTCTCACTTACAGTCAAGAGCTTGTCATTCTCCAAGTCTTCCTTAATCAGCAGGTTCCCCATTTCCTGCACGGTCTCTCGCAGTGCCTTCACTTGAGATGACAGCTCTATCTTTTTGGCCTCCAATGCTGCAATGTACTTCATAGCCTTTTGCTCTTTCTCCTCAGCTTCTGCCATGTAGATCTGAACATACAACAGCAAAGGATTATTGGCTTCATTTACTCTTACACATATTCTGATAAAACACCCAGCCTGAACTTTATTGCGGTGGGGGGGTGTCCACAAAATATGAGTAAACAGCACACATGCACACACACACACACACACACACACACACACACACACACACACACACATACACACACACACAGCTCACAATAGTCACATGGTTTTAGAAAAAGGAAGTTTACCTCCTTTTGAATCAGTGCGTTCTTCAATTCGTCATTTTCCGCCTGGAGGATGCTGTGAGCCGTTTGCGCTGTATCACACTCCTAAAACCGAAACACACACACCATTGAACAGAGCCATTCAGTAGAAACCCACTGTGTAGATAAATGAGTATTATAAACTTGCATACAACCTAAGAAGAACCAGTGTGTGTGTGTGTGTGTGTGTGTGTGTGTGTGTGTGTGTGTGTGTGTCTAATAATTAAGCTACTGACAGAGATGTTCTACTCCTCTCTAATATCATAACCAGCTGGCATCACTTCTACACCTCTGGTGCAAGTGCACATCAAAATCCAGTGTACAGATATTTCCCATTCCCTATCATTTCCATAGTGTGGCACTTATAACATTTTGGAAAGTACTTTTTAACAAGAAACATTCTCTCATGTACATATTTGCCCTCTATTTAAAAGTACAGTAAGAGTACTATAAAAAAAAAAAAACATGGCAATGAATTCTATAACAATTAAGCTGCAGGTCTAATTATTGTACACACATGTAAATGTAGTTTACAGGGTAACATACTATGTCCTGGTCCTCAGTATCCTCTACGGTCTGGTCATCCTCTGGTCCTAATTGCAAAACAATTATAAATAAATCATTACTAGGCATTATTTATGTTTGGCATTTATTTTCCACTTCTGATAGGACTGTAGCTCAAGTGTTATTACAGCACATTTTACTGATGTCCAGTGCAACACAGATTTTACTACACATCCCTGGACAGAATGAGAGTGCTTTCATTTAGCAGTGTATCTCTGTATAGTTTCTTTTCTGGGGCAGAAATGATCTTAATGAACACCACGACTTGGACACAGTTGTACCTGCGGGTGCGTTTGGTTCCTCGGGGTCTCCGTCTGCAAAGCAGTAAACGCCGGTTGCAGCTATGATGGTGTACAGAAGAGGGAGCTGCAGGAGAAGACGAGCCAAGCCATGGCCGAGAGCGTTCGTGTAATCCATCATCTCTTCCGATTCCGACGGAAAAAAAAAACGTAACCTTCCTGTGCGAAAGTCTGTTTTTCTGCAACCTCCGAGAGTTCGATCGATCCTTATAAAATCAGAACCGCCATGTGACTTCACAGAGACACGTGACGTGACTGTAAATAACATGTATCATCTTTTAGACTTTAGATATGAAAATATAAAATCTACATTATTCATGTAAGAAAATACAAAACAAATCTAAAAATACATTTCAAGGATGATTTAATTAGTTGTGCTTGCAATGCAATTATAATTGTGCGGGTTATTATTTTTTTACATTTGTTATTTTTAAATTTGTTATTTTCAAAGTTGTTTCTGCTAAAAAGTTAAACTGTACTATAATAACTACAATGCATTTAAAGGATGCTTTAATTGTAGTTATTATAGTACAGTTAACTTCTTCAGCAGTTTGGTCTGTTGGATCGGACCACACGGAACAGCCTTCTATCCTCACGTGCATCATTGGGCCATGACCCTGTTGCTGGTTCACCACTGTTCCTTCCTTGGAACACTTTTAATAGATACTGAGCATAGCAGACCAGAAACATCCCACAAGAGCTGCAGTTTTGGAGATGCTCTGACCCAGTCGTCTAGATCAGTGGTTCTCAAACTTGGGGCCGCGCACCCCCCCCCCCCCCCCCCCAGATGTCGCTAGAGGGGCTGCATAAAAATCCTAGAATCCAAATTAGAAAATTATTAAAAATATATATTTTACCTGTATGTCAGGATTTTAAACCTATGTACACTTTAATGAAATTTAAAAGAATATATAAATATTTAAAAAATGATAAAATTATATAAATTTTACGCAACACTTCTTCTTACGGCTTCTCCCATTAGGGGTCGCCACAGCGGATCACCACACCTCCACACACCCCCTGTCCTCTACATCTGCCTCTTTCAAACCAACTACCTGCATGTCTTCCCTCACCACATCCATAAACCTCCTCCTGCCTCTAAACCATACAACATCTCAGGTCTCACCACAGTCCTATAAACTTTCCCTTTCACTCTTGCAGATACTCTTCTATCACAAATCACTTCTGCTATCACTTTTCTCCACCCACTCCACCCTGCCTGCACACTTCTAAAACACACTCTCCATTACTTTGCACTGTTGACCCCAGGTACCTGAACTCCTCCACCTTCTACACCTCTTCTCTCTGCAAACGCACTACTACACATGCCCTCCCTCTCATTCACACACATGTACTCTGTCTTACTCCTACTGACTTTCATTCCCCTTCTCTCCAGCACATACCTCCACCTCTCCAGGCTCTTCTCAACCTGCTTCCTTCTCTCACCACAAATCACAATATCATCCGCAAACATCATAGTCCATGAGACTCCTGTCTGACCTCGCCCATCAACCTGTCCATCACCACTGCTTTTAGTGTTTTAATGCAACAATCTAAGACATTTAACAGTATGAAGATTTACTTTGACCAAACATTAATATAAATGTACAGATGTTTCATTTTATTTTCATTGGCAAATCCTCCGTTAGCACGAATAACTGATTTAGTTGGATATTTCTCAGTTCATCCCTGAGATGTAAGGATTTAGGTGTGGTGACTTTTTTCAGGACATTCTATAACAGATCGACTCAAGTCGACTGTTTGCTCTCTAGCTTGGAAATATGCTTCGACTTATTGTCCTGTTGGATGGTGAAGATGGAGCACCAATTAGCAGCAGTCCAAACTGAACTGCACAGTATTAAGTTTGAAATGGTAGCCATGTTCAAAACTTTTCTATGTCAGTTCTATGGGCTGAGAGATAATGATGATGATGATGATGATAATGATGATGATGAAAAAGCCGTAGAATAACACTAACAACAACAACAACAACAATAATAATATAGTAGTAGTTTATTAATATGATATTATATATTATTTATAATATATAAACATAATCTCCACCACAACCATCATAAACACTATGGATTTTTCCTTATGTGTGTGTGTGTGTGTGTGTGTGTGTGTGTGTGTGTGTGTGTGTGTGTGCGTGTGTGTGTTCGTGTGTAGTAGTTCGTGTGTAGTAGTAGTTTAATAATATGATATCATATATTATTTATAATAATAAAACATTTTATATATATATATATATATATATATATATATATATATATATATATAT
>JAAIIK010000411.1:778986-812539 GCA_014706435.1 Silurus glanis
ATATATATATATATATATATATATATATATATATATATATATATATACAACTGTACGGTTGCCCATCTATGTAGTTATCTAATCAGCCAGTGGCAGCAGTGCAAGGCAAAAGATCATGCAGGGCCAAAAGCTTCATGATCAGAATGGTGAGGAAGCATGATCTCGGTCATCTGGGGGCATGCTTGGTGGTGCCAGATTGGCTGAATTGGGTATTTCAGAAACTGTTGATTGCCTGGGATTTTTAAACGAAGCATGGTGAGAAAAAAGAAAATGAAAAAACACAGCGTGGATGACAGTTTTGGGTGAAAAAGCTTTGTTAAGAGAGTTCAGACGAAACAGCCAGATTGGTTTCAGTCGCCATAAAGGACGAGGAAACTCTTTACAACTGTGAACAATAAAAAATAGTTTTTTTTGTATTTATTTGTATTGTTTTCAACTGTCTAGTTGAAGTGAGCATGACCCCACATGGATTGATGTGTTGTGAGTCCTGAGATGTAAAAAGACTTTATTTGAGTTACTATACACTTCCTGTCAGCTCAGTCCAGTCTGGTCATACTCTGTCATTCTCGGATCTCTGACATCGTTTATCTGTAATAAATGGACATTCGGTGTAACCCAGATGAGGATCGGTTCCATTTTGAGTCTGGTTTCTCTCAAGGTTTCTTCCTTATGCCATCTCAGGGAGTTTTTCCCTGCCACAGTCGCCATTAGCAAATTCCTTGCTCATTAGGGACAAACTTACTTATGAAGAACATATTTACTTTTAATCACCACATTATCTGTGTAAAGCTGCTTTGAGACAATGTTCATTGTTAAAAGCACAATACAAATAAAAATGAATTGAATTGAATTGAATTGAATTGAATTGAATTGAGAAGAGGTGGTGAAGGTGGAGAAGTTTGGGTACCTGGGGTCTACTTATAACATCTTATTAATTTTTATCACCACATTATTTGTGTAAATCTGCTATGAGACAATGTTCATTGTTAAAAGCGCTATATAAATAAAAATGAATTGAATTGAATTGAATTAAATTGATCTCTTTCATTACCAAGTGCTGTATCTGAAATCTGAATACTCTTTATAGTGCATGAAGGTTGATTTCATTTTACAGGAAGAAGAGAATGAAAATTAGTGAGTGAATTCGGACATTGACATAAATATGATGGATCAGAGGATATAATGGAGAGGCTGTCATAGACAACTTGGTCATAAACATTAATTCTACCATGTATTAGCATTTCTCTGTAAAAAGAAATTGAATTTGATTTCAAAATATGTAATAAAAATCAACAAGAATAAACAAGTATATAAACATACTTTATGTACAGAATACATTTGCGAGGTTTCCTGTCAGTCTCCCTGAGCTGACTCCAGAGCTAAACACTAAGAAGTCTCGCTTAGTTGCTAATTTTGGTTTTGGCAGAACTTATTTTCCTGAGGAGAAAATTGTCTTTTGTGCTGTGTCATGTTGCAGTGTGGGAAAATAATTAATAAACAAGTGTACATCGGATGCACACTCGAAATCAGAGTGCATTGTGGGTACAAAGAGAGAATGAATGTAGAGAATGAAGAATTAGGACAGCACTACAAAATGGCAGACAAGATTTCAAGCACAGCGAAAGTGTTCCAGCCTGCAGAGCCTCCAGTCACAGAAGTGTCTCAAAAATCACATTGTTCATTCTGATGTTTGATGTGAACAGTAACTCAAACTCTTTTGTTGCACTGTGCTGCTGTCACCTGATTGGCTGATTGGGTATCTGAATAAATGAGCCGGTGTACCAGTGCTCCTAATAAAGTGATTGTATATATGACAGATTCTCAAAATACGTAAAAAATTATGATTGTAACCCAGTTTCTCTGTTTATTCCTTTTCTTTTTCTAACTTTTTTTTATTATCTTGATTTGTCATCTTTCATTTTGTTTTGCTGCTCTCGGACTGTGCTGGGCTCCAGAGCAACCTCTCCATCTTTTAACATGGGATACCTGTTATTTTCATTATTTAGTCCCACCCCCTATGTCTCCCTCTTCACAATCAGTGAGTGCTTCCAGTGAAAATGGGAGCCAGGAGTCAGTGGAGGGAGGAACCATGGCTAGGTACGAAAGTCCCAGTGCACAAAAACATCAACTGTCATTCCGTAAATGTTTTGGAAGTCTTCCAGATTAAAACTATGAATTTTGGATTTGAAAAAAAAATCAAACATTTACCTTATATTGGGTGTATTTTGACACTCGTCATTTAAATATAAATCTATACTTACCCTAAATTTTTAGTTATTGAACCCACAGCATACAGTACACTTCATTGTGTTTTGGCACAGATTATACTTTATCTTGATCTTAGATTACGCTTTATCTGTATAAAGCTGCTTTGGTAAAAAAATCTCCATTGTGGCAAACAAATACAAATTAATTGAATTAAATTTAACAAGTCTCTGGAACCCTGTCACAGTGTAAAAACTGTACTGTTGATTTTACAGTAATTTTCTAGAAAACTGGGTTGCTATTAAAGCAGCTATAATATCCTACGTTCTGTCAAATAATCGTATCAAGTACTTTTATTTGGCTGGTGCAGGACTCAGCTCAAGGTGCTTGCTCAAGGATCCAACCATGGTAAGCGACTGGGAATAGAATGTGAACAGTCAGAGTCATTAAGAAATAGCAAAGCTTTGATTCAGTGCAGTTTGTAGTGCTATTAATTCATTGATTGATCTAAATGAATCAGTGGTTGCTAGTTGAGCTAATTGTGGTGGCTCCGTGGTTAAGGCTTTAAGTTGCATATGAAATGATTAGGTGTAAAAATCCCAGCATTGACTTTCTTCAATGCATGTGGTAGCAAGATGAGCAGATCCAGAGAAACTGAGGCAGCGTAAACCGTTCTTGGCCCCTCTAGACCAATTAATGGCTGGGCTCAATGTCAGGTACCTCCATGGGCCCTTTTTGGGGGAAGGAGATCCTGTCCCAGTTGAAACTGCCTACCACCATTACTTCCCTCACTGCTTCCACCCTCTCTGCCCCGAAGAGAACATTATTTCAGATCATGGCCTCCTCAAGGGCATCGCTCTGTTTTCTTGCGCCACTCTGGACTTGACTACTCCACCCAGCTCCACTTTTGGACATCACTCTGCTTTTATATTTATTAGATGCTGAGGATGATGCTGCACCTGCATTCTCTGCTGACAACAGTGATCTGCCCCTCCACTGGTGCTTCTAAGAAAATTGCTATCCTCTCTATGTTCGTCCCCCGTCTGGCTTCAACGTGAACTTTGCTTCCCTTGTTGGCCTCACATTAGCTGTCTTTCCATTTTCATGCTCCGCCTTGGACATCAGTGCACCCCTTACTTATGCAAATAAGATTGCACCACATTCCTCACTGTTCTTCCCACTACACTAAATGTTTTGCTTCCTTGTAACTTGTTGATTCTTGTCTTTTCTAGTATGAATGTCCAGACTTCCTTCCTTATCTTATTGTGGGCTCTGTCAGGGAAGTGCTAAAAGGATGCTAACTGCACTTCCCAGTAGCCACAACATGTGACAGGTTTTTTTTTGTTGTTTGTTTTTAATAGCCTTGCTCGTAATCTGTATGTTTTGCTATTTTGTCGTTATTTTTACAACCGTGCACAATAATAAATCACGTTTTTTCGTTTATTGCCACTGAAAATATATGACTCTTATGCAAAATCTCTCCCTACTTTCTTGCTTCTGTTTGTTTGCTGTATGCATTAGATCAACTAAGCAGATGTGCCATTGTAGCAAAATACTTAAATTCTTACATACTCTGTATTGTGGAAATGTTTAACAATAAAGCAAAAATGTACTTGTTACACCATGGTTCTAAGTGCTTTGAGGACGGGAAAACTGGTGCACTGGTGCAATGCCAATATCAATTTATGGTTTAAAAGTATCCTTTGGCTTCATGTAGTTTTAAGTAATGTTAAAACAAGAAACAAGATACAAATCACATCTTTGTCAGTTTTCAAAGCTCATGCTATGGGGATTGAAATGTCAAGGTTATTGGACCTGAGCATTCAGTGTGCAGTAGAAATAAGAGCAGGCTGAAACTTGTGGCCCACATCACTGGAGCATAGAGATAGTATCATGTGCGAGCACTTCATTTCAGCGAGCACTGGGCACCATGACATATGCACTTCACTTTATCATATATCATGTATCAACAAACATAGAATATGTGACTCCATTTTTTATTGTTACTATATAATTGTGAAATCCTCACCCTCTGCTTATGTGTTCAGGATGCTTCAGTGGGATATGGACCCCTCAGCTCTTCAGCTCTTAGCAGACTCGGAGCACAGGTGAGATTATACCGTTGACCAGGTTATTAATCTTAAATCTGAAATGATAGAAGGCAAGGGTCTGTTTAATGTGTTCTTGCTGTTCTTTTCTCCTCATTTGCAGAATGCAGAGACTTGAAGCATCAGAAATGGTGCAGATTAATTACATACCCAAAGAACTGGTGACTTACTGTAAAAAAACCCAGACTCCCTTTACAACAAATCAAATATACAATCAAAAAGGTACATAATCTGAATAGAAATAGAAATTAAATAGAAAAAAATGAAATATTATTCATAGGACCTTACTCTCTTCATGAAACACTACACATTTTGATATTTTATAAAATCTCTCTCCTAACACAGACGAGGTGAAGAATGAAGAACTTCCTGCGGTCAAACCTGATCCTGAAGTGCATTTGGTAGAGGACAATCAGGAGTCCATGAAAGATAATGGTGACCTTTTTACAATACTTTATTCTTAGTAACTGCATAACAGTTATGGTATGCTGGTAAAAGCAATTCTGTTTTTATAGAACATCCTAAGGAGCTCACAGTGGAAGAGAGGCAGCAAATTGTTCACTCTGAGGATTTCCTGAACTTCTTTGACCGCAGCATTCGATTGGTGGACCGAGCATTAGCTGAGGACTTGGATATTTTCTTTGACTACAGTGGACGTGACATGGAAGACAAAGAGGGGTCAGGATATTTCTCCCTACAACCTTATTTAATCAATGTGAACAATGAAAAGGAGATGCATTCACATATGTTGAAAAATGTTGTATATTCAAGTCCCTTGACTATATATATATATATATATATATATATATATATATATATATATATATATATATATATATAATGCCAATACTTCTTTCTACCATATAAATTAACCACCACAAAAGCATTAACTGTCTACTTAGGTATATATAGTACCAGTAAAGTACTATATAAAGTTTGGACACACCTTCTGCTTCAGCAATTTTCTTTATTTTTATTTTTTTCAACATTGAAAATAAACATAATTAAAGAAAATGTATGGATATATAAGCAAAAAACATGTTTAAAAGCCCAGCATATGTTTTTATATTTTAGATTGTCTAAAATAGCTACATTTAGCTTTTATGATAGCTTGGAAAACTCATGGCTTTCTTTTATTGTGGTCTTCTGGGATGTTTTTCTATACACAGGTTTCCCCTGTCATTTCTTGCCTTCTTAATGTGCTTTAGACCCTCAGTTAAACGTTTGAGTACAGAATCAATAGCATTATATGTTACTACTTATTATGGCAAGAAACACTCAGAAATGAAGGTCAATCAATGTTCCTTCATAGTTTGGATGTCTTCACTATTAATGAACAGTGTTGGAAAAAAAATAAGAAAGTAAGAAAAACCACTGAAGGCGAAGATATGTCCAAACTGATAATCAGTGTTGGGCAACGTTACTTTTAAAAGTAATGCATTACAATATTGAGTTACTCCCCAAAAAAGTAACTAAGTACGTTACTTAGTTACTTTTTATGGAAAGTAATGCGTTATATTACTTTTTCGTTACTTTTGCGTTACTTGTATCTCTTTCACGCCTTACAGGTGTAAAAGGTGTAATATAGATAATTGCCATTAAGAAATAAGTTATATTAGGGCAAAAGACATGTCTTAAACATTTAAAATGTTTAATAACTTCTTAGAGAACAATAAGATGATCGACTAACTTTTGACCACAAGGCTGAACACTTTCCAGTCGCACTTCTGTACACTGCTTTTCAATCTGCCTTCGCCGTCAGGAATGTACCTATCGTTAGTGAATATAAGGTTAAGGGTGTGGGCTGCACACCGGCGATGTGGAGGGAGAACATACCTTTCGCTGTCATCACGTAAAACTTCGTGCAATTCCGTAAATATGACCTTGTCCTCGTCTACATCATTCTCTGCTTCATCATCAGCTTGAAACATTCTGAATGCTTTTACAAAGTTCGCGCTATTATCAGTGACCGTGGCAGTTTATCTTCCCACAAAGAGCAAATGAGCTGTGAATTTGCTCTCTATCTCCGCTGCGATGGCATCGTACATGTGTCTCCCACGGAAAACTTTTATTCTGAGCAGTCTATAGATCTGCAGTGGTGGAAAGTCGGCAAAAGTTTTCTATATTTCTGTCTCAATTTCCATATATGCAACATTGCATAATGTTACATATATTCAACATTATACACACACACACACACACACACACACACACACACACACACACACGCACGCACACATCTGTAGTGCTGTGCTTTGCATGCAGATGTTTTTTTTTTTTTTTGAAGTGGTATTTTTTGCAGTTGACAAGAGCTTTTCACCAACACATAATCTACACTTAACCATTATTCCTTTCTCCTTTTCCTCGACTATTTCAAAATAATAAGAATACTTCCATCGCAGTAATGTAATCCCTAGTTTGCCATCTCCGCTTCTGACCAGCTTCTGTTCCCGCTGCTCGCACGTATGAGTGCGCGATTCTACGTGACTACGTTCATTTTAATTCAGTATTTATTTTTTTATGCTAAATAATTTAACTGAAAAGTAACTCGCATTACTTTTTAAAAAAATGTACCTCAGATATTAGTGTGTAAATGTATAAAGTAACGCGCTACTTTACTCGTTACTCCAGAAAAGTAATATTATTACGTAACGCACGTTACTTGTAACGCGTTACCCCCAACACTGCTGATAATGTATATTAAAATACAAAAGGCAGCCGTTATGGCTATGACTATTTCTTTTTCAGTTTTACTATTATTATATCTTTCAGTATAATAATAAAGATATAAAATTATATCTTTCATTATCCAATGTTATTTCCTCAAACTAATACAAAGTTAATGTATTTGACCATTAGAGAAACACAAGCTGGATTCAATCTGTCCTTCAATCGTCAGTTTTATAATGAGCAGTGGTCAAAACATCGAGTTGTCACTTGTCTGGATTGGTCATCGCAGGTAAGTAGCTGGTTTAATAAAGCTGTCTGTGACATACGATAAAATTGTATATTTATAATAAATTGTAATTACATAACATTAGAAATTCTAACAGCAGGTTGAATTGGTCCGTGTTGTATGTGTACAGCTTTTAGCTTATTGATTAATGATTAAAATATCAACACTGTTGCACTGTTGCTGTTGTCTTGAAGGATTCAGCACTTTAATGGAATTGGCTCAGCTCAATGTTAAAATTATTTGGTGAGATTATTTTATACAGGAAACTGGAGAATCTCTTAGTGGTTGAGCAACTACATATATATATATATATATATATATATATATATATATATATATATATATATATATATTATATCCAATTTAGTACTTGAGCAGGTAAATTTCCTGGAAGGTTTTCAAGTACTTCTATTTCAGGTCAGGAGTTAAACAGGATAAAGTTGTAAAGCCGACGAGTGAACTGAAAACATGCAGAAGTGATTTTGAAAATAAATCTTGATCAGTTGGACTAGCCTGGATCTCCCTTAATGTATCATTGTGCATATGGGCAGTGTCTTATATAGATAGATCAAAATAGATACAAATTTAGCAAGGAAATTAGTTTAGCAGCTACCAGAAGTCAACTCAATTCAATTTATTACATTCTATTTTATTTGTATAGCGCTTTTAACAATGAACATTGTCTTAAAGCAGCTTTACACATATAATGTGGTAAGAAATAATGAATAAGATCCTTCTTTTTAAGTGTAAGTTTGTCCCTAATGAGTGAGGCAAGGAAAAACTCCCTGAGATGGCATAAGGAAGAAACCTTGAGAGGAACCAGACTTAAGAGGGAACCCATCCTCGTCTGGGTGGCACCAAATGTCCATATATTACATCTAAACAATGTTGAAGTGTGCAGTGATGGTGATCAGAAGCAAACTGTAGTCCTTGGTCATTGTAGCTGACAGTTGATATTAACTACAGTCCAAATCCATCCTCAAAGCTCCTGTTCTTACTCCGTAATTTGATGGATCTTCAGGCCGTTGATGTGAAACCATCCCCAGCTGCACAGAGTGGCCTCCAATCGAACAGCATGCAGAGGCAGGACGGGACGAAGCAGGCAGACCCGAGGAGAGGAGAGGGGTCACTGGAACCTCAGGAGTATGTTTAACTCCACTGAGAGAGAGAGAGAGAGAGAGAGGTGACAGGGAGGGAAAGATATGGATTATTATGTATCCTTATTGTTGTATTAAAGTTAAAGGGACTGTGCAGTTAGGGACAGAAAGACCATCCAAAGATGCCACGTAATCGGAAAGTTTACTTCTAGCTGCATGTGGTCCTAGTAAAAGTAGTTCCATTTTATGCGAGTTGAGCAGAAGGAAATTATCAAGCATACACTGTCTAAGGGCAAAGGGATGACCCTATCAGCCATAGCAAGACAAGTTGGTCGTTCCAAATCTGTGATTTCAAGAATATTGAATCTTTACAACATCACAAACTCATTCAAGTCCGCCAAGAAGGCTGGTCGTCCACGGAAGACAAATACAAGAGAGGACAGGATACTGCGGAGGATCTCAATGGGCAATCGTTTCCACACTGCAGCTGTTATTGCTCACCAGTTCAGCGCTGAACAGGGTAAGGATCTGTCTCGTCATACAGTGTCTCGACGTTTAAGAGCATTTGGACTGAAAGCCCACTCTGCAGTGACCAAACCTCTCATTAGCAGAAAGAATCCAAAGGCTAGACTAAGCTTTGCTGAGGAGCATGTTGTGTGGACAGAGGAGAACTGGTCCAAAGTTCACTTCAGTGATGAAAGCAAGTTTAATTTATTTGGGTCCGATGGGAAGCATTTTGTTCGGCGACAAACTGGAGAAAGACTGAACCCAAAGTGTGTAAAGAAGTCAGTGAAAAGTGGAGGAGGAAGTGTCATGGTTTGGGGCATGTTTTCTGCAGCAGGAGTTGGGCCTCTTATACAGCTACATGGCAGAGTGAATGCAAATGTTTATCAGAACCTTCTTCAACAACATATGGTTCCTTTCCTGCGTTCATCACCCAATCAGCCCGCAGTGTTCATGCAGGACAACGCTCCATGTCACACAGCAAAACGGGTAAAGCAGTTCCTTGAAACTGAAAACATTGAAATAATGACATGGCCTGCCCAGAGTCCTGATCTCAACCCAATAGAGAACCTCTGGAAAATCCTTGGCGACAAAATTATGGCCAAGAAACCCACTACAGTCACCGAACTGTGGAGGAGACTGGAAGAAGAGTGGACCAAAATCACACCAGAGCAGTGTGAGAGACTAGTGCTGTCCTGTGGCCGCAGATGTGCTGAAGTCATTCAGAGCAGAGGCCTGTACACTTCCTACTAATTGCTGACTGTTGCAACCTTCAGAAAATTATGTTGTAATCTTTTTCCATGCTACAGTCATTGTTGTTCTCTAATTTTGATCAGTGTGTTTTCTGCAAAATAATGGTTTTTTTGGAAATGCCTTAGTTATTTTGTGGAAAAGGTGTTCTGGTAGCATGGTATAGACAGGACAAAAACTCCTTCAACTGTTGAGCAGTGAAGATGACATTATTTCAGAATTGTTCAATTGTTTATACATTGTTCTCTAATTTTGATCGCCACTGTATATATATATATACATATATATAAAATCATTCTACTGATTTGTCACGTTTTATTTCATTGTGCGGAGGTGAAACTTCTTGGAAACTTGGAAACTTCTTCTCAGTCTAAATAGACAAAAAATTATGTTGATTCCACAGTTGTATTATGTATTTACTGAACTCACCTTTTGCATTTCATACTAGGAAATTAATACTTCTTTGCTATGCGTTTTTGTACACTGTGTCTCTGAGTAGCCCAGTTAATAGATATAGTTTTAAAATTACTGCATTCAGGTTTTAAATAAAAAATTTTTAAATGTTTTGCTCAGCACCCAGAATCGCTTATGGCTTCATACAATGCCAACGAGCATGCACCACAGGAGCCAGATGGAGTTGTGCTGGTGTGGAACATGAAGTTTAAGAAGACATCCCCAGAATACATATTCCATTGTCAGGTCAGAAGTTTTGCATGCTGGTCCTAATGTCTACTTAACACTTGCTTAGAAGATCAGAAAGTACCAGTATTTGTAGTGAACTGGCATTTTAATTTAGTTAGTAACCAAGCAGTATCCAGGAATAACACTCCAGGCCAGATAGCTGAGGCACACTAAGGTCAGTCTTTGTTTGTGTTCTGCCTGAATAGCAGCAGTAATGAAATTAGCCCATTTGTCTCTCTCCCCCTCATTATGTTTCCTTCTAATAATAAACATGACCTTGGATTTCTTTAAATACCATTCACTGCCTCGTCCATTTTCTGAACTTAGCTGTACCATATTGTAATTTATGATTTAAGCATCCAATACACAATTAAATGAAAATTCTAATAAATGCAGTTGGTGGAGACCCGAGTGAAATACTGTGAATATACGACCATCTTGAATCATCTAACTCGCATATGTCTCTCCCTGCAGTCCTCTGTGATGTCAGTGGGTTTCGCACAGTTTCATCCAAACCTCATTGTCGGGGGCACTTACTCTGGCCAGGTAGTATTGTGGGACAATCGGAGCCACAGGAAAACTCCAGTACAAAGGACACCTTTATCTGCTGCTGCTCATACTGTAAGAAAATAATACTGCAGTGTAGTTCATATACATCTGCCGCAATCTTCAGTTATAATATCTGGCATGACTGTGCTCCAGCATTTTTACCTCACAAGGGTCCATAGTTACTTGTGAATTGCACATTACACCACAGTGAAAATCTTTCTTTGCATAACCCAGTGATGTTAGGAACCAGAGCACAGGGTCAGCGATGATACAGAGCTGCTGGATCACAGAGGTTTAAGGGCCTTACTTAAGGGCCCAAGAGTGGCAGCTTGGCAATACTGGGGTTTGAACCTCCCTTCCAATCAGTAACCTAAAGCCTTAACCAATGAGCTTCCACATCCCTTCAAAAACTAATTTGAGAGATGAATTAACCCTAGGTGTGAGTGAGTGTGTTGACGTGTGTTATTGGTCTGTTTTGATAGACTGGCATCCAATATAGTACACCTGCATAACACCAAGGCTTCTTGCTGAACCATGCCCCTGATTATGATAAATCAGTTACAGAAGATTGAGCTGAGGGTTTTTGTTTTAATTCAGTAATCATTCCTATGTTTTCTGCAGCACCCTGTGTCCAGCATAAATGTGGTGGGAACCCAAAATGCTAACAACCTGGTCACAGTGTCTACAGATGGCAAGATGTGCTCCTGGAGTTTAGATATGCTATCCAAGCCACAGGTAAAAAGACAAACCTTCTAATACATCAGATGGACACAGGTGGAAAGATTTAGGACATACGAGTAAACCTGCATTAGAGCTAATGTGAGCAAATACAATTAAAATATTGAGGTATACTGCAGTAAATATTGTTGTTATGCAGTTAATATTAATGTTCCTGCAACATAGATCAGATGTTCATCACCACATTGTATTTTTTCTGTATAAGTGTGTATAGCCTGGATGTAAACCTAAGTCCATAAATATTTTGAACAGTTAGACATGTTTTTTTTTTCCCTAATACTTGAGGACCTGACTGGTTTTGGTTTAATCCTTGCAATTGGGGTCTTTTAGCTTGATATTATCCACATCCACAAGCAGAAGTGCTCACTGACTGGTTTGATTTAGGCATTTATGCTTTTTTCCCTTGTCACCAACAAGTATGTATATCCATATGTTGCCTTTAAATAATGTCTTGTCTGTTAGATAATCATAGCCTTTTGGTGATTTTTGTTCTGGTTCATTCACAGGACAGTATGGAACTATATTATAACAAGTCTAAAGTAATCGCTGTGACTGGCATGGGTTTTCCTGTTGGTGAAGTTAAAAACTTTGTGGTGGGAAGTACAGAAGGGATGGTGTACGCGGCCTCTCGGCATGGCACGTGAGTGTATTCAGTTGTCCAGCCATGTGAATTCTAAAAGCCGTTGTATTTCCCTGATCCTGTGCATGTGTTTTGTCTGTTTAGTAAGGGTGGAATAAATAAGATGTTTAAGGGCCACCAGGGTCCAGTCACTGGCATTAGCTGCCACAATGCTGTGGGCCCCATTGATTTCTCCAACCTTTTTACCACCTCATCCTTTGACTGGACTGTGAAACTGTGGTCAACCAAAGTAAGCTTTTTTTTTTACATCTTTCCATTCTGTCAAATAGTTGTAATTTATAAAGACTTTGCTCCAGAGGGACCCATATCATGGTTGGCCCTGTGTTTTGACCCCAACCAAAAAAATGGGGATATTTATATAGTACAAAGGTTGTTACTGTACTGTAATATATACTGTGATGTGACAAATAAAGGCTTCTTCTTCTGAAAAGAAAATTATACCTGTACTCAGTCAAATAAGGAATGGGAAACAATGTTTGTTAATTTATATCACAATCATGTTACATTTAATTCAGTATTGCACTCCAGGTACAAACTTGTAACTTTATTGTGCCCTTTTTACATGCAAATCAGGCAAATAGTATAGAAATTATAGCGCTTTTTCTATGCAGTCTCCCCGAGACGAGATCAAAAGTAACTGGACAGTTTACTTGAAAGTGACTGTATTGTTGTTCCATGTGATTTTTTGCTACTAAAGGCATTTAAATATTGTTTGTTGATGCACCTTAGTAAAGCGTATCTATGGTGAACTGAGATATTGCAGACAATCCTCATATGTTTTCGGGTATATTTTTTAATTGTCTAGTTCCACATATAACATCTCAAAAACAGCAAGTGTCCCAAAAAGAATTCAGATAGAAAAATACCAAAACAGCAAAAGTAGCAGCATAAAGAATAAAGAGACTTGGATTTCCTCCAAAATTGTGGCTACCCACTTCCTGTTGTAGTCTTAGGGTTGATTTTCTAAATAAAAGTTCTCTCATGCAGTGGTCAAAGCTAGGACATAATTATAAAGCAGAAAGGAAACAGAATAAAGTAGAAAACAACACAAAACCAATTCTAGTGCCTCTTTTCCAGTAACGTGAGTCTTATGGTTGACTATAGTGCTAATTAGGCAGTTAAAGATAAACACATGTCCCAATATGTGGCCAGTAAAAGTAAGTAGATAGGAAGACAAAATTTGAATTCATGTGTAGAATTTGCATTTGGATTTTTCTGTTGAATTCCAAAGTGTGAAGCAAACTTTCACTATACTGAAAAATCACATCCATCGGAGAGATAGCAAGATATTTCGCATTAATCAGTTATTTGGTACATTCAGTCACTAAGTGCAAAGGCTTTGCAAGCAAATATATATATAAAAAAATGACAGTATTGTTTATGATTGTTAGTTTGACCAGTTAGCTTTACTTCTATGACAAGGGGCTAACCAGAAATGAAGAAATTAGCAAATTTGAGTGATTTTGAGCCTGTTTCAGCCATGTTCCCCTACATAAAACTTGCAGCACTGTATCAGTAGTAGTTTTCCTGGACACTGTCAGACTATGCAGCAGATGCATTTTTCTACAATTTTGGCAGAGGATTCCATTATAATGTGTTTGACCCCTTTTAACTATTCATTCACTATTTTTTACATGCAATATTTGGCTTGTCTCATTTTTTTGCCTTGTGTTTTCTTTACACAGCACAATAAACCACTCTACTCTTTTGAAGACAATGTTGACTATGTCTATGATGTCATGTGGTCTCCTATGCATCCGGCTGTCTTTGCTACAGTGGATGGACTGGGTCGCTTGGATATCTGGAACCTTAATAAGAACACAGAAGTAAGTAAGCTGGATCTATCAGAAATACACTATCAAAGTCTTGCAGTGTGATAAAACATTCTATTTCAATATTCTATTTTTTCCTAGTGTTAGTTTTCTTTGTGGTTATTCATGAACAAATTATAAAAGATAGACAGTGAGTTATATCATTTTGGTTCAGTTAATGCCAATTATGAAACTTTAAATAGCAAATAAGCAAAATTGTCGATTAGCAAATTTTCGTATTCCCATTTCCAGGTTCCTACGGCGAGTGTGACAGTGGATGGCTCTTGTGCGCTGAACCGGGTCAGATGGGCATCAGGGGGCCATGAAGTAGCAGCAGGTGATTCTGAGGGTCGAGTCTGGATCTATGATGTTGGAGAGGTAAATCAAATAAAATTTGAACAGTGTGTTTTTACATAATATATGGAAATGTCGAAACAGCCAAGATACAGGAACACTGTGTGGAACAGTTCAAAAGACAGCATACCTGTGTTTTTACTCATTCAGTAAGAGCGCCACCAAGCTGACTGTGTGTATTTTGTCTATTTTTAGCAATTGGCAGTGCCACATTCAGAAGACTGGAGCCAACTTGCACGATTTCTTGTGGAGTTCTGAATAAATGTTGATGATGACGGTGTCATAGAAGTGACCAACTGAGAACAGTGAAGCACAGATGAACTGCAAAAAAATGAAAATACACATAGATATATTTATAATAAGTAATAATAGTAAGCTATTAGAACCAATGATAGCCTAGACTGTTAGATAAACTTTAATGTTATTGGTCTTCCAGATTCCATTTTTAATTTAAATTTTTTTTATTCATGTGATGCAGACTAAACATGGACATGAAAAATTCAGGTTAATATAACTGAAAATATTTATTGATTAATAAAAAAAAAGTCAATATAATGTGACTTTTTTTGTTTAAAATCCTGTTCAGAATGTATTATTAAATGCAAGCTGAGTGTATCTAAAATGTGAACACTAATTGTTTTCCAAATTGAACAAAAACATTTAAAAAAAAATTTCCAAATGGTATTAAGAATGCTATTAAAGAAGGTATTTATATGGTATTGAATTATTTGTGGTGTTTTTTCATCAAGTTCAATTCATCCTTAAAGACAATGGGAAGACTTTATATGGATAATACAAAACAAGGCAGAGCATTTCCATACAAATGTCACTGATAACATTGAAATTTCTGATAAGTCTCAGAAGGAAGTTAAATGTGAGAATTCAGAGTCAGGAAAAAGACAAGCAGGCTAAACCAATCACTAAATGTAGAAATACTGTTTATTTTAGTCATCATAAAATCAGATAATACTGATCAATACAATTTAAATCCAGACACGTTAAAAAACAGACAGATGACAATATATATATACATCAGAATAAAAATTAGAATGCTTTACTCCCATTTAGGAGACATCAAATTAAATTCTGGCAGTTTCCTCATTAAAATAATTTTGTGTAGTAAAATGCTTTACTAACACATTTCTTCAAAACAAATACTACACAATTTATTGACTCACTATTTAAATTATTCAGTACTTCTCTAGTGCAATATATGTACCTAAATCTGCAGATTTGTCCACAAAATCAATGGATGGTTGAGGTGCTTAAATAACTAGTGTCTTGATTGAATGCTTTAAATTAGATGATGATGGTCACTAAGGGATATTTGTGTACATCGCCAAGCACACACCTCACCCTCTGGACCAATACTGTCCTTTACAAGGCAATGGACCTGGAAATGCTCAAGTTTGCCCAACATCAGCAATGGAGCCCAAAAATTTCTCCCACACAATGTGACACTGAGGTCACCAAAGAAGAGAAGATTGTGAAAAGACAGGGGGAAGGAGAAGGCCCAAGGGTTGCAGCTAGAGTACCCTCTGGTTGGACCAGGCTCCAAAGAACTTAACAGTCCTCCACCTGAGCCTGGAACAGGGCCTGAAAACGTTGTCCCAGCCTGAGCAGGCCCTGATGTTGAGCTTTGTAGCGGATAGCAAGGGTCTTGACATTTTCACACAGTGGACTCCATAAAAGCAAATATGGAATGTCAAAGGTGAGATCTAATAATGGTCATACTCACGTTTCTGGTAACAAAGTCACCAATGCTTTTATTTATAGTTCTACAAGACAAATAATTTATAAGTACAATAGCAGGTGTCATTTTACATCAGGATTTTATTTTATTTTATTTTAGTAAAGCTGCTTTGTAACAATGCTCATTGGTAGCAGCACTATATAAATATAACTGAGTTGATTCCAGTGGTACTCCAGTAAAATGCTCCTTTTCAACTTTCACTTGCGTAAAAGTACAAATGCTTTTGCCTTTAAATGTACTTAGGTATCTAAAGTACTATGAATTATTATGGCTATAATGTTCCTAGTGTACTTTTGTCAAGATTTTTGCTTAATTGTTTATGTGAAAACACTCTAATTTTACTCTTAGCGCACCAGTCTATTAATACACTGATATTAATGAGGGAACCCTGATTTATATCTATTCAAATGATTATGATCTCAAACCCGTCTTTTCAACTACTTAGAAACTGTGCAAATAAGACTGCAATTGCAAATTGGTCCATGTGTATTTAGTAAAATGTTGCATTTCAGCGGACGGGTTTGCATCAGAAGTTGCCATGACTTTAGTTGTGGTTTATTACTGGAACCCATGCTGAGTGCATTCATGAGCTGACCCCAATTTCTTCCAAATATAAACCAACACATTTCCAGGGTTTGTTGCGATCACACACCATTGTGCTTCTGCCTGGATTGGTTTTATTTATAACACGTGTTGATTAGCAAAGGGTCCCGTTCTCAAGCTGTGGCATTTCTTTCCACAAGACACATGGGGCCACGGACGAGGTTAGGAAAATAGGGGACTCTTTGTCAAGTAAATTTTTTTTTCTTCCATTCTTTATCCTTAAAATGTCCTTTAATTCTTAACCCCACCAAAATAACATTATACTGTACTAACATTCACTCATAACTGCCCTCCTTTTTGCACTTCACAAGTCACACAAGTGTTCTTGACATTCTGAATAAAACTGGAGCAGGAATGATGATTAGACGTTCGCCAGTTATCCAGGGCTGTGTCCCAAATCACATCCTGTCCTCCTGAATGCCTAGTTCAGCCGCTTCCGGGATTGCCGCCTCCCCTCCCCCTCCCCTCCCCCTCCCCTCCTATTTTTTTATTTTTTTATTTTTTTTGCTTTTTGCTTTCGCGTGGTACGTGCGATTTGGAACGCAGCCCCAGGTGTCCTTCACCTCAGCGCCTTCGCGTCCCCGTCGCGAGCGCGCACGAGGGGCACGTGTACGAGGCGGGCTTCCTGTTACCATGGCGATTACGTCAACACCGGGGTGGTGGGGGGTGGGGTGTCGCGCGCTCGCGCGCGCGGTCGGGTAACTAAAGGTCAAAGTAAAGACAAGCGCGACCGAGACGGAAGGAAGGACGGAAGGAAGCGGAATGGCGGAGACTGGGAAATGTGTGGCGGTCAGAGACACGAAAAAAGAGGGGGGAAAGAGCAGGAAAAATGCGTAGGATAAAGAAAAAGCCTCCGGTGCCGTGGAGTGGAGCGGAGGCAGGAGGGGTGGTGGTGAAGAGGTGCTGGGTAATGTGGCTGGAGTGTAGTTGTGTTTGCGGAGCTTAGCCGCCGTTAGCTAGCACTGCACTGCACTACACTTACACAGTGCGCTATCTAACACGGATCATTAGCACAATGACTTTGAGACGTCTCTAGCAAGTGTGCAGCAACACTTCAGTGCACAATAACCGGTCGGTTTACGGGCTTTTTTGAATTCGAATACAACTTCGTTTCCAGCCGGATGAGTGTTGTGAAGGACTCGAGACACAGGCAGCTCCGGGGCTTCCTCTTCAACCAACTTTCTAACTGCTACAGAAACAACCTGACCTTTGCTTCTTGGATTTCCATCATTTTTGTAGAGGAGATGATTGTCGGGTTGATCTTGTGTACCTTTTCTCTCTCTTTGTGTGTGTGTGATTTTAAACGTGCGTTTACTTCCGGGCTGTTGAACAAACATACAAACCTCAGATTTCATTTTCCCTTCAGTTTTGACAGCATGTTCCGAGGACGCGTACCGCAGAAGTGTTTAACGTGTAACCTTGAAGATCAGACTGCTACTCTTTAAAACCTTGTTCGTGTGTGTAAATGTTTAAATGATCATTATCACGTTCCTGGTCTAACTTTATGTTCTTGCTCTGTAGAGGGGCAGAGCCCACAGTGATCCATGCTGCACTTTCCTCCCACCCAGTCTATTACTTCTGCTTTGTGTGTGTGTGTGTGTGTGTGTTTGTTTAGTTTTGCCGTGTGTGTGAAAGTGCATATTGATTGTGTGTGACCCGAGCCGGTTGTTGGTGCTTGTAAACATCCCCGACTGGAAGCTGTGTGTGTGAAGAGACGAGCTTTCAGTTGGATGTTTGCTGCCACCGACCACCATCACCACCACCGTCCGTGCGTGATTTTTTCCTTTTATGGTTTTTATTAGTTAAAACAGCAGGTTGGAGAAGGAACAGAAATGCCCCATGGTTCGATCGTGTCACGAAGAAGATCTCTGGTTCCTCTGTAACACTAAAGTAATTTGTGCGATGTGTGAGTTTGAAGCAGTCCAGCTGCAGTGACTGTAAACATCCTACACTCAGCTGTAGTGTGGCTGAAACGCTGAGAGGAGGGTGTTTGCTTTGACTGGTTGGAGTTGCGCATTGAGGAAGAACTGGATACACGTGCATAGGGTTGTAGAAAGCCGAACGATTACACTCTGTATGATTGGGGACCTGGAATAAACGCTTCTTTGTTCAAATTGGTTTCTGAGTTTGTTGTTAACACAGTAAGGTGTAATCGGATCCACACCACACATTCTCAGTACGCTGTGGTAAAGTAGTTTAATAGTCCGCTGATTAGGGAACTGGCCATACAGAAGTCATAAAAAATTGCAATAATTTAAATGGGGGATAAATTATTCTAGCTGTATTGTTAATACTAGTAACGCTAGTAAAAACTAGTTAAAAGTTCCACTTTTTAATGCATATATAAATTCGTTTATGTATGCTGGAGAATCCAGTTTGCAACATTGTGAGCTCAAATCCCAGCACCACCATGCTGCCAAGAAGTTTTATCATTGGATAAACAGACATATAAACTATGTGAACTTAGATGTGGAGGAAAAAAAAGGTTGCACATGAAATGATCAACAGTTCACAAAAAATAGGTTTAAATGTGGCATACTCTGATTTGATGTCTGCTTGATGATATGGTGACATCAGTCAGTCTATATATTTTTTTTTTTTGTCTTTTATACCGTTCACACCTTATGCGGATGTTAGCAAAGATAAACACGTTTCTATTGGGTGTGGTGTGTAGATAATCCCTGACCTTTTATTGTTCCTTTCTGGAGATTCTTCTTTGTTTAAAGATTATGTACAGGGTGGTTGAAAAGTTGCTAGGCATTAAAAATTGGTAATAAAGTCCATATTTCTAACTAATTGTACATGCACTTTATTAGGCAAATCTTTAAATTTCAAATGTTTAGTTTTCTCAAATGGCTGGGAATGGAGTCAGTCTTCTGAAGGAAGTCGTTGGGGATATTGCTGAGAACCTCCTGAATCCGTGTCTCCAAGTCCTCCAGTGTGCGAGGCTTTGTCCTGTTCACATCCTCCTTTGCGTAGCCCCATAGGAAAAAAATCACATGAAGTGAGAGGTGGACTTTTTGGCGACCATTCATGAGGTCCATGTCGTCCAGCCAGTATCCTGGAAAATGCTTGTCAAACCACACACACAGTAAGAGCAAAATAGGGTGGTACACCATCCTGCATGATAAGGATGAATAGGCATGAGACAGTGCCAAGTTTCTTTTCACCCACCCTCTACTTTCATTCAGTTACTACTACCACCACTAACTCATGCATAAAAGTACTTCTTAAACAGAGTGCTACAGGAGCAATGAACGATGGACCTTTTTCAGACATAAATCACAACTAGAATTACCGTCTGCAATGTAAATGGCATGAGGAAGAAATCTTGAAAGAAACCACACAAAAGGGAGCCCATCCTCATCTGGGTGGCACCAAATGCCCATTCGTTACACTTTCATCACTGTTGAGGGTATCAACCATTCACTCTGGACACTATGATGTTTGTTAAATGCATTAAAACTGATGATTACAGTGTATACAAGTTATTTGCCTGTTGAATAAACCAGATAGATAGATAGATAGATAGATAGATAGATAGATAGATAGATAGATAGATAGATAAAGACACACCCATTGAGCACAATGAGATTGTTATGTATATTTAACCGAGAGAGATGGTAAGGTATTGTCAATAATTAAACATGGCTGTCTGCCGAGACAAAATAGATAGTGTTTTGGATGGTTCCCAAAAATACAAAATGCATTAAAAAAAAAACTGAACATTTAAAAACAATGTAGTTGGATGATATAAAAAAATGTGTGTTACATAGTTTGTTGAAGATATATAGCATTTATTGTGAGTATACATGTTTTTTTGTGTTCTCTCTCATCCCATGTTTATTATTTTTGCCTGAATAAAGTCTTATTTTTGGCATCACAACCCTGGATTCTGAACTTTTTCTTTTGCTTCGTATTTTAGTTTATTAAATGTGTTACTCTAGTTGGTTATTAGCCACAACAATTAAAGGAAAAAGCACTAAGCCATTGAAGCAGTTTAATGATGTTTATACTGCATCTGGAAAGTGTTCACAGTGGTTTACTTTTTCCACATTGTGTGTTATGTTTCAGTTTTATTCCAAAGTGGATTAAATTAATAAACTCTCAAAATTCTACAAACAATTCCCTATAATGACACTGTGAAAGAAGTTTGTTTGAAATCTTTGCAGATTTAATATATATATATATATATATATATATATATATATATATATATATATAAATCACGTACATAAGTATTCACAGCCTTTTCCCAATAATTTGTTGAAGCACCTTAATCACCAATTACAGCCTCAACTCTTTTTGAGTATGATGCCACAAGCTTGGAACACCTATTTTTGGGCAGTTTATTTTTTGGGTTCTATTCTTCTTTGCAGAACCTCTCAAGCTCCATCAGGTTGGATGGAGAGCATCAGTGCACAGCCAGTTTCAGATCTCTCCAGAGATGTTTAATCAGGTTCAAGTCTGGGCTCTGGCTGGGCCACATAAGGACATTCACAGAGTTTCCTGTAGCCACTCCTTTGTTATCCTGGATGTGTCCTTAGGGTCTTTGTCCTGTTGGAAGATGAACTGTCACCCCAGTCTGAGGTCCAGAGTGCTCTGGAGCAGTTTTTCTTCAAGGATGTTCCTGTACATTGCTGCATTCATCTTTCCGTCGATTCTGACTAATCTCCCAGTTCCTGCTTCTGAAAAAGATTCCCCACAGCATGATGATGCCGCCACCATGCTTTACTGTAGGGATGGTACTGGCCAGGTGATCGGTGCCTGGTTTCCTCCAGACATGACACTTTGCATTCAGACCAAAGAGTTCAATCTTTGTTTCTCATGGTCTGAGTCCTTCAGGTGTCTTTTGGAAAACTCCAGGCGGGCCTTTGGCTAGGAAGATTCCTGGTGGTTCTAAACCTCTTCCATTATGGATGATGGAGGTCACTGTGTTCATTGGGATCTTCAATGTTGCAGACATTTTTCTGTGCCTTGATACAATCCTGTCTCAGAGGTCTACAGACAATTCCTTGGACTTCATGGCTTGGTTTTGTGCTCTGACGTGCACTGTTAACTGTGGGTCCTCCTATAGAAAGGTGTTTGCCTTTCTAAATCATGTCCAATCAACTGAATTTATCACAAGTGAACTCCAATCAAGTTGTAGAAACATCTCAATGATGATCAGTGGAAACAGGCTCGTTTTTTATTAAATTTGCAAAGATTAAAAAAAAACTTCTTTCACGTTGTCACTATAAATTCATATTTTATAAAGTATTTATCTGTGTAAAACTGCTTTGGGGCAATGTTTATTGTTAAAAGTGCTGTACAAATAAAACTGAATGGAATATATCAGAGAGTTGAGTTGTTCAGTTAGATTTTCATAGATGAGCCTCCAAGCCGCCAGGTGGCGCTACAACCCACACCGCGCTATATTCGTCCCGAACATCTCCAAAAAGGAGACTCAATCCGCCATATATGATGTCGCAGATTCGCCATAAACGTCCGCAAAAGTAATTTTAATACAATTAATTCTACTTAAAATGTTGTTTAGGACCATAAATGCAAATAAGAAGGATTTGGGTTTTTTTGGACTGCCGGTTTAATTCAGAAGCATGGATCCAGCGCGAGCAGGTAGGCAAATACAAGCGCCTCGGTGCACAGTGATGAAAAGAAACAGCCAATGCCGATGATTTGATGAGCAGCGAGCAGGTAAAACTAACCAGCAACTTCCCATCCTACAGTTGAGCACGGAGCGAGGCTCGCTGACTGATGGCAGCTGTTCACTTTCCTCTGGTTGTGCAGCGCTCAATTCAGGGTTTTCACTTGCTTTAATGATCGCTGTTCAGTTCACACCGAGGCTAAATATTCGTCTAGAAACTTCTAGTCTGAACTTAGCATTATGCAATGACTTCAGCTCCCAACCTCCCCAAACATCTCACAGCATCCTCAGACATTTAACAGACATCTCCCAGCATCTCCCAAACACCTCCAAATACCTCCCAGCATCCCCATACATTTAACAGACATCTCCCAGCATCTCCAAAACACTTCCAAACATCTCCCAAACACCCCCAAACATCTCAGAAACAGCTCCCAGCATCTCCCAGCATCTCCAAACATAACCCAACACCCCCAGACATCTCCAAACATCTCCCAAACACCTCCCAGCATCTTCCAACACCCCCAGACATCTCCCAGCATCTCCAAACATCTCCCAAACACCTCAAAACATCTCCTGGCATCTCAAAACATCCCCAGACATCTAACTGACACCTTCCAGCATCTCCAAACACCTCCCAGCATCCCAGACATTCAACAGACATCTCCCAAACATCTCCATCACCGAATATCTCACACTGTAGAAACAATGCAGCCCACCACACCAATCCCAAAGAAGTCTCCTACTGTACATGTCCACTCTGTATCCTTTGCCCAGTAGTAGACTTCAGAATGTACTGACAAAAAGTTAATGTAATGTAAAAAAAAAAAAAAAAAGAAAACCCACTGAATTATGTACGCCAGAAAAACTTGTAGGGATGTAAGGATGTAATTATTATTATACAAATTTGCAGTTAAAACAGCTGTACATTAAAAAAGTGTTTAATTTCAATATCCATCATACCCTCACTTATAATAACTATCTATCTGGAAAGAAAAACTTAAAAGTGAATATATTTCTTTTTACATTTTACAGTTTAGGAAACACTTATCAGGACCAATTCTGCTAAAGATTCACAAACTGTTATAACATATATTCCTCGAAACTTCGAAAAAAGTTGCTATGCTGTGTAAAATGTAAATAAAAACAAAATGCAATGATTTGCAAATCTCATAAACCCATACTTACAATAGAACATTAAAAAAAAGGTAATTTTGAATTTGATGGCTGCAACACGTCTCAAAAAAACGGAGACAGGGCCACGCATACTAGTGTGTCGCATCTCCTTTTCTTTTAACAACAGTTTGAATACATCTAGAAACTGAGAAGAGCAGTTTCTAAAGTTTTGGGAGAGGAATGTCTGATACAGGATTCTATCTGCTTGACAGTCCTGGGTCTTTTTTGTTGAATTTTTCTATTTGGTGATTTGCCAAATGTTTTCAATTGGTGAAGGTCTGGACTGCAGATAGGCACCTGGACTCTTCTACTACAAAGCCATGATGTTCTAACAGATGCAGTATGTGATTTCTTGTGTTTCTGTAATATGCAAGGCCTTCTCTGAAAAAGTCATAATCTGGATCGGAGCCTTTCCATATTTTAAAGCTGCCCATTCCATAGGCAATATTGCACCCAATATCATAAGAGATGCAGGCTTTTGAACTGAGCATTGATAACAATCAAGATGGTCCTTCACCTCCTTGGTCCGGATAATATGAATTCCATGGTTGTGTGTGTGTGTGTGTGTGTGTTTGTTACTTTAGTAAACCTATAAACCCTTTGGATGAGCGATGAAATATGTTAAAGTTGTCTTGACTCGCTATTGATGGATATACGGAATAACCTGGATATCAGACAACATTCCAAAAACAAACTCAAACACAGCTATTGAAATGCCTGTTGCACAACAGCGTAATTATATTCCCTCAACAAAAACTGCAAATACATGGGTTTTTTTTGTTTTTCAAAGAGAATCTATAGTTGATTTTCAGAGAGAGGGACTGATCTAAAAAATATGGTCAGAAAAGCACATCTTGCTCTGGAGCAACAGATCAAACCACAATCCTGTCCATCCAAACCAGTAACTCTAGTGGGGAGTGAAGGTCTACATTATAATATGCTGAGAGCATTTTAGTCTTGCAGGTGTAACATACTGTAAAAGCATCAGACCATACTGTACACACAAATGTACATCTGCACTCCACCTGTAAAGATTTCACCACAATGACAGTTCTGCTGTCTTGACCACAAGTCAGAGATGCTGTGAGCACTGGTGTGTGTGAGGTGAGCATGTAACACTGCTCTTTGAGAGAACTGCCATCATACTTCCTGCATTCAGGTGCACGTAGAATAGAATTCATGGCCATCAGACAGACGAAACACTCCAAACAAGCTCACTGAACATGGCCTTCAGCAGAACATGCCAGAACATTTCTTCATTACACATTCATATCATGCCCATGTGCTAAGCAAGGAGATGAAATACAAAAACAAACATACCATATTCTAGATTATTTGGAGAATTATAAATGCAATCTCCATTTGCTTCTGCAGAAGGAAGACACAATACAGTGGCATTGATGTTTTTAGGACTCTCGAACTTTAAAGTCCCAGAGTGAAGACATGCAGGTCTTTCTAAAATGGATGAATATGATCTTGATGATGATCTAAATGCATCAGACTGGGTTCTGTAGTCAGTAGGGGTGAAACGGTACACAAAATTCACGGTTTCATTCGTACCTCGGTTTTTAAGTCACGGTTTGGTTTAATTTCAGTACAGTTAAGGGGGAAGAAATGCAAAACATTAAATTGCTTGTTTTTTGGATTTTTTAAATTAGCACAGTTTATTATTTTCTGTAAGAGTGAAAGGGAAAGTTTATAGGACTGTGGTGAGACCTGCGATGTTGTATGGTTTAGAGACAGTGGCATTGAGTAAAAGACAGGAGGCGGAGCTGGAGGTAGCAGAGCTGAAGATGTTGAGATTTTTATTGGGAGTGATGAGGATGGACAGGATTAGAAACGAGTTTACTAGAGGGACAGCGCATGTAGGACATTTTGGAGACAAGGTGAGGGAGGCGAGATTGAGATGGTTTGGACATGTGCAGAGGAGGAGAATTATGAGGATGAAGCCACCAGGAAGGAGGAAAAGAGGAAGACCAAGGAGGAGGTTTATGGATGTGGTGAGGGAAGACATGCAGGTAGTTGGGTTGAAAGAGGCAGATGTACAGGACAGGGGGGTATGAAGACGGATGATCCGTTGTGGCGACCCCTATTGGGAGAAGCCGAAAGAAGAAGATGATTATTAACATCTGTGAACATAAACAGTTTACATTTTTTAAAACAATTTGAAATAAAATTTAATAAAAAATATATATCTAAAAATTTAATAGAATAAATCAAATTAATGCAATACCCTTTTTAATTATATTGATCAAATTGTCAAACTCGTCACTCCCAACGAAAACCTGAACATCTTCAGCTCTGCTACCTCCAGCTCCACCTCCTGTTTTTTACTCAATGCCACTGTCTCTAAACCATACAACATCGCAGGTCTCACCACAGTCCTATAAACTTTTCCTTTCACTCTTACAGATACCCTACTATCACAGATCACTCCTGCTATCACTCTTCTCCACCCACTCCACCCTGCCTGCACGCTTTTCTTCAGTTCTCTAACACACACTCCATTACTTTGCACTGTTGACCCCAGGTACCTAATCTCCTCCACCTTCACCACCACTCCACTGCCCTTCCTCTCATTTACGCACATGTACTCTGTCTTACTTCTACTGACTTTCATTCCCCTTCTCTCCAGTGCGTACCGCCACCTCTCCAGGCTCTTCTCAACCTGCTCCCTACTCTCACTACAAATCACAATATCATCCGCAAACATCATAGTCCACGGAGACTCCTGTCTGACCTCGTCCGTCAACCTGTCCATCACTACTGCAAACAGGAAAGGGCTCAGAGCCGATCCTTGATGCAGTCCAACCTCCACCTTGAACCAGTCTGTCGTTCCTACTGCACACTTCACTGCTGTCACACTGTCCTCATACAAGTCCTGCACCACCCTCACATACTTCTTTGACACACCTGACTTCCTCATACAATACCACAACTCCTCTCTCTGCACCCTGTCGTACGCTTTCTCTAAATCCACAAACACACAATGCAACTCCTTCTGTCCTTCTCTATACTTCTCCATCAACATTCTCAAAACAAATAATGCGTCTGTGGTGGTCTTCCTCGGCCTGAACCCATTCTGTTGCTCACAGATGGTCACCTCTTCTCTCAGCCTGGCTTCCACTACTCTTTCCCATAACTTCATGGTGTGACTGATCAACTTTATTCCCCTGTAGTTACTGCAGGTCTGCACATCCCCCTTGTTCTTAAAGATCGGTACCAGCACACTCCTTCTCCATTCCTCAGGCATCCTCTCACCTTCCAAAATCCTGTTCAACAATCTTTTTAAAAACTCCACTGCATCTCTCCTAAACATCTCCATGCTTCTACCGGTACGTCATCTGGTCCAACCGATTTTCCACTCTTCATCCTCTTAATCGCTGCTCTCACTTCCTCCTTACTAATCCTATCCACTTCCTGCTTCACCATCTCTACACCATCCAACCTTCTCTCTCTCCCATTTTCCTCATTCATCAGCTGCTCAAAATACTTCCTCCATCTTCTCAACACATCTCCTCACTAGTAAACACATTTCCATCTCCATCCTTTATTGCTCTAACTTGCAGCACATCCTTTTCCAGCTCGGTCCCTCTGCATGGCTAATCGGTACAAATCCTTTTCTCTTTCCTTAGTGTCCAACCTCTCATACAGCTCCTCATATGCCTTTTCCTTGGCTTTTGCCACATCCCTCTTCACCTGCTGCCGCATCTCCTTGTACTCCTGCCTACTTTTCTCATCACTCTGTTGATCCCACTTCTGTTTTGCCAACCTCTTTCTCCTTATGCTCTCCTGCACTTCCTCATTCCACCACCACGTCTCTTTGTCTACCTTTCTATTTCCAGATGTCACACCAAGTACCTTTCTAGCTGTCTCCCTTATCACTTCTGCAGTAGTTGCCCAATCATCCAACACCTCTTTATCACCACTGAGCCCCTGTCTGACCTCTTCCCTGAACCTCACACTACACTCTTCCTCCTTCAGTTTCCACCATCTTATTCTTCTTTTAGGCCTCACTCTCCTCCTCTTCTTCTTCACCTCCAAAACCATCCTACAGACCACCTTCTGATGCTGTCTAGCTACACTGTCCCCTGCCAACACCTTACAGTCTCCAATCTCCTTCCGGTTGCATGTCCTATATAGAACATAGTCCACCTGTAAGCACCTTCCTCCACTCTTATACATCACCCTATGATCCTCCTTCATCTTAAAATATGTGTTCACCACTGCCATTTCCATCCTTTTAGCAAAACCTACTACCAACTGCCCTTCCACATTCCTCTCTTTAAGGCCATACCTACTCATCACCTTCTCATCACCTCTGTTCCCCTCACCTACATGCCCATTAAAATCTGCCAATCTTTCATTCCTAGGTACACCTTCTACCACTACCTTCTCCTCCATCTCACAACCCACTTGTGAGACATTTATCATCACCTCTTCAACTTCCAGCTTCACGTTCATCACTCTTAGAAACTCTCTTCACCTCCACTACACTCTTACTGTACTCTTCCTTCAGAATCACCTCTACACCATTTCTCTTTCCATCCACACCATGATAGAACAGTTTAAACCCGCCTCCAAATGTTCCTGGTCTTACCCCCATTTCCACTTGGTCTCCTGAACACACAACATATCTACCTTTCTCCCCTCGATCATATCAGCTACCTCTCTCCCTTTACCAGTCATAGTACCAACATTTTAAGTACCAACTCTAACCACCACTCTTCTACACTTCTCCTTTTCCTGCTGTCTCTGTAGACATATTCCTCCTCTTCTTTTCCTCAGGAAAGTTCATGCTGTTCTCTAATCATCTGCTTTGCAATACCATGTGGAAGGGAAGCACAAGATGGCAATTAATGGGAATACCCATTATATTTTTTCCACTTCACTATCTCTGAATCTGCTATGTTAATAAATAGCAGGCAATGTTAGTTTTTAAGTGCATTATGATTCATAAAATCTTTGTACCATTTCACTATTCTATTAGTGTTTACATAAACATTGTGTGCTGTTTTCATTCTGATCTGAATTTATTTACAGATGGCACTCCAGTCTTCATGTGTAAAATTTGCAACCTGTTCTCTCCCAATAAATCACTGCTCCTGTCTCACGTACTTGAGAAACACACAGAGGAAGGTGGAGATGCAGAGGACATTATTATCCCACTCAAACCTTTACAGTCTCCTCAGGTACCAGGTATGTGTTCCTAAACATCAATGTCTTCAAGAACCTCATAGTCAAGACAAGTTTCAGATTAGACCCACACTAGGTTTCTAATGCTTTTCTTTTTACTTTTATGTAACGTCCAGTATTATTACACAACGTTCTTGTAGAGGGCATCAAAAGGAAAAGAGGTAGACCAAAAGGATCAACCAAGAAAGCCCAAGCAGATGTACAGACGCCTAACAAATCATCCAGTCAACCAAAGAAAGAGATATCTGATGTGGTGTCAGAATCCCTACAACACGTCGAAGATGGCATGGGTTTGGAGTGCAAGAAATGCCAACGCAAATTCAGCAACCGGCGGCAAATTTCCAAACACATCTGTTTTGCTGAATTGAAAGACGTTCCTGACGAGGATGACTTCCACAGTAAGAGTCTTGATAGTCCTTGTTCTCATCAGAAAGCTGAGCATTCTGTATTATTGTATTAGCATTCTGAACACGACCATCATTTGAGTATATATTATCGTCAACCGTCTTCTCTCCAGGTGACAACCCTGGTCCTACCGAGATAGCAGATGAAGGGGATGAAGATGTAGAATGCTCCCCAAAGAAGGCAAGAACAGTGAAGGCAGACAAGCTCTGTAGTGTAAAGGACCCTGAATCAGCAGGCTGCATCAAGAACCCCATCGTCAGTGTGGTTCTTGCAGCACATGAAGCCATTCCTGGTGAGATATTATACAGCTAAAAAACCAACTCTAGATGTTAACTGTTTCCTAAAAGTGTTATAAAGGTTTTGTTTTATGATAGGCGCAACAAAAATAGTTCCAATCGAAGCTGCTCCAGCTGAGGCGGATATGCAACCTGACGGAACTGCAGGAGAGTCCACGCAGAAGAAGGGTTACCAAGAATATGCCATTCAGCAAGCAGCTTATGAAGTGCCTCTGAAATCTAACAGGTACAAGTCTGCTTGGGGGCTCCTTGGTAACTCAACAGACAGGTGTTTGCTCTGTTATTGGGAGAGTTTGAAGTTTAAACCTTGATAATGCTTCAGCCATCACTGACTAAAAGCCTAGGGAGCAAAATTGGCTGAGCTAGCCAGTTGGAGCGTTTGAGAACTCGTGTATGTGGAAGAGGGTCGACCGTGGTTTTCTTTCTGTTTTTACTATGTAGAGACACAATATGAACATTAGTTCAAAAATCGGCTGTTACTCAGGGGAAGCATGTTAGCCTTTATCCTTTCTGGTTAGCATTTACCCTTTCAACCTAAAGTAGCTGCTGTTTGATCACAGAGAGCTGGCTGGAACTGGCAAATGACTTAATTGGGAGAAAATCCAACGCTGTTCAGTTTTTCTGCAAAACTAGTCTGCCTTTACCACCACACCAACGTTACCAAGATCAGATCTACATTATTGTTACATATGTGTGTCCTGACATGTTCCACTATAATATTCTGTTTGTATAGGTGTATAGGTGCTGTTTTTTACTCAATTATAATGGTGGACATGTAAATGTAATTTTGTTACTGTACTTAAGCATCTTTTTCGCGCGTTACTGAAGTATTTTCATTTGGGGAGACTTTAACTTCACTACACTTCAAAGTCAAATATTTGCTCTTTCCTCAACTACATTTTGCAAACATCAGTTGTTTCTTTTTATTTCTGAGTGGATAAAAACTGGTAGTGGTTCAAGCACGCTCTGTTCTGAACATGTATTGAAAAAAATGATGGAAGGACTTTTAACTCTAACTTGCCACAACACCTGTGGCCTTATTTGCGAGAAGGTTTTGGAGGTTTTGGGCTCATGATAATTTTAATAGATATCAATCAGTGTTTGATTCATTAATATCAGTCTATTAGTAGATCGGAGTCTATTAATAGAGCGGAGTAACAGAGTCTTTTTGCATAAACTGAGGTGATTAAGCAAAAATCTTGTGACAAATATGGTAATAGGAACATTATAGCCATAATAAATCATAGTACTTTTTAATACTTAAGTACATTTGAAGGCAAATACTTTTGTACTTTTACTGGAGTCATATTTTCCCTACTGTATCTCTACTTTTACTCAAGTACATGGTTTGTGTACTTCATCCACCACTTCTCAATGAAACTGTTACCCCTCAAATAGTTAACCTTTTTTTAAACTTGTTTTTACACACAGAATAGGGCAGACCCAGCTGAAAATCTTCACCTGTGAATACTGCAACAAGGTTTTCAAGTTCAAACATTCCCTTCAGGCTCACTTGCGAATCCACACCAACGAGAAACCGTTCAAATGCAGCCAGTGCGACTACGCCAGCGCTATCAAGGCCAATCTCAGCGTCCATATGCGGAAGCACACCGGGGAGAAGTTCAGCTGTGAGCACTGCTCATTTAACTGCCTTAGCAAGGGTCACCTGAAAGTGCACGTGGAAAGGGTGCACCAGAAAATTAAGCAGCACTGCCGCTTCTGCAAGAAGAAGTACTCCGACGTCAAGAACTTGCTTAAACACATCCGAGAGAGCCACGATATGGAAGACGGGAAAGTCAAGGACTCTTATGACGAGTACAGGCTCCAAACCAGAGAAGGCAAACGACAGCTGCTCTATGACTGCCATGTCTGTGACCGTAAATTCAAGTACGAGTTGGAGCGCGATCGGCATCTGATGGTCCATGGGAGCAACCGACCGTATGGCTGTGAATTGTGCGATCATGGGTCCACAAAGTTTCAGGCCCTCCAGGCTCATGTTAGAAAGCATCCCTTTGTGTATGTGTGCTCAGTTTGCCTGCAGAAGTTTGTCAGTACTGTGCGCCTCAAGTTGCACCTCAGGGAGTCCCACTCAGGAATGGATGAATCTGCGACATTCGCTGATTCTATCAAAAGCAGTTTCTGCCTGCTGAAACCTGGGGATGACATTCAGAGGGACATGCTGAGACAAGATGAGTTGGAGATCAGCAAAGAGTTGTCCCTCCTCAATGCACAGGAATTGCTTGCCACTGAAACGGACAGTGTAGAGGAACAAGAGTCTCAAGATCCTGAGAGTTTCACAACAGATGAACTGGTACATGTTTCCCAAGAGGATCTAGCTTCAACAGAGATCCACAACTGCCTAGTTATTGATTCTAGTGCAGCTGTGGAAGCTCAACTGCATGGGACGGTCTCTGAGGATCTGCTAGACAAAGAACAGCTGCAGGATCATTTGCCAAACGTGGACTGCAGTGTAATGGAATTTAATAATCATAGTGAAGGGAATACAAATTTACCCTCACAAACTCCTACATCGGAGATGTCCGAAGTCACAGACGGGCCATTTGCTTTGAGCAAGACTGAGACCAGTGTTACTCGAAGAAACCCACCTTCTTGTAGTACAGAGGACATGGCAACCACTCAACTAGAGGAAAAATCTGCTTTTGCGCAGATTTTGGAACAAATGCAGAAAAGGCAACTAAACATGGATGTTTTTGAGAGAATACGGAAGGTCTACGGAGATCTGGAGTGTGAATACTGTGGTAATCTTATATACAGCTGTTGTTTTTTTTATTTTTTTTTGTACAATTATGCAACAATTTTCTACTTTGCTTGTAAGACATTGACCCTTTTTTTCAATAGGTAAGCTTTTCTGGTACCAGGTGCACTACAACATGCATGTAAGAACACATACACGAGAACATCTGCATTACTGTTCCCAGTGCAGCTACTCTTCGATTACAAAAAACTGCCTGAAGCGTCACGTAATCCAGAGACACACTAATGTTCACCTCAAGTGCCCTTCAGAAGGATGCCAGTACTCTACGCCAGACAAGTACAAGCTGCAGGCCCATCTCAAAACGCACTCTGAAATTGTAAGTTCTAGAGAGGGTTTGTCCGGGGAATAAAAAACAACTGAAGCCTGAAGCTGAATTTTTGCTTATTTTACTTTTAATTATCTTCAGGTGAAGAAGAGCTTCGTTTGTCCGATCTGTAAAAAAGGATTTCCAGAAGACAAACTTAGGCATCATATCAAATCTAACCATCCAGGTAAAAGAAATGAGCAGGCCGGGTAATCTTCACGTTGTCCCGATATTTTTGCTGGAATTGTAATATGAGTGCTTTCTGTTTAGATACTTCACTAACGACCACTTTAGAGGTGCTGGGAATCCGCGCCCACGTAAAGGGTGCAATAGGAAAACGAGCGTCTAAATGTCCGTACTGCGATTGCTATTTCACGAGAAATGGAACCGACATGCAGCAGCACATCTGGGCTCATGAAGGTGGGAGAAAATGATCTCTTATTGGAAAAAAAAACCCACAGGAACTGTGGATGCCAACTCAGAACATAACATTATCTTTTCTCAACCACACAAAAAAAACCCCCTGTATTATTTGTATTTATTTTAGCACGTGTGATTCACAGTTTGTTTTTGTTTTTTTATTAATTGAATTTTAAGGTCCATCCCATATTCTGTATATTCATTTTCATTATGTTTGAAATCTGTTTGTAATACACAAAGCTTATTGACGATCTGCTTTTGTTTACACATATACAGGAGTAAAACCCTTCAAATGTTCATTGTGTGATTACGCCTCACGCAGCAAAAGCAACCTGAAGGCTCATTTCAACAGGCACAACACGGAGAAAAGCCACCTGTGCGATCTGTGCGGCAAAAAGTTCAAGTCCAAATGCACACTAAAGAGCCACAAGCTCATGCACTCAGCAGACGGTGAACCACTTTTTATCTTCTCCTTATCATGAATGGCTCCCCAATCAGTAATATGAAAGATATTTCCTATATATATATATATATATATATATATATATATATATATATATATATATATATATATATATATATAACGT
>JAAIIK010000411.1:812639-828322 GCA_014706435.1 Silurus glanis
TATATATATATATATATATATATGACAGTTCATGTTTGAATTATTTATTATCTGCAATAGTGTATCTGATACAGTATATGGAGTGTATCAGTCGAGTGTATCTGCTAAAGGAGTTCATTAGAATAGAGTCCAACATGTAATGATTGTAAAGTCTGTTCAGAATGTGGTTGGGGAAGTGTAACTTGATAATACACTGCAAAGAATAATATTTGGGCAAGTTAAGATTTCTTGCAAAGTTATATAGGTATCTCATACTGAAAAATATTACATAATTATAAGACAATTACATCTGACATTCAATTCAAATTTTTCACATTTTATTTGTCACATACACATTTATAGAGTATGACCTATAGTGCTTTTTACGACTGTCCAACCTGTAAACATGAAAAGAAATACAATTTAAAGATAAAAAAATAAGAGTATCGTAGATGTATCGTTAAAATGACGTAAAAATAAATAAGTATATTAAAATATAATCTGACTATAGGTATGAAAAAAAATAAAATAAATATATATATATATATATATATATATATATATGTATATGTATATGTATATACACATACATGAATTAATACATATTAACAACATAAATGCGCTAATTCTAATAGCCGGCAGTTAAATAACAACTAAATAAGGATGACTAAAAGTATCTAGAAAGAGGAATAATTATCTTGCATTCAAAGATGAAAAAATATTTGTTGAATTTGCTTACATTCAAGATGGCTGTGTACCCAAAAGTACTGGGACACGTGGCTGCCCCTGTGCACAAAGCCAGCTCTATGAACATATGGTTTAGATGGGATAGAGTGGAAGATCTTGAGTGGCCTTCTATAAAGCTCTGATCTCAATCCTACTAAACCCATTTGGGATGAATTGGATCAAATTATCATCAGGAGAATGTGTTTAATTGGTGTCTGGTTGTCATTTGGGAGTACTGTAATCACTCTTCAAGTCCACATGTTTGATCCGTGCGATTGAAAAACGATTAGACAAATCTACTGTATGTAAAAGTCTTTGTTTTAGTAATGATGTCTTCACTCTGTGTGCTACAGTGGATATAAAGTCTACACACCTCTGTTCAAATAGCAGATGTTAGTGTAGAAAGAAGATAAATCATGGGAGAGATTTTTTTTAAACCAACCAACACATTCATTTTAAATAAAAACCAGAAGCAAAACACAAAAAGCAAATAGAAATAAAATGGGGTAGGTGCCAGCAGATAAAGCAAGATAATGATTCCTAACCAAATTAAACTCACATCAACAATAAACGTTTATTACTTTTTTTTTTTTTTTTTATAATTGTGCATTATTAGTTTTTGATTATGTTGAGTGTTTCTTGTACATGTTGCTTTTTTTTTTGCTGTTTCTATAGAAATTATATCACTTACTAGAGCATTAATGCAAACAATGTGCATCGACCTTCATTTTAAAGCTGGAACTACAAAAAATCATAGACCATAAGTATTGGGACACCTGACTTTTCGAACCTTTTGTGGTTCTTCCTCTAACTTTTATTTAAAAGGAGGAGGCACACAATTGTTTAATGCTTAATAAAGCCTGCTCCAGTAAGATAGGGTTTACATGGGTTAGATTGGAAGATCTTGATCCTGCTCTGAACTTAACCCCATTGAACACATTTGGGATGAATGTGAATGCTGGCTGCACCCCAGGCCTCCTCACCTCACCTACATCAGTACCTGACTTTACTAAAACCCTTGTGGCTGAATGAGCACAAATCTCCACAAGCACACTCTAAAATCTAATGCAACATCTTGGCAGAGAAGTGGAGGTTTTTCTATCAGTAAATGGGGACTAAAAGTGGAATGGGATGTTCAAAAAGCACATAACAATCTTATGGTCAGGTCATTTTTTTTATCCATATAGTGTATTTTTACATGCATTGGTTTGAGTAAGACCACTTCCCAGAGTAAACAGGAGATTGAAAGGTTACTATTTATGACTTTGTATTAAAACAACTGCTTATGTCACTCTGGTGTAGGTAAGCAGTTCAAATGTACAGAGTGTGAATTCACTGCAGCACAGAAGCCACAGCTCCTCCGGCACATGGAACAACACGTCTCCTTTAAGGTAAATAAAAGAACCTTTTGTCAGCATGCATTTTCCACATATTTTCCACATATTTAATATGATCAAGGCTGAAAAGATGCTTAAAATTGTAACTAATAATTCATTGATTTACTGTATATTGTTTTGAAAAGACTTTTCCCTGTCTCTTTGTTTCTGTCATTTGTTACAATTTCTGGCCCGTAATTAGCTCAATCTACAGCAAACCAGAGCTAAGTATTTTAAGGTTGGATGTTAAGGTTGAATTTTGCTTAATGATATTTTCTGTGCCACCCCAGAGTAACTGCTGGCCCCTGCCTGGCCACCCCTATGAAAATCCCTGGCTCCCCTACTTGTCATACTGGCATAGTAGTCCTTTAATTTCTTAACAATTTAAATTTTTTTTTTTGTGCACTATATAGCCAAGTCTGTGGATAATTAACCTATATGTATGACAGCCCACCCCAACAGACAAAAGGGCTATGATGCTTAGTTGTCCACATACTTTTGACCAGGTCATGTTATGTATGTGTGTATGTACTCTCACCATGCACTTTATTAGAAACACTATACTAATAATAGGTTGGATCATTCATTTGCTCTCTAAACAGCCCTAATTCTTTATGTCATGGATTCTATAAGGTGTTGGAAACATTCCTTTGAGGTTCTGGTTCATGATGACATGATTGCATATTGCAATTCTTCAATTCTTAATTTCCCTGTTCTACCACATCCCAAAGGCTAAATCTATTGGATTCAGATCTAATAAGAAACTAATTTGAGATAACTTCTACTTTGTATTATGGTGCGTTATCATGTAGGATGGAGCAGGGAGAAGAGGTGGAGAAGGTGGAGTAGTTCAGGTACCTGGGGTCAACAGTGCAAAGTAATGGAGAGTGTGTTAGAGAAGTGAAGAAAAGAGTGCAGGCAGGGTAGAGTGGGTGGAGAAGAGTGATGGCAGGAGTGATTTGTGATAGAAGAGTATCTGTGAGAGTGAAAGGGAAAGTATATAGGACTGTGGTGAGACCTGCGATGTTGTATGGTTTAGAGACAGTGGCATTGAGTAAAAGACAGGAGGTGGAGCTGGAGGTAGCAGAGCTGAAGATGTTAAGGTTTTCGTTGGGAGTGACGAGGATGGACAGGATTAGAAATGAGTTTATTAGAGGGACAGCGCATGTAGGACGTTTTGGAGACAAGGTGAGGGAGGTGAGATTGAGATGGTTTGGACATGTACAGAGGAGGGACATGGGGTATATCAGTCGGAGAATTCTGAGAATGGAGCTACCAGGAAGGAGGAAAAGAGGAAGACCAAAGAGGAGGTTTATGGATGTGGTGAGGGAAGACATGCAGGTAGTTGGTTTGAAAGAGGCAGATGTAGAGGACAGGGGGGGTGTGGAGACGGATGATCTGCTGTGGCAACCCCTAATGGGAGAAGCCAGAAGATGAAGAAGAAAAAGATCATGTAGGGTGGAGCCATTAGATGGTGGGTAAATTGTGTCCATAAGGGGATTTACATGGTCACTTTCAATACAACAAATTAATTATAAATTAATTCTAAATGATTAAAAGTGTACCAAAATCGTTCCCTACACCTTAACTCGATATCTTCACAGATTCATGCTGTTGATGCAAAATTCTGTTCTTTGTTTGTCAGACCAGAATAGGTTTTTTTTACTTCAGCTGTCCAGTGTTGTGCCCACTGCAGTCTAAGCTTTCTGTTCTTGGCTAACAGAAGTAGAACCTGATATTTTCCTCATTGTTCAACAATTTCAGATGTTTTTCTGCTCACCACAGTTGTACAGCATGGTCACAATAGCCTTTCTGGCATTAACAGTGAAAAACACCGGAAACGACTAAGATCGCATTTTTTTTTTCAAAATTCTGACGCTTAAAGTGCATAAAGCCCAGTACTGCAGGCCCATATCTGTGTAATGTTATGCATTCGCACTGCTGCCACATGATTCGCTAATAAGACTGCATGAGTAGTAAAGTGTTGAAGGTGTGTATACAAATATAATTGCGTGTTAACATTCGTAACGTTGCCTTTTCAGCCATTCCGTTGCGCACACTGCCATTACTCATGCAACATCTCAGGTTCCCTGAAAAGACACTATAACAAGAAGCATCCGGGAGAGCAATACAGCAACACAGGGCCTGGGACGCCCACTTCAGAGAGCGTAATCGAGCAAGGTCTGTTTCTGTGCCTTTTTCTGTAGCAAATATAGTATCACTGTAATACGCTGAAGTGTGAAAAGTCCGAATGAGTCTCGTATGACTGTGATACAGTTGTGCTGTCATATGTCTTTGGCTCGTATGTCTGCAGGCGGAGTAAAGTGTCCCGTCTGTAACTATGTTTACGGAACAAAATGGGAAATGAACAGACACTTGAAGTGCAAGCATGGACTCAAAGTTGTTGAGAATCAGTGGGAGGTGAGAAAGTACCATTTTGACTTTGTCTTTTTTTCCTTTCCTGTTGCTGCTTTAAATACGAGGTTATAGTAAAAACCCGATCTGAACTTTTGGATAGGAGTGTAGAGTGTGGTTGAACTTTAATCACTGTACCAACCATACATCATTCCCAGCAATGCGTTCGACCAGAGCATTATGGGAATGATTTTGTCAGTTGTGTTTAATTTTTTTTCAGACATTTCTTTCAGGATTTTAAGAATGTCTGCATAACAATAATTTGACTGCGCTCCTGTGCTTGTTCAGGTAGTAGAATCAGCGGAGGAACCAAACACGCAGTATCTTCAAATCACTGAGACCGAGGATGGGCAGGGAACTGAGGCTGCTGTTTCGGTGCTTCAGAACCTTCGTTTTAACACCCAGAACGGTGTGTATGAGACGGACTCCAAAAAAAGTTGTAGCTCCAAAATATTCAGCTAAATGTGCAGCTGCCTTCTTTCTGTCTTGCTTTCGTAGGTGTTGTCTCAGCTGCAGCTGCAGACAGACTGGATCCAGCATCAGTTAATATCCTTCAGCAGATCATCGAGCTAGGGACAGAGAACCCCGACACTGTGGCCTCCGTTGTTGCCATGGCACCTGGCACTGTCACTGTGGTGGAGCAGGCAAGTTCACTCACTTAAATGTGATGGTGTGGTTGCAGAGTTTTTCAGTAATCAACAGAGGCTGGAAATATCCCGGCAAGATTTAGCTCAATTCAAGTTTATTGCTTGTGCGCTTTTTACAATGGACTTTTGTCTCAAAGCAGCTTTACAGAATGTAAAAATGATAGAACAAAAATTTTTATATTAGTGAATTATGAATATTCATCCCTGATGAGCAAGACTGGGGCAACTGTGTCAAGGAAAAACTCCCTTAGATGTTATGAGAAAGAAACAGACTCAAAAGGGGAACCCATCCTCATTTGGGTGACACCAAGAGCGTGTTTAAAAATCATAAAAACACTTAAATATATGATATTATGATATAATATGAATACAGGAGTGTAAGTAATGTCCTTTCTACAGTCTTATACTGTCAGTTGGAGTTGTGGAACCAGGTGCTCCTGAGCAACTCATTAAAAAAAAAGCTCAACATCTACGATCATCATAGATCCAACACCAACTCCTCCATGCCAGAGTCTTTAAATGTTCATTTTGGGGATCCTTGCATAGTCGGCATCTCTTAACTTCACAGGATGTCTCAGAGCTGGACCTGGCACAATCACTGGATGTCTTGGGATGGGTGGAGAAGAGAAGCAGTCGAGAGGAATGAATTTAATTCAGTTGATTTCAAATCGTTTTTGTTTGTGTAGCGCTTTGAACAGTGGACATTGTTTCAAAGCAGCTTTACTCAGATAATGTGGTAATAAAGAATTAGAAGAAGTAAAATTGTTCTTTATAAGTGTAAGTTTGTCCATAATGAGCAAACCGGTGGCGACTGTGGCAAGGAGAAACTCCTTACGATGTCATAAGGAAGAAACCTTGAGAGGAACCAGACTCGAGAGGGAACCCATCCATCATCTGGGTGTCACCAAATGTCCATATATTACAAATGAACAATTTTAAGATGATCAGAAGCAAACTGTAATCCTTAATCAGTGTAGCAGACTGTTGACATTAACTACAGTCCAAATCCATCCTTAAAGCTCCCGTTACTCCGTAATTTCATGGATCTCCAGGCCATTAATGTGAAACATCCCCAGCTGCACAGAGTGACCTCCAATCGAAGAGAACCCCATCCAGAGGCAGGCGGGAAAAACTAATCGACAGCGGGTTTCGCCTCATGTAGACTCTGTCTGATAGCAGCACTGATATTTTATAGCCGTGTATTCTAGTTTTTTTTTTTTTTAAGGATTTTTTCACATTTTGTATTTGACCTACAGCATCAATTAGTTCTGTTGAAGGAACACTTCACTTGGAAAAGCTATGAAGACAGTGATGTAGTGTGGGACTTTGCGATCTGTAGGATGTTTACGATCTAACTCGCCAAACATGTAAACTTTATTAGGTCTATCGTAATCAATAATGACAGTAAATTACTGAGAAACTCAAGAACTTTGAGAATGGATTCGGACTGTTTTATTATATTTATATATATATTTTTTATTATATTACAGTCCATCAATATTGGATCAATATTTGATAAATAAATATGCTTAACTGCATCTCATTGCTGCGTACCTGTACTATGCAATGACAATAAAGATGTATGACGCATCATCTATCTATCTATCTATCTATCTATATATATATATATATATATATATATATATATATATATATATATATATATATATATATATATATATATATAAAATCATCATATGTCTGCTTCAATGGCTCAGGACCACACGTTGTATTTAATCATGTATCACTGAACACCTCAACAATGACAACAAACTGTAATGACTGAACATTCAGTGCCACCCAGATATAATGGAGGATAGGTTTCCCTTTTGAGTCTGATTTTTCTCAAGCTTTCTGCCTCATGCCATCTGCCATGGTGTTTTTTCTTGCCACAGTCGCCAGATCACTCGTAAGAAACAAATTTACAATTATAAGCAACAAACTTGTGCATTCTTTTATAACCGCTTCATCTCTGTAAAGCTGTTTTGAGACAATGTCTATTGTTAAAAGCACTATACAAATACAAGATTCGTTAAACTGAATCGAATAATGCAGCTGGTATAAAGATTGAATGAACTGTTTGTTTGCCATTAGTGTTGCTTTGGAGGCAATAATGCCATTGTATCACTGTAGCTAGCACTTTATTTCATATCACTCCTCTTCACCAATGCTTGTGTGACTAGACAGCTATGTTCAGTTATACGTAAAGTGGGACATTACATCACAAATTGCTTGATGTTTCAAAAAATAACTGTAAACATTTGACATCTCATTATACTCACATTTTGTCCTCTATGAAAGGCCCTTGATGAAAATTTTCCGGAAGGTTCTGCTGTGAACTAAAGGTGGCGCCATCACTGGTGATCTAGGGTTCGGGTGAAGTCAAGGTCAATTCACAGTCAGTCTAAAGCAAATGTCTCTTGCTTTATAAGTCTCCCTACTGTCAGGAGATCAAATCCTAGCCACAGCCATTGATTGCCGGGAGTCAGAGGAGGAATATTGGCCATGCTGTCTGGATGGCACATTACATTATGATTATTAGTTATTTGTGGGCATCTGTGAACTCATGTATGTAGAAAAGGCTTTTCTCTTGGAGTCTTCTGCTCTGTGATGCTGCTCTGTGATGCAGCTTGGAAACTGGAGTCTGGCTTTATGAGTCTCAATGGATGCGCATGTCACCCTCCCTCGCTGTCTTATTACAGGGGTGTGGGAGTAAAGCTGATGGCTATTTTTAATTAAAAAATAAGGTGGGACTGTACCATGGCACCATTTGTCACATTAATCAGCTCAATTTCTTTCTCATACTAGGTGACTGAGGAGGAGCAGCCGCAGACAGACCATGCCATGATGATCCATGATGCACTGCAGCAGGCCACTGTGGGTCTGGGAGAAGAGCATCACTTGGTGGTGTCTTCCGATGATGTGGAAGGCATCAAGACAGTCACGGTGTACACACAGGGCGAGGACGCCTCGCAGTTCATTGTCTATGTTCAGGAAGCTGTCGAAACTGAGGAAAGCACTACAGAGGTGACCTAAAAACCCTATGAACATGCTGAAGGCAAATGGAAATGCCTTGCAGGAAATATGTCGAATGGAAGCAGATGGGATAGATTACATACACAATAGAGGTAGTTGCATGCAGCACACAAAAACAACATAAGATTTATTTTTTTCCATTTTTTTTTATGATCATCAGACAATATGGACTTTACTGAGAATCAGCAGAACCCGGATTGAATGTGTGTGTGATTTAATGTTCTACCAGAGCACCGTCGAATTTACCATTCTGATTCTGATATGTACCTTTTTGAATGGAGTCGCAGTAAATTTTATGACACGAGAAAATCTTTTGGACGAAGGTTTTTGTGCTATTTTTCTTACTCCCAATATAATCGAAAGATAATGGCCTTTTCTCATGCAAAAATCTTTTTGAAATAAAGACAAAGCATCAGAATCAGAATACTTTATTGATCCCACAGGGAATTTGTTGGCTTTGAGGGAAAGGACGGAGGGATTTACAGCAGTTTATAGCAGCTATAATGTAACCGATTCTGGGACGTTCTATATATGTAATTATAAATGGTTCTTGAAAAAAATAGGATTGCTTAATTGGGGGGGGGGGGAAATGTATTATCGGGAAGTTGTAGTACAAGAGGAACATAATAATAAGTAAATAAATATATATATATTTTATTATTATTATTATTATTTTCTTCTCCAACTGCTTTGCTTCCTAATTATTTACCATTTTTGCAAATCTAAATTTTCCTTTTCATATTTGAGCCTTTATATATTCAGGTTTAGAATATTCAAGTTGTAGGAATCATGTGGAATCATCCATGAAACGGCAAACAGACCAGGTACAGAAAGAGCTCATACAGTTATTTGTAGATTTCAAATGTGATGTCAAATGCATTTCTTTCATTAACACATTTTTGTTCATTTAGGTTACATTGGTCTTTTTACTTTCAGTGAGATACAATACCTGGGCATCTTACTGCATCTACTTACGTTGGTAGTGAAGCCTTACAGCCCAAGTATGACAGAGACTGGTGATGAAAAGATGGAAAAGTATCCAGATTTTATTTATCTTAAAATGGCAGTGATTGATGTTCTTTTATTATTATTCATTTGTTTACTTCCCAGTTTATGTAGCATATGTGCTTTTAGCAGACAGTGAATGATTTGAAGAACAGAAATCTGAGATTAGACATGCTCAGGGAAACCGGACACACGATTGGACAATAAAAACGGAGGCAACCGTACATATGCGCGTGCATTTTGTGTACAATCCGTGTGTACGCGTGATCCTATGCATCAAGCTTTGCTTACGTGAGAAGATCTTGACCCATATGTAAGATGAATAGCAGGTGAATTGATGACAGGAAGTGGAGTGCAATCATGTCAGAGGAACCGAGCGTGTGTTTACTGATTGCGGTGGACCAAAGATGCAGTGAAAGGAATTTGTTTGAAGATTTGACTCCCGCAGTTTGAGGCTAGACGGACGTGTACGCAGTGCAGTTTTGGTTGATCTCAGCTGTTTTTTTTTTTTTTTTTTTTAGATGATTTTAGTTCATTCTTGCGCTTTTATCTACTGACACATTTCAAACATTTCATTCAATTTATTTGTATTTGTGTAGCACTTTTAACAATGGACATTGTCTCAAATTGTCCAAATTAAAATGTATTACTAGGTTTACTACTTTATTCCTAATTTACTAGAGATGGTACTGGTATTTTTCTATCAGCTATGAGTTGAATATTTTGTGCAATTGATCTTTTTGATCTTGTTGAAGTCCTTCTTAACATCAAGGTAGCCCTTTTAGCACTGTGCTTTTGAACATGGTGATTCTATTTTATATGAAGATGAGTGTAACCATGCACAAGCAAAAAAAATCCACCAGTATATACGAGGGAGATTCTTACGCACGAATTCAGAATTCAATTCTAGGCAGCTCTGATAAATGAAACCCGTGGATCTTCCCATCTTCAGCCGTTATAGTGAGCGTGTGCCTGCCGTAGCCTCCAATTCCTGGCCTTGATCGACAGGCAGGGTCATCGATTCGCAAGGTTTAACGTGTACGTTAAAGTACGCGAAGTTTTTCTATTTACAGTTTGTTAATTGTTGCTGTAGACTTCCACGAACCTCTCACAGGTTTTTTTCTATGTGTGTGTTTTAAACCATTCTGTGTAAACTCTAGAGTTTATAGAGGTTGTGAGTGAAAATCACTGAAGATCAGCAGTTTCTGAAATTCTCCAGCTGGCTTGTGGCTTAAACTGGCCTGATTTTGAATTATTACAAACTTCACAAACTGCGAAATGATTGGCTGACTGTAAGACTCTATGAATGTCCATGTCCTTTATCTGTGAGCCTATAAAGGTAATCTGCAGGCAGTTGTTGAATTCCGTCAATAAATCTTTCTGAGAAACCTGGACATTTATCCAAAATCATTTATATTTGCATTTTTATAATAGACTTCTGCACAATCTGCCTTAAAGGTCCAGTAGGATTTGTTTATGGTACATCATCATGTTTTCAAATAGAGATTTTGGTGAATAAATAGAACTTGCGTTACTATTAGGCTTCAATTTGCTGGTGGTGCAGAGTCTGGGGTTTGATTCTGTTTCTCTCACTGCCCAATGTTTTATAGACATTTTTATATATATTTTTTTTTATTTGTATAGTGCTTTTAACATTGTCCCAAAGCAGTTTTTCACAGATAAATAGGTTTAAAAAAAAGTTGGAATGTATAAGTTTAGTGCCTATAAGTTTGTTCTTTATAAGTTTAACCCTAACGAGCCAACCAGTGGCGAAAGTGGAAAGGAAAAACTTCCTGAGATGGTATGAGGAAGAAACCTTGAGAGGAACCAGATTCAAAAGGGAACTCGTCCTCATCTGGGTGACACAGAAAGTCCATTCAGTAGAGTTCAATACTGAGCCATTGTAGTAGAATATGAATATTACTTACAGTTCAAATCAATTCTCATTGCTCCAACTGAAGTGAACTCCTTCCAGAGGAAGGGCGTTGAGATGAATCCGGTGGCTCCCGAAGAGAAGGAAGGGGCAGGTCCATTGGTCTCTGGTACCTCAGAAGCATGTTTAACTCCACAGAAAGAGTAAGTTAAGTCAAGCATTCATTTATTTATCCCACCTCCAAACGTATGTGCATATGAGATTTCTGATTGGAAGTTTGGGATTTCAAATCTCAGTACTATAATAACAGTTATTCTAGTTTTCTCTCCAATAGCAACCATAAGATCAAATTTCTTTTAAAGGGTGACACATTACTGTTGATATTCTTGATGTCTATACAATATAATAGAATTATTTGCATAGAAATGTAATGGCACATTAACAAAGGGGTAAAAAAAATTATCGGCCCTACCATGAGTGCATTTGAAAGAATAATAGACGAGACACATTCATTTCAGCTTTTAAATGTTTTATTTCATTTTTCAGTAGATTAAAAGTTTAAATACACAAAGCCTGAAGCTTCTCAGAATTATTTTTTTCCCCCCTGACTGTTACGCAGTCAGGCCTCCTTCTTTCCCAAACCGAGTGTAACTTTCTGGCTGAGGTTTTGAGGTGTTCTTTTAGCATTTCTAGATATTCCCCCTTCACCAGTTCAGTGTGAAACGCCCCCACAACCTGATGCTGCCACTCCTATGCTTTACAACTGGGTTGGTGCTCTTCGGATTAATGCCTGATGCCTTCAGCAGTTCATTTATCATTTGTTCATTCCTGTCCCCAGATTTTTATATTTGCATACAATTGTTTGTACAGATGCTCATCTGCATCTTCAGTTGTTTGGAAATTGCTCCTACAGAGGAACTGGCTATAAGGAGGTCCACTTTTTTTCCCCTGAGGTCTTGGATGAGTTCTTCGGATTCTTGGACCCCCTGGATTCCTGCTAAGTAAATGTATGAACAAATTAATGTTTTTAAATGATGTACATGAGATTGACCCATCTTGACCCCAAGGCAAAAGATTCCGGCTAAAAGAAGGCCAAGCTCATGTAGGGACACTATTTTGTTCACATCAGAAATATTTTTTGAAAAAGATCAGACATGTCCCAGGGGTCAGAGGTTTACATACACCAAGTTGATTGTCTGTTAATGACTCTGGAAGTTGGTGTAATGACTTTTCAAATCATCTTTTTTAGCCAGTTGTTATAATCAGGTCATTGGGAACAGACCGGTTGCTGTATTTAAAATATCCTTGATGCCATCCAAAGAATCCAATGAAACTCATCCAAGACTTCACGAAAAAAAAAAAAGTGTGGTTCCTCCATTAACATTTGGTCTCGATAGAAAAATGTACAGCCACTGAGCTGATCAAAGTTCAGGTGAAAGACAAAAATAGAAAAACAATAAACAGTGTAGCTCAGATCATCTAGGTTGTGTTTATCATTCATAATCACATTCTGTACTATAGACTGTATCACTCCAAGCATAAAACCACTAACATCACTGCTGAAAACTTTAGAAACCCAAAATTTATGATATCAAATCTCAGCACCAAGCTGTTATTTCCGGGCCCCTGGGCAAGGCCCTTAACCCCATAGCTGCTGTTGAACGAATGAAATAAACAAGTCATTCTGGATAATGGTATCTGCCAAATGCCTTAAATATAAATAAATGATTATAATCAAAAAGGCAATGAACGAAAATGAATGTAAAATGTTATTAAAAAGGATCCTTTAAATGTCAATTTATTTTGGTTTAATCTCTTCTCATTGGAGGATTTGTCACTGAATTATCCTCTGCAGTGAATTTTTACTGTACTCACTCCTGCCTCAGTCACTCTGTCCAGCCAATCAGCTCTATTCTCCATACCCCTTGGTATGAAAAAATATAACTAATATAATATTTTTTCAGGTTTTTTTTTTTATTTATTTTTTTTTTTTTTAATCATGTCCGCTCTGAGGCCTGACTGTCCTCTGAATCACGTTCATCCTGTTCATCCTGTTCCTTCTGAAGTTGCCTCCTGAGCAGGAACTCTTTGGGCGTGATGTCATCGTCTTTCATCTTCTTCGCTTTGCGTTTTTTCTTCTCGATCAGCTTCTGCTTTCTGATCTCTGCTAACAAGTCTAGCTGCTCTTGAGTCAGAGACGCCGAGTTGTTGATCTGCGAGTTTGAGTCTCTCAAATCAAACCGCTGTTTATAGTCCTCGATCTGTTTATAGAGAGCGTCGTGATCGATGCCGAGCACGACTCTCTTCTTCTCCACCGTGTGTTCTCTTGTCCTGTGGAAAGAAATCCTCGTTTTATTTCTAGTCGTTTGTTTTGTAAGGAATAAGAGACATGGGCCATATATATTATATGGTTATGATTATACCAATAAATCTGCCAGTAGACAGTTACTAAAAACAGAAGTACAAATCTTACTCAGCATCTTCAGGGACGATCTTCTCAGAGTCTTCACTGGGGCCGTAATCGGCAATCTTTAGAAGATTTTCCACCTGACATCAGAAAAAAAATAAATAAATAAAACGATTCATCCAATTTACTCATGTTGTCATTTTAAAGCCATGACTGAATAGATCCTGTTACCTCTTTCAGAGCTGCATCCTGTTTATCTAGGACAAAAACTAAAGGAGGAACGCTGCCCAAGATCTGCTGCGAGACGAGAAGGTATCTGAAACACACAAGCGCATATTACAATGACCCTATTCTTGTTTCGCTGTGCGATTAAATGTACATACATACGCCGATACGAGGTGCTATCAAAAAGTTTCGAGACTAGCTTTGTTTACACTTTAGTTTTCTACATTTACACACCATCATTTTTAAAACAGTCCCCTTGCACACTAAAACAGTGCCCTCAGTGTTCCTTCCACTTCTGAATTTTTCCTGGAAGTCGACTTTTCGAGGTGCGATTCGCGCTGGATCTCCACAATGGTGTCAAAAACGGCGACCTATGAGCCGGATCTTAATCTTCGGGAGGTGGGTGAAGTTCGCAGGAGCCAAATCTACGGAGTAGTGTGGGTGAGGTGACAGAATAGCAGACGTGGTAATGCACATGGTCACAGCAGCACCAGTTCCACAGCTCCTGATGTACATAGGAAGATGTCTTTTGGCACACTGACTTATGAAGGTTGACGCTTCCTGTGACTGTGCGTGCAGCCTTGTGCTGCCATCTGTTGGCGTTTTACAAAACTAGCGTCAAAACTTTTTTTTTTTTTCTTCAAACCACCTCGTATTTCAGAAATACGTACCGTATCCGCGGGGCACATTTGTCCAAAATCTTCTGAATCTGAGCGTCTCTGTTAGAGGACAAACTCGTCTTCCAGTAAATTCGACAAGCAGTGTGATCTGCTAGCAGCGAAACCTTAAAATAAAACCAGGGAACATTTTTGATTGGAAATAAAATGTATTTAAAAGCACTTTTCAGAGCACAAGGGAGCATTAAACTATTAACATCAACATGAAGGAGGAAATGGGTTACCATAGTGATTTAACAAAGAACAGAGCATCTCTCTAAAACTGAGATGGTTTCCACCACAAGAAATGATCTAGAAGGTAATACACACAGAACCAGAGGAGAAAGCGTAAAAGGCATGGTTTATCATACTTTAGTGATCTCCACATTGTAACTTGGGATCTCCGCATGGACCTCATGAGAGGACAGGAGGTCTGAGATGGCTTTATAAAGGATGGTGTTCAGGGTTCGCACTCGTAAACTGTCCTCCGTGGTCCTTTTCTTGGCTGGTTTCAGGGAGCTGGATGGACCTGTGAGTACAGACTGAAAACACACTCAGTAAACCTGCAATAAAGTTCTTCTGCTACACATGGGGGTTGCAATATGGTGCACCATGACTCACCTGGGGAGTTTCATACCACTTCTTCTTCCTGGTCAGGAGAAAACACTGAGGTTTACAGGGCTGGATACCGTTTTAATGGCATGGCTGGTCATTCATCAGTCTGTACTCACCTCCTGTTGGTGAGCATCTTCTTCAGCAGGTCGCCACACTGACCAGCAGAGGTGTGGACATTCCTCCCTCCCAGATCCTCAAGTAGAAATGTTCCCCTGAAGGACAAGTTCTGATGGCCACCTGCAGTCTCCAGCTTTAAGTTCCGCATGGTGTTGACCACGACACCGGCATATCGAGATAAACGTTTCTGAATCCAGTACTGACCGATTAGTGCCATATTCATATCAAAACATTAGTATTATGGCTTTAAAGAAGAACGCACGAGGCCAAACGACCTACGCGCTCATAACCCCGCCTCTTCTTCTAGGATTGACTATAAATCGTACAGAATTATGAACCTGTAGCCAATTAGGATGTAGGAAATTTGTATGGTAGCTAATCGGAGCGTAGAGGCGGGGTTTGTCCGTAGGCAAATCTCAAGATCGCTTGCTTTTGCCTGAAACTGAAGGCAAAATAAGTGACCCCAGATTGCATCGATGATTTTAGAGATTATACCAGAGATGGCCAAGCTGGAGGAATGCACGAGACTAACTAACTAACTAACTAACTAACTAACTAGATAGATAGATAGATAGATAGATAGATAGATAGATAGATAGATAGATA
>JAAIIK010000411.1:828332-900861 GCA_014706435.1 Silurus glanis
ATAGATAGATAGATAGATAGATAGATAGATAGATAGATAGATAGATAAGCAGCTTCATGTATCTCATTAGAGGTCAATTTAGAGCTGCACTAGACTCTGAACCTTAATTTGCAATAAATGTTTCACTCAATTTGAACTTTGAAAATAAGTTTAATAACCATTAATAAAGCAGACTGCAGTCAGAATCACATTTTTTATTGTTTGATTGATTTTTAAATATTGGGAAATCATATATGAGAAATTTTTATTTTTGGCCCACGGCACGCAATCGAGTTAGAATTTTTTGCCTTCATGAGTAAAAGTCTAGGCACGTCTCGACTACACCATTTTAAATACAGTATTTATACACAGTTCATGGTAATGTTAAATAAATGTACAGATGTTAAATTGAAAAAAAATCCTCCCTTGGTATATACAGTTATGTTCAAAATAATAGCAGTACAATGTGACTAACCAGATTAATCCAGGTTTTTAGTATATTTTTTATTGCTACGTGACAAACAAGTTACCAGTAGGTGCAGTAGATTCTCAGAAAACAAACAAGACCCATCATTCATGATATGCACGCTCGTAAGGCTGTGCAATTGGGCAATTAGTTGAAAGGGGTGTGTTCAAAAAAATAGCAGTGTATGCCGTTGACTGTACAAACTCAAAACTATTTTGTACAAACATTTTTATTTCTAGGATTTAGCAATCCTGTGAATCACTAAACTAATATTTAGTTGTATGACCACAGTTTTTTTCACATCTGTGTGCCATGGAGTCAACCAACTTGTGGCACCTCTCAGCTGTTATTCCACTCCATGATTCTTTAACAACATTCCACAATTCATTTACATTTCTTGGTTTTGCTTCAGAAACAGCATTTTTGATATCACCCCACAAGTTCTCGATTGGATTAAGGTCCGGGGATTGGGCTGGCCACTCCATAACATTAATTTTGTTGGTTTGGAACCAAGACTTTGCTCGTTTACTAGTGTGTTTGGGGTCATTGTCTTGTTGAAACAACCATTTCAAGGGCATGTCCTCTTCAGCATAAGGCAACATGACCTCTTCAAGTATTTTGACATATGCAAACTGATCCATGATCCCTGGTATGCGATAAATAGGCCCAACACCATAGTAGGAGAAACATGCCCATATCATGATGCTTGCACCACCATGCTTCACTGTCTTCACTGTGTAGTGTGGCTTGAATTCAGAGTTTGGGGGTCGTCTCACAAACTGTCTGTGGCCCTTGGACCCAAAAAGAACAATTTTACTCTCATCAGTCCACAAAATGTTCCTCCATTTCTCTTTAGGCCAGTTGATGTGTTCTTTGGCAAATTGTAACCTCTTCTGCACATGCCTTTTTTTTAACAGAGGGACTTTGCGGGGGATTCTTGAAAATAGATTAGCTTCACACAGACGTCTTCTAACTGTCACAGTACTTACAGGTAACTCCAGACTGTCTTTGATCATCCTGGAGCTGATCATTGGCTGAGCCTTTGCCATTCTGGTGATTCTTCGATCCATTTTGATGGTTGTCTTCCGTTTTCTTCCACGTCGCTCTGGTTTTGCTCTCCATTTTAAGGCATTGGAGATCATTTTAGCTGAACAGCCTATAATTTTTTGCACCTCTTTATAGGTTTTCCCCTCTCCAATCAACTTTTTAATCAAAGTACGCTGTTCTTCTGAACAATGTCTTGAACGACCCATTTCAGGCTTTCAAATGCATGTTCAACAAGTGCTGGCTTCATCCTTAAATAGGGGCCACCTGATTCACACCTGTTTTTTCACAAAATTGATGACCTCAGTGATTGAATGCCACACTGCTATTTTTTTGAACACACCCCTTTTTACTAATTGCCCAATTGCACAGCCTTACGAGCGTGCATATCATGAATGATGGGTCTTGTTTGTTTTCTGAGAATCTACTGCACCTACTGGGAACTTGTTTGTCACGTAGCAATAAAAAATATACTAAAAACCTGGATTATTCTGGTTAGTCACATTGCACTGCTATTATTTTGAACATAACTGTATAAAAGCTTTACACATCTTGGCATCCAGACAATTTGTTTCTCCAAACATTCAGCTGAAATTATTTGCCATGCTTCTTATAAAACTACTAGTGATCCAGTTATTTTCGTTCAAACTTTTACTTATTGACAGACAAGAAAAGATGCCAAGCCTCTTGCTCAGGGCAAATGTGCATTAGAGCAGAATCTTCTGCTTTTACTTACTTCATTTTTGCACTTTATTCTGTATCTTGTCTGCCTTGTGTTTGGGCCTCTACATAGACCCAGTATTTAACTTTGGCCCACTCGATGATTGAAGGGGATCTAATGTAACAAATGATAGCAGGTTGTCAAGATGATGTGAGCCGAATCTATTAAACATTGGACAAAATTAGTAAAAGCAATAAAGGCAGTTAGATGTAAGAACATTGTTATTGTTGCTTCTGACTAGTAGATGGTGCTGGCAGAAAATTTGTTTCATTTTTGTTCCAAAACAGAGGTTTGCAATCTTTCCCATTAAGGGCCACGTGGGTGCGGGGTTTCATTCCAACCAAGTAAATCCAAAACAAATTCTACTTGTTAAAATTTATATTTTGTGGAAAATATTGGACACCCATGACCTAAAGTCAAGGTCCTGAATCTTACCAAGTTTCTTGTAAAGAGCACATTGCAGAATTACAGCCTCGGGGGTGTTTGGCAGCTTTGTTGGTAGATTTATTGACTCATAATGGACAAACAGTTTAAATGATTCAAAAATCTTTTGATAATTATGACCTAAATTTTGTGTTGATTGAGTACAGGAACTTCACAGATACCTGACATTTAGAATGTTGGACACGGTTCAAAAGTTATGATTCTAATCAAACATTTAGATTAGGCCCAGATTTTACATAATAGCACCATATTGCATTCTCAGCATTTCAGATTTAGTCAGAATGTTTCATGCACCCTCCCCAACCAATTGGCCAAATTGTACAACTTTTACCAGACGGGCTATGGGCTGCCTTTAACAACTAAACTAGAAGAAAAACAAAAAGATAAGTTATAATCAATGGAGATATTTTACTTAGAGATTTGGTTTGAAAGAAAAAAAAATTTCTCCATTATAGTGATGGTATATGCTAGAGGTATTAAGATTTGTTCTAATTGTTTACAGATGCACCAGCAAGACAAGACCAAAAACGTGTCCTTATTCAACTCTCTCTCATTAATGTTGTTAATTACAATATTTCATGTAGTTTTTCTTCACACATTCACACTCTGCTCTTACATATGGAATTACCTCCAACATCTGTGTTTCAATTTTATTGTTCGACCCTTATATTTACTTAGATATATCTTTAATCTCCAGTTTAAAAAAACAAAAACAGAAATGTATGCGTTAGGACAGAACTTCGATTTGCTTTCTCTGAAGAGCTCAGGTCCATGTTTATTGGCATCCTCACCACATAAAGGCTCAATGGCTAAAGGACAACATACAAGACAGTGAGTAAGTGGTCTGTACACAGAACTACATCATGTTAACAGAGTGTACAAAACTAGTTAAGACCAACACAGTGACAGTGTGGAGAAACGATACATTGCAGATACAAGATCAGCTTTATAGTAGCTTTAGCTTGTTTTGTTTTTTTTCTTCTTCTTGATGCAAGCAGTAACTCAAAAAAGTTGTGAATAAATAAATAAAAACAAAAAGTGCTAAATTAAACGCACCAGGTTCGTTCTTACCGAAATTCCTTATGCCGTTAGTTCAGTCGCCATTGTTTTAGTCCAAATGCCTATAATTAGCATATAGTAAAGCAAAACATGTTTCTCCCACGATCTCCCAAAATACATTCTTAAACACGGCCCACATCACTACCACTTTTGGAAGGTTGTGTATTTGTCTATTAATGCTACAAGTAATAAAAATGGCCGTGGAATATTTGTCTCAATTTTGCATGGCAGAGATTTTTTTTTATTTATTTATTTTTTTTGGGGGGGGGGGGGGGAGAAATATACACGAGCTGTTTGTTTCACCTGATGAACAACATTGCACACTGACATTTTACATCAACAGAGAAGTACAGCATTTATTCAACAGGCATCAACATATCGAGCCTTGTAGCTTTCCATTTTTAGAATTTGAGATCAAAAGATCCAGGTTCAGCAAACCATTTAAAAAATGACAAAAAGATTACGTTTAAATAAAATTGCACTATAATAAAAATGAGCCAGAATTCTGTATGATTTGTCGCTAAACTGTTTATCAAAGTGGAATATAAAAAGCTGAGCAAGTGTGCGATAGTGTTAAACACGCTCTCATGGGTGATATGCATATATTCATTCGCATTAATCGGTTCATGATAAACGTAAAAACTCTAAAGTATTTAGAAGCCCCATCAAAGCCTCAATCATATAAGCTGAAGCTAAAGTTCTCCCAAAATCTAAACATGACAGTATCTCTTATATGGAGTCTCCCAAGCATCTTTAGACTGACCTTTCTGGAGTCATCTGCATTTTAGACCTTCCCGCACCCAGCGCCTACCTAAATATATCTATTTCTAAAGCTTGTTTGGCAAATTTTATCTACACAAACAAAACCTTAATTGCGATAAAAAAGCAGGAGTGTCCATATCATAAGATTGCGCTTATGCTATCCGCATCCTTGCTGGTAAAACATTAGGGCTTCATATAAAATACAAATATATTATACAATATTAAGAATATACTCTTCAACAGCATTAATCAGCACGCTCGACCCACTGTTTCTCCCACCGGATCGTGCTGAAAGAAACTCGTTAGGTTATAAATTCGAAATAGAACACAACCCCATCCCAAATAAACTTTTTTAATAGAATATGAATGGTTTTAAAAGGCAAACATTTTTCTTTCTTTCTATTAGTACACTCAACATAGGAAAAAAAAAAGAAGAAGCAATGATGTAAATCGGTACACTGAACTTCTCAAAGGTACTAGTGGTAAACTACACTCACGTTCCACTTTATTAGGAACATTTGCGCTCATTTAGGCAGCTATCCGATCAGTTCATCGAACATGTGCCGGTTGCACAATGCATGAAATCATGCACAGTTCATCAGAACGAATAAAAACTGTAATCTTTGTAATGGAAATGTGTAGCAGATGGGCTTGTCTGAGCATTTCAGAAACCGCCGATCTCCTGGGAATTGTACATACAGGCATGCACAAAATGGGGTAAAATACAATAAACACTCAGTGAGTGACTGTTCTACAGGCAAGAGGACAGAGCGAAAAGTGTCAGATTGGTTTGCACGGTCAGGAGGCTCAAGAGTAACTCGTATAATCAGCCTTTATAACCGCGCCCGAGCAGAAAAGCATCTCGGAAGACACCGAGCCTTGAGGTGGATGGGTTACAACGGCAGAAGTTCATTCTTGACCTGATGTGGTCTTCTGCTGCTGTTCACCTAAAGCTTTTCTGCTCAGTTACAATACACTTCCTGTCAACTCAAACAAGTCTGGCCGTTCTCCTCCGATTTCACCAAGGTGTTTCAGTTTACAAATCCTCTTCCCCCAGACGGTTTTGTTTTTTTTTTTTTACCCTCGCACCATTTTGTTTAGAAACCCGAAGCGGCCCAAACACAAATTTGTCCCTATTTTGACCCGATTTGCGCTCCTGCCATATGACTGGCGGATTGGATAACCATATGAATGAGCAGGCAAACACGTGTTCCTACTCAAGAGGATGGTGAGTGTGTAGAATTTCATACAGAAGTGATGCACTGCAGCTGAACAAAATGCATACTACAGGTCTCAGAAAGCACTTTTTACATTAGAAATGTACAGGGGCCCATACACACGAGTGCATTCACAGGATAGCTGTGTAAAAAATACTAACATTAGAGTTGCCAACTTACAAACTGGCAAATAATATCAGAAATGGTACCCAAACATGAATATATCTGTAATTATTTACACACAATCCTTACCCAAACCCTAGAGTTACATCTTAAACTTAACTTAACGATGCAATTCCAAACGGATCGAGCCAAAGCCTGTCCGTTTAGTGCTGCCAATTCATTCATTGGCTAATAATAAAGTTGTGTATGACCTAAACCGTGTACTGGAGAAGGACAAACCCTATAATATGGCCCTCCGAATCCTTCTTTTGACACCTCTGATAGAAATCACTTAACTTTAAATGAACACGAATTCTAACTTAAGCATGCTTATATAAATACAGTATTTCATCAGTTTCTTCAGACTTTGGGCTCCACCTCTGGAATAAGAAGGTCATGTTTCACTTTATTCACCTCGGACATGTTGAAGCCCAGTAGTACTACAGTTCTTCTCCTCTGGATTGTTTTCATGCATCTGCTCCGTTTCATACCAAAGTGGTGCAGCACATCTGTCTTGTTCAACCACAGACGGGCAGCGAGTGTTAGCAGCTCCAGTTTGGAGGGGTAGGGCTTAGTGTGAAAGTACTTTGTGAGAAACTCTTTCCTGTCCTCGAACGATTGCATCTCCATTCCTGATGGGTCCAGGACAAGCTCGGCTGGGGCAGGAACTTCATTCTTACAGGCCCTGACACCTCTGTTTTTCTCACCACTGGACTCCCGCTTGGACTTTTCTTTGGCAGTGTGTTTTTCGTCTGCGTTTAGTATGATGTGTGGCTGGAAACTCTGCTGGATCGAGTTTACCCTCTCGCCATTGAGGTGTGCGGTTGTGTCCGGATTCAGACGTTTCTCCGATTCCTTGACACTCTTGGGGGCGCACCGACAGCGCTGTACGTGAATAGAAATGGTTTTGGGAGTCGACTTTTCCGAATACACCCCGAAGCAGTAGATACACTTGAAGGCAGGAGATTTCAGTATGGCGTGGATGGTGGGCACGATGTGGTGTATTGTTTTCAAATGATACTCGTAGGCCTCCAAAGTCTGCAGCTTGATCTGGCAGAACAGACATACTGTAGGTATGGTTTTCAGGGTGGGCGGGTATACAGCCTTCGCAGAGTCTGGGTACATCTTGATGTAGATTTTCTCTTGAGCGCTAGTGACCAGCACAAGGTTGAGCTCTCGGTTATCCAGCAAGTCTTTGGGAACGTCAGTGTTCAAGCTGAAGGTGGAAAATTCGATATTGCCTTCGTCGTCGCAGTCCAGCTTGTACTCGCCTTTGATGAAGTCTCGGTTTTTTTTGATTTTCAAGTTGTGCTCTTTGTTTGAGTGCTCCATGATCTGCTTGAAGGAGTAGAACATCAGAGGGCAAAACAGGCACCTCAAACCATGCAGCAAGTGCTGAAAGATCCACTGCTCGGTCAACAAAACCTTGCACCGTAAGCATTTTACAGTATCGTCGTTCTGTTTCTTCAGGAATGGCGCAAAAACCGCCAATTTGTTTGGTCGATTTTTTTTACGCACCACCTCTTTTTGGCCCGAAGGTGCAGGCTTAGCAGGCAGGGCCGCAGATTTTGACGACGATATTACTGAGGACTGAGGACCATTCTGTGTCATAACTACTGATGTTCGATTGCCTGCATGGCTAGCGCTGGCCTGGCCAGCTACGGTGTTTACTTGAACAGGAGCCAAAGTGTACGTTGGTACGCCATTCACCTTGTTGCCTGTAGGAATGAGTCTGACAGACTGAGAGGCTATGATGGGCTGCCTGTGGGCAGATTGGTTTAGCTGTAGCCTGTGAGTAAAAAGCATGGGCGGACGTACATTAGTTTTGCCTGGAAGATTGACCTGAATTCCGGATGGCAGAAGCACTTGTTGGGCTGATTGAGATTGGGAGAGCCTAGGCATCGTCATGGTCATGGGTACCTGTTTGTTTGGCATCATCATATTTATAGATTTAACAAGCGAGGGGGAAGACAAGGTAGACAACCCTTGATGGATTCCACTAGTAGATTGCTGTTGTAGTAAAGCAGGAGTCTGGGAGGAAAGGAAGACCTGCCTTCCTCCAGCAGAGCACAGAAGACCTGCTGAGTTTGCGGGCCCTGCCATGAGCATCGTGCCATTCGGTTTAGCTGCTGAATGTCCTTTCATTTGCTTGCTTTGCTGCTCAAAGTTGGCACCTCGGACCATGCTTACATTTTTAGCCTGATTCAAATTTGGTGCAAGATTCAGCAAGTTCGCCTGGCCGGCGTTTGGAGTCTTTTCGCTGATAAACGGCATAATATGCCAGTGAAGATCCTTATGCTTGTCCGAACTCAAAATGTGATACAAAAGATGTTCTATGGTCTCTGCTGGCAATTTACACTCCTTGCAGTAATACTTAGAATTTAGAACTCTGGCACTTTTGTTTTGAACGGACAAGTTTTGGGCACTTTCCAACCTGTGCCCAAAGTAACGGTTCAACAATGTTGCATAGTGATTCACCAAAACATGTTTCTTCATCACATAAAGCAAAGAGTCAGAGTAGCCACAGCTCACACACATGTACCGATCTTCAGCCAGGTCGGAAGAGGTTGGAAAGGTTAAAGACTTAGGTGGCTGAATAACTGACACGGTGGGTGTGGATATTGGTTTCGGAGGTGTGGGGTGGAAATACTTGAGGTGGTGATTTATGGTTTCTGGACGGCTTACGAAAGGGCATTGGGGGCAGGCTAAAAGTGATGCGAGGTCTAGTTCCTCCCTATGACACCGCAAAGCGTGACTTCGGAAGGTGTAAAAAGACCGGGTGGAAAACCAGCACAGGCTGCAGCACAAGGATTCCGTCCGATATTTCCACTTTATGAGGAGAAAAGAAAACACAAGCAACAACAGTAATGCTCATGTTAAAGTCATGTACCAGTCTATCATTCCAGCAATCTTCCTGAGGTGTTCTGATGAAGACCAGAACTGAAAATCAATAGCTCGTTCGGTTTAAAATGTAGCAGATTGTTCGAATACATTTCATTTGACTTCATCGGATACGAATACATTTCTGGAAGGTTCATTCACAAACCTGTTTACACAAATCTTACATTAGAATCAATGCTGCATGGTTTATTACACCTTCTGCCAGCCAATTCTATCTTCTGCTGCTGAAATCATATTTGATTACAAATTAGTACTAGAACATTTATTCATTTAATAGAATTAAAATAGGGTCCCGGTTGATTTTCTTTTATTTTCCAATAAGCAATGCTGAGATTGGAAATGATTGAGACCCACTTATGAAGTCAGTGACTGTACACATTTATGACCATATATGAACATGCCTCGGTGTGCTATTGGTTAATGGAGGGCAAGTTTTCTGTGCCACAGTAAAATTTGGAGTGAATGGGTAGCATTATTTAAGATCAACTCTCATTCTTTTTTTATTTTAAAATGAATAAGTTGGAAGGCGAGAAAAATTATACAAACTAATTATTCAAATTCAAATATTTCTTAAAAAAATTTATTATACTTAAAAGTCAAATTGACTGGCAGTCACAAATAATAATAGTGAAATTTTTATTTTTTGATAAAATCATATTTTATTTAAATATTTATAGTTTATAAAAACTTATCACAGCACTAAGGAGGACACCGCTCATCAATGTCTCACACACCTTTTTTCTCCTCTTTCCGACATGTCCATCCGTGAAATCGCTCCATTCGGTGTTGTTGAAACTCGCCTCGCCGGCATCAAAGGTTTTGTATTCCTGTTTGTAACAATCAAATATGACTAAAACACCCATTGGAAGATTCGATCTCAAGTAGACTTGACGTTTTGTTTTTGATGAACACTTACCTCGATCAAGTCCTTACAACTCTGCAGCGCGATGTCACACAGAATACTCTTGACTTTTTTCCGCGATCTTCTGAGCTTCACCAGATCGTTCACAGGCACCTGGTACATTGTGTTCGTCTCTCTACAGGACCACAGCACAAGCACATTCATAATCCGCTCGCTCACGTTGCATTTGAAGATTACATTTTATTTGTATAGCACTTTTAACAATGGTCTGAAGGTCATGAGGTTCAAATCTCAGCCACTCCAAGCTGCCACTCCTGGGCCCCTGAGCAAGGCCCTTAACCCCATAGCTTCTCAGATGCATGAATAAGTTCAGTAGATAAAGGAGTCTTCAGAATGCCATAAATGTGAAATGTTAATCCTTGAGAGGAACCTGTCTCAACAGATCCTCATCTGGATAATCTATTCATAATAGTTTGATCATCATCAAGGTGTTCGGTTCACTAATGGGTGCTTGAATGCAGATGTAGATCTCTTCGCTATAACTACAAGAACACTAATACACAGTAAAATAAATGTATAGAGAAACTGATCAGCATGACAGGCTGGTTCTGTAAATCAGAGGGATATCATATACAGGTTGATCGCATACAAAGCTTTTGTGATGATTATAGTTGTATGTAAGAGCTTAAATAGAGGTGCATACGTGATCATAAATCTGTAATAATGAATGGGGAACCTGTCAATCATCAGCCGGTGGGGTAACAGCAGCTGTGTGTGGAAAAAAAAGGCCTGCTGTGAATCTGATGTTGTAGTTGATGTGCTGGAGAAAAAAAAATACACTACATGTTCCCTGTGCTGCACTGACACTCAGCTGGGGAAAATGAACACTGACGATGTGTGTGTGTGTGTGTGTGTGTGTGTGTGTGCTGCCTCTCTACCTTGACGATCCGCTCAGGAGGAAGGCGGTCGAGTTTGATGCTTTTCGGCTGCGTGTGTTGTCTTCCGGCGTCACCGTGAGGCGCGCGGTGTGATGTTCATGAACCGACGCCTTCCTCGGATACTCCCACGTTTTCACACTCGTGCGGCTGTGATTTCTAATAAAAAACAAAGTCGCAGTGTTTTTTATTATTTTTTTTTGTAACGCTTTTGTTTTCACCTCAGTGCAATACTAGTCCGCTCTTTCTGGAAAACATGGCGCACAGGAAGACGGGAAGTGACGTAGGCAATTTGCGGATGACACAGTGCAAAAAAAGTCCTTTGAGATCAAACGAAGTGGGCGTGGTCACAACCTCGACGTCATATTTGAGTGGCGTTTGGGATTTGACTTGACGCGCACCTTGTCCTCTCAGTTTACCTGGTTGGCCACCTGTGCCATCCCTTCATCATACACTGCCACTCAGACTTGATGGAACATGTTCATGTGAGCCATTCAGGACACCTACTCATGGCTCTAACAGATTTCTAGTGAGATGCTGAAGTGTCAGAACACTTTAGACTACAGTTTGGACTGAATGAAGATATAAATACATATACATATGTGTATTTGCCCCAACCAGGCATAAGTTTATGGCTACCGTTCAGACATTATGACCACCTGCATAATATTTTTGATGCCAAAACAGTCCTGACCCTTTGCGCATTAACAGTATCGACTTCTTCAACAATTTGAACTACAGAAGCTCATCTGTTGGATTGGACCACACAGGCCAGCCTTTTATCCCCAGCTGCATCATTTAGCCTTGGTTGAGCATGACCCTGTCACCGGTTCACCACTGTCCCTTCCCGGTGGCGACTGTGGCAAGAAAAAACTCCCTGAGATGGCATAAGGAAGAAACCTTGAGAGGAACCAGACTCAAGAGGAAACCCATCCTCGTCTGGGTGGCACCAAATGTCCATTAATTACAACTAAACAATGTTGAGGTCTGCAGTGATGGTGATCAGATGCAACCTGTAGTCCTGTGTCAGTGTAGCAGACTGTTGATATTAAGTACAGTCCAAATCCACCCTCAAAGCTCGTAATTTCATGGATCTCCAGGCTGTTGATGAGAAATCATCCCCAGCTGCACAGAGTGGCCTCCAATCGAGGAGAACCCCATCCAGAGGCAGGAAGGGTTTCTGAGGAGAGGAAAGCGAAAGAAACAGTGGTCACTGGTACCTTAGGAGCATGTTTAACTGAGAGAAAGAGAAAGAGAGAGAGAGAGAGAGAGAGAGAGAGAGAGAGAGAAGGGGTGACAGGGAGAGCGAAATATGGATTATTAAGTATCCTTATTGTTGTATAAATTTTAAAGACACTGTGCAGTTGGGGACTCTGACAAGACACAAACATGAGGGATCTCTGAGATAAGAGACACCCCTCCACACCATCGTCAACAAACCTGAGTGAACGTGTGAGAGTGAGGGGACGACAGAATACAAATATCCCAGTTCACCAAACACTCTACATCCATGATCCCTCCAGATCTGCTCCTTTACCTATGAAAAATCTACTTCAAGTAAAGTCAAGTCAAGAAGCTTTTATTGTCATTTCAACTATATATAGCTGACGCAGTACACAGCGAAATGAGACAACGTTCCTCCAGAACCCTGGTGCTACATTTAACAACATAAAGCTACATAACAGAAAACACTGAGCTGAGGACTAGTAAGTGTCCTCGCCACATAAAGTGCATCGTGTGCAACCTGGTGCAAACAGTGCAAGACAAGACAGTGTAGAACAAATACACAAAACACAAAATAGCTCCGCCAGTAAACCTGCTGTATATTACACAGTGCAGAGTGTAAAAGAGAACTGAGTACTGAGTACAGGAGTGAACCTTTTAATCAACTAAATGTAAACAAAAAGGTTTGTGCAAAACAGCAATAACAGCAGTCAAAAAGATGTGCGTAAACAGCATGTAAACAGCATGTAAACAGCATGTAATAACAGTTTGTAATAATAAAGTGATATAATATGGGTGGTGCTGAGACATGGATGTGTGAAGTGAGTACGTGTGTGTGTTGAGTTCGGGTTGTACAGACCAGTAACACAGTTTAGTTACACAGTTGAGTGTGTGTGTGCATGAGTTTTAGTTAAGTTCTGTGTTGAGAAGCCTGATGGCTTGAGGGAAGAAACTGTTGCACGTCTGGATGTGACGGCCGAATGCTTCGGAAGCGCTTCCCTGATGGCAGGAGGGTGGAGAGTGTGTGTGACGGGTCTGTGGGGTCATCCGCAATGCTGCTGGCCTAGCGGATGCAGTGTGTGGTATAAATGTCCGTGGTAGAAGGAAGAGAGACTCCGATGATCTTCTCAGATGTCCTCACTGTCCACTGTAGGGTCTTGAGATCCTTGCAGTTCCCAAACCAGGCAGTCATGCAGCTGCTCAGGAAAATCTCAATTATAAAAGGCCTTTTATAAGCCTTTTATAAGAGCTATTTGTTCAAGGAGAGGAGTGATAGAGTGATCCATCAACTTATAAAAGGCTTGACTGAATAAATATGTTTTTAGCCTCGACTTGAACACTAAGATTGTGTCTGGGATTGAGATTGAGTTCTCCATCAGGTGACCTGGCCTTCACAATCACCTGATTTAAATCCAATTGAGATGGTTTGGGATGAGTTTGAATGTAGAGTAAAGAAATAGCAATCACCAGCACTTAACACTTTTGGGAACTCCTCAGGATTGTTGCAAAACAATTCCAGGTGACTACCTCATGAGGTAGTTCCTGAGGAGTTCCCAAAAGAAAACAAATAGCTCTTACATAACCCAGAGGTATGTTTGGGGTCTCTGTTGGAAATCAAACGATGGTCCCACTAATTGCAAACCATATAGGATGTCAGGTCACTGCAAAATGCTGTGGTAGCAATGCTGGTTAAATGTGGCCTTCACTTGGATTAAATCACCAACAGTGTCACCAGCAATGCACCTCTACACCTTCACGCCTCCTCCAAGCTTTACAGTGGGAACCACATATTCAGGAATTGTCTGTTCACATGGTGTCAACAAAGACACCATGGTCTGAAATCTCAAATTTGGACTAATTAGACCAAAGGACAGCTTTTCAAGTCTCTTCTGCTTGTTGTTCTTTAAGAGTAGGTTTTTTGCCACAATGTTACCATGAAGGCCTGACTTACACAGTCTCCTCTAAACAGTGAATGTTGAAATAAGTCTGCCACTTGAACTTGAACGTTTATGTAAATCGGGGGTTTCTGAGGCTGGTAATTCTAGTAAACATATCCTCTGCAGCAGAGGTAGCTCTTGCTCTTTCTTTCCTAAAGCATTCTGCATGAAAGCCTGTTTCATCATAGCGTTTGATGGTTTCAGAAACTGTACTTGGGGTTTAATTTAATGTTCTTGAGATTTTTTGGATTGACTGACCTTCATTTTTAGTAATGATGGACTGTCTTTTCTCTTTACTTAACTAAGTGTTTCTTGCCATTATATGAATTTTTTTGTGTACAGTAGTTGTAGTAGCACTAATAGGGCTGTCGACTCAGTACTCACCCTTTCCTCTGCACAAGGTCTAAAGCACATTCAGAAGGAAAGAAATGTCACAAATAAACTCTTAAAAAGACACACTTGTGAATTGAAAACCATTCCAGGTGACTAACTTGTGAGTGTAATAAACTGTCTTCACAGCTAAATGTAGCTACTTTGGACTATATAAAATATATAAAATATTTAAAATATTTTAAAATATTTTAAATAAAAAAGCATTCTGGGTTCTCTAACACTTTAATTTACAATATAATTTCATACATGTTATTTCATAGTATAGATGTTTCACTATTAATGTACAATGTTGAAGAAGGTGTGTCCAAACTTTTGGCTGAAACTGTACATATTTACATATATATTAGACTCACACTACATACACTTATTTTGCTTTGTCAGCTATGTCTTAAAGCAAAGGCTCTGACCATCTTCTAAGACTGCAATGTAAAATTTGCATTATGGAAGTTGCATTAGTGCAGAAGATAAAGACCATCTACTTACTAGATTTCTAACCTTCATGTAGTTCACCAAAAAAATAAAAAGATTCTTATTCTGGGTCAATAAAAAAAATATATATGTTCACTCACCATCCATTTATTGCTATTATTTAGCAGATACAGATCAAGAGCTTTACACACAGATATATCAAGAAATATCAAATAGCAACATTGTAAAAATTTGTAATAGTTTTACACAAATGTTGAGCTCAGTAGCTCCTACTTTTATACTTTTATACCAAAGACTGTAGAAAGAACATTTACTTATAATCTTATACTCCAGTGCTCATGTTAGTTCTCACTCTCCAGTGTTCCGTATTGTTGTAAGATTTATGATCAAACTCTTGATGTCACCCAAATGAGGATGGGTTCCCCTTTTGAGTCTGGTTCCTCTCAAGGTTTCTTCCTCATAACATCTAAGGGAGTTTTTCCTTGCCACAGTCGCCACGGCTGCTCATCAGGGACAAATACACACCGTTCACCTTGACTGTTGATTTCTGTAAAGCTGCTTTGAGACAATGTCTGTTGTGAAAAGCGCTATACATATAAACTTGACTTGACTTGACTTAACTGTAAAAGAATGTAAAATAGCAAAGGTAAAAACATATTTATTATTTTTAGATTTATTAATTATTAAGTAAATTATTAACCATGAAATTACTGTTAATGTAAATACAAGTAAACTTAATACTTTTTGCATTATTGCTTTGTAACTATTCGCTACATTAGTTTACTAGTAAAGTCCAAATGATGACTTTATTTCTGTTAAATATCTACTAAACAGTCTTTGAGACTTAAGAGGGTTTATTTTATTTTAAAAATGTTTCGCTTGACATCACCATTTTGGAGATCATTTGGCGATCTGATTATTTGGGCTCTTGACACTTCAATCTTTAACATTAGTTTTTCTCTGGTTGTTGTAACTGTGTTTGTAAAACATTAATTATGACAAAAAAAAATTGTAATTTAGTGGTTTTGGTTAACTATTGATGGTGATATAATCAGCTAATAAACTATTATTTGATTTTATGGGTGATTTCTAACAAATTTCTTATTCTTTATGATAGTAATATGACTCTTCAAGATAATTTAACAAACTATTAAAAAAAGATTTGAAAAACATTTTATGCACAAAATCTTTAGAGGTTAGACACACAAAGATATCAAGAATCAGCACATGAAACTCAACAATGGTCTTGTTATTAACAAACCTTTATACTGCAATGCATGCTGGGTGCCAGAATAGTACAAAACTCCCAACATGAATTGCAGCATGAATAAATTGTACAGCTGAATGTTCTTGCTATTTTTTTTATTTGCTTTTATTTTGATGCTTGGTTTGTTGTGATGTTTTACAAGACTGTTTTATGGTGTTCAAGATCACAAGAGACTTTGTGTTTTATTTTCAGTTGATTTTATCTACAGATTTGGTTGTGATTTGAATTAGTAAAAATCTTTTCACTACATCAATTACACAGTTACTGCCTTTATATAAAGCAACACGCAGTATAATATTACTAGTGTTTGTTCGATCCATGACTTAAACACAGGCTTCTACTGTACATAATGGTAACCCACAAAACACAAGCACACACACACACACACACACACACACACACACACAAACCGGCAATTGTCTGTCTTTTGCAGTATTTTGCTTTTTTTTCTCGTTGATTTTATGGTAAACTATTGGCAGCAAGGTTGCCAGTAATCTACAGTTTTTTACAGTCTACTTCTGTAAATTAAATGTACAGTATATAGAAGTAACACTGAAGCAGTGATGAAGTTAATGAGATAATAAAGTGACTATTTCAGTGAGGATTGAGAGTAGTGATGAACACCTGTGAACAAGCAGAATCATGAAGTAAGAAGAAAAAGAGCAGAGAAACACATCTTATAGCCAAAGCCAAAGATGAAATCAACAAAAAAAAGAAAACACATTAAATCTCTCATGATCTCAGCCGAGGATGATTAAACAACCCAAAAAACAGCACTACCAGCTCCAGATATTACTAACCAGTGTGACTTAATTTCTGCCATATGTGTACAAAAGCTTTTATTGAGATTTTAGTTGTTGAACTGTACTGTCATTTGAAGTCACCATAATGGAGATCAGTGTTTGCTGTAGTTGGGCTCTTGAACATTCTTTTTCTTTTTTTTCTTCATTCTGCTCCCATTATGTGTTGCTACATCGGATTATCTATCTGCATTCCCCCCTGTCCTCTACATCTGCCTCTTTCAACCCAACTATCTGCATGGCTTTCCTCACCACATCCATAAAGCTCCTCCTTGGTCTTCCTCTTTTCCTTCTTCCTGGTGGTTCTATCCTCAGCATTCTCCTACCGATATACCCCATGTCCCTCCTCTGCACATGTCCAAACCATCTCAATATGGCCTACCTCACCTTGTTTCCAAAGCGTCCTACATACCCCATGTCCTTCCTCGTCAACCCCAATGAAAACCTCCACATCTTCAGCTCTGCTACCTTCACCTTCTGTCTTTTACTCAATGCCACTGTCTCTAAATCATACAACATCGCAGGTCTCACCACAGTCCTATAAACTTTCCCTTTCACTCTCGCAGATACCCTTCTATCACAAATCACTCCTGCCACTCTTCTCCATCCACTCCACCCTGCCTGCACTCTTTTCTTCACTTCTCTAACACACTCTCCATTACTTTACACTGTTGACCCCAGGTACCTAAACTCCTCCACCTTCTCCAACTCTTCTCCCTGCAACTGCACCACTTCACTGCCCTCCCTCTCATTCACACACATGTACTCTGTCTTTCCTACTGACTTTCATTCCTCTTCTCTCCAGCACATACCTCCACCTCTCCAGGCTCTTCTCAACCTGCTCACTACTCTCACCCCAAGTCACAATATCATCCGCAAACATCATAGTCCATGAGACTTCTGTCTGACCTCGTCCGTCAACCTGTCCATCACCACTGCAAACAGGTAAGGGCTCAGAGCTCTTTCTTACTCCACACTTCACTGCTGTCACACTGTCCTCATACATGTCCTGCACCACCCTCACATACTTCTCTGACACACCTGACGTCCTCATACAATACCACAACTCTCTCTGCACCCTGTCGTACACTTTCTTTAAATCAACAAGACACAATGCAACTCCTTCTGACCTTCTCTATACTTCTCCATCAACATTCTCAAAGCAAATAAGGCATCTGTGGTGCTCTTCCTCAGCATGAACCCATACTGTTGCTGTTGCCATAGAGATGGTCACCTCTTCTCTCAGCCTGGCTTCCACTATTCTTTCCCATAACTTCATGGTGTGACTGATCAACTTTATTCCCCTGTAGTTACTGCAGGTCTGCACATCTCCCTTATGCTTAAAGATCGGTACCAGCACACTCCTTCTCCATTCCTCAGGCATCCTCTCACCTTCCAAACATTGACATTTAAAATTTAGTTTTTCTATGGTTGCTGTAATTAGTTGTGTTTATTAAGCACAGCTTTTATAACAAGTAAAGCCAGAAGAAACTATGCTCAGGGGCTGTTGGTTATGTGTTTGTGCTGTTAAACCCATCAAGAGCTAAATTTATTTACTGATCTCACTTCATATTTAATTTCTTATTAAGAGTGTAATTTATTACTAACAAATTTCAATTGCACCACTGATACTTTAGCAATTAACTATGAAATAGTGCCTTGTCATACACTAATTAAAGCTTGAATAATGCCGTATGTGTGACACACACACAGACATCAGCAATCAGTGTTTGAGTCTCAACGTTGGTGACAATCAAAAATGGGAAACAAAAAACAGATCAATTTTGAACATCACAAAAAAAGTCTACTAAAAAGTCACAACAAACCAAACACCACTAAAATAAAAGCAAATTAAGAAAATAGTAAGAACATTCAGCTGCGTAATTTATTCATGCTGCAATGCATGCTGGGAGTTTTGTACTATTCTGGCACCCAGCATGCATTGTGGCATGAACATTTGGTAATAGTTTTATTTTTAATAAATAATAATAATAATTAAAAATATTTTATAATAAATTTTATTTTATTTATTAAAATGCTTTTAATATCCTTCCTCGTAGTTTGCCAAATATTACCATTATAAAAAAATATGAAATTAATTAGAGCTTACCCATAAAAAATAAAACATTTCTGTAATGTTATTACTGATTGAAATAAGTAAATAATTTTATTAGCTGATGACTACATCCTCAGCCATAGATAAACTATAATCAGCTAATTACAACTTCTCTTGATTTTTCTTGTCATAACAAAGGTGCATTACAAACAAAGGTGCAACAGCCAGAGGAAAAATTTATGTTAAAGACTTAAGGGTCACGAGCCCAACTGAAGCAATCACTGATCTCCAAAATGGTGAGGTCACATAATACATTTTCAATCAAATAAAAACCCTGATAAGTGTCAAATAATCTTTAGTAGATATTTGACAGAAATAAAGTCAAACTGTAATAAGTGAAGCTGGTAATGATGTTTTTTGGAGTTGTTTAAAATCTTCCTGTTTTAATTCAGTTGATTTTGTTTAAAGCTGTGGCTGTAAATCAGTTGCAGTTTTGTTTCTTGTTCGTTCCTTCAGTGATTCTTCTCGTTTACGGAAGTGTTTATCAGTGTCTGAATTCACTCTTTTATTTTTATTTACACTGTCAAGTGGACTTTACTAGTTTACTTTAATGTAGGGAACAGTGAATAAAGGGTGTGGGTGTGGGTGTGATTTTAGACGCAGTGTCTGAGTGTCGACTCTGAACGCTGTTAATTCACAGTATACTGTAAAACACAAACACATAAAAATCACTCAGAATGCATTGTTTTATAGGGGATTTCTCTGTTTTGATGAAAAAGTCAGATTATGGCAGTTTTTAACAGTAATTGTTTACAGTGTACCTTTGTGTTCTGGTATGGTTTAAAATTACATCCTGATATTTTCCATAGCATTTCACAGATGTTCTGCAGGCAGGATGTATGATCAGGATGTAATTCTAAACCATTCCAGGACCCAAAGGTACATTTCTATAAGTACAGGTGCTTGTTCTTTTATTTTTCTGTGTGTAGGAACCTTGCCTTGATAAAAGGAATAAGAGACTGCGTTCTTCTGTATTCTGATGTTTGATGAAGTGAAGTCTTGCATGATGTTATGCATTGTGTTCCTGCCATGTTACTGGCTGATTAGATTACTGTGTAAATTAGCAGGTGTTTAGGTGTTCCTAATAAAGTGGATGGGTATGTTTAGTGAAGTGGAGTGTAGTAGGATGAATGAATTTTTATAGCCTATAAATACTTGAAATATAATTTTTTTTCCAAATCACAGTTATATTGCACAAACATGCGTGCGGGTGCCGCCCCCCCCCCACACACACACACACACACACACACACACACACACACACACACAAACACACAAACAGACACACGTTAGGTATATACGCAAGACAAAGCGTTTGGGCTGGCTATATAATATACAGTATTTATTTATTTATTGGGAATCATTGATATAAAGATATGTTGGTATTTACAATTAATTATATTATAAATTTAAAATAGAATAGACTAATCATGCAATATACTGTTAAATAGTGAAATAAATACACAAAGTGGTTTGTAATCCATAATATTGTAAAATTATCATTATCCTTATAGATTTCATGGTTTGTATCATAGAATAATAACAGTTCCATCCTCCTCCATGGCCCCTTGAGGTATCATGAGGCATTGCCGCAGATCTGGGCTCAGTGTGCCCAAGATATCAAAGGTACTACATGTGCTCTGTTTGAATCCTGGGCTGCTCCTATAATGCTGCTGTTTGCTGATTTCTCTCTGCAATGACATTCTGGACCCAGCATGAGTTGTGTAATTGAGGCAGGGCTGTGAGCGGCACAGTTCTTGAGAGTGAAGTTGGCCATTTCTGTGGTGATTGCGAATGCTAATTTCGGAAGCTGGAGAGGCTCCTGAAGAGCTCAAGGGCTGAGATTGGGGTTTCAGAGTTTTCTCCATAACTATGTCTGAATCATCATCACTTACAGAGCTGTTATGTCTCCAAACATAGGCCCCCATAATCATAGGAAGTCCTGGGTAGCTTACAGAACCCTCACCATCAAGCTGGAATTTTGGTTTAGGGGAGATGATGGGATTTCTTATGTTTTTGCATTGGTTTGCTGGTTTCACAGTGAGGATTAGGTTGCGGCTATTAGCAATCATCATGTCTGTAACCTGATCTAGGGTCTTGCCTTTCACCTCAATACCATTGACCTCCAGAATCTGGTCATTAATGGCTAAAAGACCACAGCTTTCAGCCAGTCCACCAGGAATCATTCTTGAGATGAAGATTCCTTGCACTTTCTTAAGTCCATGAGGAGTTACTTTGAAAGTAATGCCATCACGTATGTAGAAACCCAGAGGCCTGTCTGAGCTTTGGTGGTACAGACGAACCCTTCTTTGGGATTCAGGCAAGATGTCAACATCAATTATGGAGGAGACCGGACGGAAGTTCTGAGGCACTCCAATCTGAACATGTCCTCTGCGGCTGACATCAGCACATACTGATATGGTGGACTTCTTTCTCTTGGACACACAGTTGGCACTAATGCTAACCTGGTCTATTTCATCTGCAAAACACCAATGTTATAGACGGGTGTAAAATGCTATAATAACATTCCAATATACAGGTAGTCGTCGACTTACAACCACGATTGGTTCCGACAGACCGATTGTAACACGATTTGGTTGTAAGTAGAGTAGGCTATATGTACAGTACTGTAAAATGATGTTATAAAAATCTTTAAGTAGTATTTTATCATAATTTTCTTTCATTATTGTTATACTGTATATATCATCATTTTCTTTGTTCATTTTATGCCATTCGTATCATCTCTACACCATTTTGTTTCTTACTGTCGTACACCGCGGCTAGCGCCGCGGCTAGCGATTGTGGTCGTAAGTTGCATAGGTCGTAAGTTGACGACTACCTGTACTATTTGCCAGTATATCATACAATTATTTGCTTCAAATGTCACATTTACAAAAAGAATAAAACCCCAAAGTGAAAGAATATCTCCAACAATTAATCCTGGATCTCAGCATTTAACTAAAATTTCAAATGTCTAGAATATGTATATAGCCTTTAAAGCATTACTGTAAATCAGATTCACAAAAGGGGGAAAAACAGTCTGAAGATCATTTTCAAATAATATTTATTATTACATCCAGTATACTAACTAGGGTTTGACTATGACACAGAAATTCCATGCTACAGGACATTCTGTGTCACCAAAAGCTAATGGATTCTTGACCATATGTGGGTCTTACTCAAATTGTGCCACACAAATTTCTTTGATAACTTTGTATGCTATAATATAATTATTATTATAACAATTACAACTATCAGAACTATTCTAATAAAAATTGCAACCTAAAATTAACAATAACTAATATTTCCTTCACTGGGCTTATCCTAAAGCTGCTTCAGTATAACAATAGGATAATTAACACATGGATCCATTAACACATGGCTTGCTAATGCTAATGTGGAAGTACTCGAATGTCCTTCCTGACCAACATTAGTGCCAAACCTGAATAATTGCCAGGCTGAATGGGCAAATCTGCACAGCCATCCAAATAATGCAGTAGAAAGCCTTCAGATAAAAGTGGAGCAGAAGTACTCAATATTGATGCCAAGGTTTTGAAGAGGTTTGGTCAACAAGGACACATGGTTGATTGTCAGGTGTCCACATACGTTTAGCAATGTAGTGTATTAATATACATAATTTGTAACTTTATATGAACAGGACATTATACTTGTATAGTTTTTTTAGTTGTCAGGGATTTTTTTATTCAATGTAATATATTCCAGGATATGACCAGACTAGGTCTTGTCATGTAAACAAGCCTGTCAAAAAAAAAAAAAAAAAAAAAAACCACCGCTCAGCAATTACACTTAAGTACACATAATTCCGGAGGAGATAAATTGCTTCCTGTTTCAGACAGAGAGGCTGCAAACAAAAACACATGGCTTGATGAGCACTCTGATAAACAGCCAGTAAACAGAGCAGAAAACAGAGAGGGACAGTTACTTTCAATCTAAGAAGCAAACTTCTTGCTAAACAATGTAGTAATTGTAGGATTTCAGATCAGATGGCACAAAATGTAAGAGTTCGTTCGGTGCTGTAGGTGTTTTAAACACTGCGAGACTGAATTCCACATTGTGGGAACATATTCACCCAGTGCTGTATAGGTTATTCATAAACTGTGCATTCAAGACTGTGAGAATTTATCAAAAATTGTAAGGACTATATGAGGATTTTGGTTAGGATTTGCTGTTTCTAGCTAATATATATCTAATATATACTAATATTTATACTTGTATACTTAAATACAGTATACTAATACTAATGATTTAGTGACTGCTGAAAGTGTAAATTTAAAGAAGTTTAGTAAAAGAGGGAGGGATCACAAAAGTCATACACATTTTTGTATTTTGTATTCGACAAATAAATTACCTTTGCTGCAATTTTCTGGTTTAAAAGAAAAGCGAAAAAGAAAACAGTCACAACACAGCTCGTACGTGTGAACTAAGCAGCAGCATTTCTGAGATATTAAGCACAATTTTAAGTTCTTAATGCAAAGGGAGCTGTGAGGATTAAAGGTCCAGTCTTACGGCAGATGTATGGAAGATATATTACATGTATTCAGGACTGGGAGCAGGTAAAGTAGAATAAGAATTTATTTTCCCCTAACAATAAAATATTCTGCACTCTGTACATTCTTGTATCTACAGTGCCTTGCGAAAGTATTCGGCCCCCTTGAACTTTGCGACCTTTTGCCACATTTCAGGCTTCAAACATAAAGATATAAAACTGTAATTTTTTGTGAAGAATCAACAACAAGTGGGACACAATCATGAAGTGGAACGAAATATATTGGATATTTCAAACTTTTTTAACAAATAAAAAACTGAAAAATTGGGCGTGCAAAATTATTCAGCCCCCTTAAGTTAATACTTTGTAGCGCCACCTTTTGCTGCGATTACAGCTGTAAGTCGCTTGGGGTATGTCTCTATCAGTTTTGCACATCGAGAGACTGAAATCTTTGCCCATTCCTCCTTGCAAAACAGCTCGAGCTCAGTGAGGTTGGATGGAGAGCATTTGTGAACAGCAGTTTTCAGTTCTTTCCACAGATTCTCGATTGGATTCAGGTCTGGACTTTGACTTGGCCATTCTAACACCTGGATATGTTTATTTGTGAACCATTCCATTGTAGATTTTGCTTTATGTTTTGGATCATTGTCTTGTTGGAAGACAAATCTCCGTCCCAGTCTCAGGTCTTTTGCAGACTCCATCAGGTTTTCTTCCAGAATGGTCCTGTATTTGGCTCCATCCATCTTCCCATCAATTTTAACCATCTTCCCTGTCCCTGCTGAAGAAAAGCAGGCCCAAACCATGATGCTGCCACCACCATGTTTGACAGTGGGGATGGTGTGTTCAGGGTGATGACCTGTGTTGCTTTTACGCCAAACATAACGTTTTGCATTGTTGCCAAAAAGTTCGATTTTGGTTTCATCTGACCAGAGCACCTTCTTCCACATGTTTGGTGTGTCTCCCAGGTGGCTTGTGGCAAACTTTAAACGACACTTTTTATGGATATCTTTAAGTAATGGCTTTCTTCTTGCCACTCTTCCATAAAGGCCAGATTTGTGCAGTATACGACTGATTGTTGTCCTATGGACAGAGTCTCCCACCTCAGCTGTAGATCTCTGCAGTTCATCCAGAGTGATCATGGGCCTCTTGGCTGCATCTCTGATCAGTCTTCTCCTTGTATGAGCTGAAAGTTTAGAGGGACGGCCAGGTCTTGGTAGATTTGCAGTGGTCTGATACTCCTTCCATTTCAATATTATCGCTTGCACAGTGCTCCTTGGGATGTTTAAAGCTTGGGAAATCTTTTTGTATCCAAATCCGGCTTTAAACTTCTCCACAACAGTATCTCGGACCTGCCTGGTGTGTTCCTTGTTCTTCATGATGCTCTCTGCGCTTTAAACGGACCTCTGAGACTATCACAGTGCAGGTGCATTTATACGGAGACTTGATTACACACAGGTGGATTCTATTTATCATCATTAGTCATTTAGGTCAACATTGGATCATTCAGAGATCCTCACTAAACTTCTGGAGAGAGTTTGCTGCACTGAAAGTAAAGGGGCTGAATAATTTTGCACGCCCAATTTTTCAGTTTTTTATTTGTTAAAAAAGTTTGAGATATCCAATAAATTTCGTTCCACTTCATGATTGTGTCCCACTTGTTGTTGATTCTTCACAAAAAATTACAGTTTTATATCTTTATGTTTGAAGCCTGAAATGTGGCAAAAGGTCGCAAAGTTCAAGGGGGCCGAATACTTTCGCAAGGCACTCTATCTATCTATCTATCTATCTATCATTTATATAATATAATATATATAATTTTTTTGTTATTATTATCTTTTTTTTTTTATTTAGACCCCATTTTCTCCTAAAATCTATACAGAGCCATTGGGGAATTTTTCGTTCACCTGGACATTTTTTATCCCTTGGGGTCCTTTTTATAGCAAATCTGAAAGCATACCTTGCAACTGGATGAAGATACGCAGTAGCGTCTGTGCAGAAGTCACTGCTTTCCAGAAATTATCATCATTGTTTATCGGCAGTAAATCTCCATGTACGTCTGCATAGCTGATGTAGATGTCTGTGGGAAACAGGTGGTGTAGGTTCAGGACAAACTGCCAAAAGTCCTTAAACACACCAGGCTCAGAGCGATCCAGAGAAAATCTCCTAAACTCTGCACCAAACTTAAGAAAAAAAAGAAACATTTATATAGTGGCAAATACAGCAAAATGTCTAGTGGTGAATTAGAAGCTATGATACAGTGTCTGCTACAGCTTCCAAATATTCTAACTCAGAGTAAATAAAAGCTGTAGTAACTCACAGTGTATCAGAACTTAGTAAAAGTTTTAATTGCCATACAAGCAGAATCAGTGTTTATGTTCAAATCTAGTTTTGACAATTATTTATGCACAGACAAGACGTTTTTATTTGTCTTAAAAAAGCAGCAGTCTCTAAATATAGTGTAAGGAAATTCCCAGTTCATACATCTCGCACCAAAATATATGATCAACAATAAGAAAACTATTTCTCAGTGCTAGATTTATACAAAAGTGTTAGTATTGATGAACCTTCGATAAAAAGTCTATGTCAATTAATCCAACTCTATTATGTGAACTTACTTTGCTTTTCACTTCAACAACCGAACTGCAGCGCCAAGCTGAAGATTTGCACAAACTTCGGATCATTTTTCCTTTATAATTGGTCCTGGAAAGGCTTGTTCTGTGCGCATAACCACAGAGTGCCTACAATACAGGGTCCAGGAAGAGAAGCACTGATAGTTGTCTAATGCACCGAGGAGGGGCATGTAAATGACTGTGATGGCATCACTTCCCCTGGGAAATAATAAGCTTTGACTTTTAAAATTGTTCAGTGTGATTTTAATCTTGTGTGAGACGACTTCTAAAAGAAAACCTACACGAATCCAGTAGGCAAGTCTGGGATTCATGTTCTGGGAAACCTGCAATGTGTTTTCCAGCAATGCAAATTGTGAAAAAGCACCAAATGTCCTAGAAATAATAGCAGATTCTGGATAAACAAGTAAAATTGCTCATATTTTTCTCTCTTTTAGGATGGCTGTCTTAATTATATTATTTTCATGTCACAGTCAGTAAGTACAGTATAAAGGTGAATTTGGATAGTGAAACATTTTTACAGTTTTGCCTTTGTACACCACAACACAGCTGTTTGGGACAATGTCCATTTTTTAAAGTACTATACAATTCAAACTGATGATTGAACTGAACAATGGATTAGGATAGGTTCCCTTTCAGTTCTCATAAGATCTCTTCTTTATATCGTCTCAGGAAGTCGCTAGTCACTGGCTAATATGACAAGCAGGAGAAAGATCTCCTTAAAAGAATTTGAATTAGATTGATGGCGTCTTAGTGAAGCTGTGGCCTTCTGTCGCTCATATGAGATAATCTTAAAGGTATAAAGTTATAGTGATAAATGTAGATTTTTAATGTGTTTATGTCGGTAAAGCTGCTTTGGGACTATATCCATTGTTAAGTTCTAAAGAAATTAAACGTAATTAAAGTGAATGTGAAATTAAGCAATGCATTGTATAGCATGAGTTGTAATTCACAGGGTTAAAATTTTTTTTTTTTTTTTTTTTTAAACGGTTTTGTATACATTTTCACACAGTCCCTCAATTTTCACAAGCTTAAAATTACTTGAACAATATAAGGATAGCAGTCTGCCATGGTGCCATGGTGCTGTCCTCAGCCAAGCAGGATGGCACAGCATTATAGTGACGTAGGAATTTTTTCTACCTACTTGATGACACTAATCACACCCTGCTCTGCATCCTTATACCTCTAAAGGCTGGCACTCATGTGGCAAGGCCCTTATCCCACCCAACCCCACGATGGATGCCAGTGCTCGGATCCGTGACCCCCCCATAAGGCATTAGGGACCCCCCATGACAAGTGAAAAATAGACTTAGGGGGGTCCCCAAGATTATTTTAGTAAAAAATATATGACTTACACAACACATGAGGAAGACTTGACTCAATTCGAGCACTGAAATGGATGCTCAGTTGTGGGAATGGGGATAAAGTACTAAGTTTAAACGTTTGAAGGATTGAGGTCACTATTTCCAGAGCATACAGTTGTTTACTACTGCTGATTGTACTGCCATCTAGGGGTCAAACAATATTCAGTTATTCAATGCATAACTTTTAACCTGTATTCAATGAATGACTAATTGCACAAAGAATGTACAGAAGTGCAGAATCTTTTGTCTTTAGGGGAAAAAATACTTATTCTACTTTACCTATTACCTGTTTCCAGTCCTCAATACATGTAATATACAAATGCAAGAGTTTGACACAAAAGGTGAAAGGACTTGTAAGAGATGTAACAGATGCAAGCCTGTTTCTAAGCTCACCTGAGAATATTCTCCTGCCAAAATGTTAATTTCAGTGTTTACCTGGTGTGGCCTATGAAATCATATAGTGTACATGGATCTCAAGTTATCTTCCATACATACCGTAAAACTGGACCTTTAATCCACACAGCTCCCTTTGCATTAGGAACTTAAAAGTGTGCTTAATATCTCAGAAATGCTGCTGCTGCTGCACGTACGAGCTGTGTTGTGACTGAAATTGCTTTACAGCAAAGGTAATGGATTTGTCGAATACAAAATACCAAAGAATTTATATAACTCTTGTGATCCCTCCCTCTTTTACTAAACTTCTTTAAAGTTATACTTACAAAAGTCACTAAAACAATAGAAAAAAAAAGACTTTAACCAGTGTGTATGGATGTGGGCTTAAATAATCAAGTTCAGGTTTGAGGCTGTGAATAAAGGTGGTGGGAATGAAATAAATACGGAGACAAAGGAGTAAATGACAAAGAAAACGAAAAACATTTACATTTATGGCATTTAGCGGACAACCTTATTTAGAGCCAAGTACAAAAGTGCTCCATCAATGAATAAATTAATACTGGTTCACTAGGCTGCAGACTTAAGATACCATCAGTATTAAAATAAAACAAACAGGGAAAAAGTGCTAGTTTGTGTGTTTTAGGAGGAGGCAGGTCTTAACCCGTTGTTTGAGGATAGGCAGTGTTCAAACATCTAGGGGAAGTTCATTCCACCACCTCTGTCAAAACAGAAAAGAGTCTTGTGTATACCTACCTCTTGTAACCCACCATTGTCTATTTCACACCCTTCCACTGCCCCTTGAAAAAGGGATTTCTTTTCCACTAAAACAATCTCCTGATCCATGAAGAAAAACATACAAATGAGGGACCAGTTGTTCTTAATCTCACCCGTCCAGTAATTTGAGTTACAAATCAGACAGCATTTCTGATGTTCTTAATAGACATTTTAAAGTCTTTAATGGCTGACGTGCCTTTAACTAATTCAAACAAATGGATGTTCAGCAAGTTCAGCCAAATGCTGTGCTCTCTAATCCCAATTATTCTACCATTAAGGTTGGAGATGATGCAGTTGTTGGGCCCAAGGAGCCAAAGGGAAATCATCATAATCCGAGGATTGACTATTTATATCCATGAATCACAATTACAGCATGCTGCAAATGTCAGGTAATGAATCCTCCAATCACCTCAAAACAACCACAGTATTTCCACCCACATCTATTGATCGTGGTCCCCTTCAAAGAATACATACAAGAGAATGTGCTTCAGGCACAAGGCTGTACCAAGCCTGGCTTTATCATAGATGGTCTCTGCAATGGCAAGTTTTCACAGTGAGATCAAATTCTTGTATTACTAACACATCAAGCTACAAATTACACACATCATGAGATAGACAAACTGGAAATGTGAATCTTGTGTCTCAGCTCACTCTTATTCAACACTGGATTGTCTAGAGCAGTGGTCCCCAACCCCCGGGCCGCGGACCGGCACCTGTCCGTGGGTCAATTGGTACCGGGCCACGCAGAAAGAATACATAACTTACAATATTTTCGTTTTATTTATTATCCGATTCTGAACAATGTTTTATTTGGGAAAATTACCGGATTATCTCCGCCACATCTGTCTATGACTCACTCTTGATGCATGTCAAGATGTTTGCCTGGGTCACATGTCCGTGAAAATATTGCCTGACATTAAACCGGTCCGTGGTGCAAAAAAAGGTTCGGGGCCGCTGGTCTAGAGTAAAGGGCATCCGCCAAAATTTTTAAATGTCCTATAAGAAAACAGCCTTTTTAACCTGATTTGGATTACATTACATTTTTACCTTTCATGTTGTTTGGAGCCCTGGCCTAATTTCAATGACTGGTGGTTATCCTGATGGTGCAAGAGTTTCTAGGACTGACTGGCTATTATTGCTGGTTTCTTGCTATTTATTCAAACATCTCCAGCTTCTCTGAGTGAATAGGAGCTTTGTGGACAGTTATGCCAGTGTGGCTTTACTCATGTAAAAGCTGCACTTTGTGGTGTGCTATTCTTACGTTCTCTCTACTTCTTCACTAAGGAAAATGTTGAATATAGAGTTGGGGTTCATGTTGTCTCATGTGGTGAGTGACGAAGCGTACCCCGGGTTGTACATCACTTACAAGCTCGCAGTGCGGACAGAAAGTACAGTACATTCAAGAGAGCATTTCAATGTCACACACTGATGATGACAAATTTGCATTTGACAAACATATATTGATTTATTGAAAGTTTCCTGAAATCTTACACGTTTTTTTGCACAACATTAATAAAATCAGGTCAGATACATCCCTTATAGGTAAAATTTTTCAATTTTAAAATTCCATTAAGAACAATATGATACAAACTTTACTATCTACAGCCTGAGAAAAGATTATTGTTTTTGAAACACATGTATAATCCAATTGTTTAAATGCAACAAACAAGGTCAAAGTCAACACAAAGAAAAAAAAAATTAGACAGTGAATAAAAGTTCTGTGGACAGATGAGTCCAAATTTGACTTTTTTGCCTCTAACAGAAGATTTTGAATAAGACAGAAAACTGGAGAGATGTTACCAGACCACCTCACACTCACTGTCAAACATGGAGGTGGAATCAATGTTTTGGAGACTTATTTCGGGTGAATGGAACACTGAACTGACATGGCTACGATTTCATACTTCAACTCCATGCAATTCCATCTGGACTGTGGCTAAGTGAAACCAACTTCACCATAAAACAACAACAATGACCTGAAGCATACGTCCAAGTTCTGTAAGTGTTCTATAGAAAGCAGTTATTTATCACCCAAATCCTATTGAATTGCTCTGGGATAAACTGGATCACAAGGTCAGGAATTAATATTCAACTAGTTACAACGACCTTTAGCAAGTTTCACAAGAGGCCTGGCAAAGTATTTATAAGAAAATGTCTGGATGGCAAGAGTTTGCAAAGCTGTTCATTCATGCTAAGGAATGATTTTTCAGGGATATAAAGTGTAACATCTGGGGGGGATTTTTAGTCAAAGTACATCTTCATACCATTAATAAATGACCTAGTTTGTTTCATATTAACAAAATGAACATGCACATGTCTCTGGAAAATGATAAAAGACTAGGTGTTTCCAACCTTTTGACAGACTTTCTAGATTGTTTAGTGTTTATCACTGCCCCTACTTATTGTAAATTAAATGGTAGTAAAAGAATCAGCTTTGAAGATCAGCTTTTAAAGGTAGGAAGTGAGACACAGGTGAGTGTGATCTATATCTTCACTTCATTTTCAGGTTTCTCCCCATTCAAAACTGCCAGGGTATTGGCCACCATTTTCTCCACCATCATCCGAGAGGTCTCCATAGTGTGCGTCCCCATGTGCGGCAGGACAATTACGTTTGGAATTGACAGTAAAGGGTGATCTCTGTAACAACGAACATTATAACCATATCATTTGGTTTATGCATTTAAAATCACTTGTTACTTATTGCGTCATATTTCTGGAAGGAAGTACCCAATTATGGACAATGAGCCGTACCTTGGGAGAGGCTCAGGGTATGTGACATCCAGTGCTGCAGCTTTTATGACTTTCTTTTGGAGAGCATCAACCAAAGCATCTTGGTCAACAACCAAACCTGAACAAGAAAAAAACATCTTTCTGAACTGATGTTCAGTTATCAAATTTTCTTTCTAATGTCTTCACTGAACATTGCGGGTGAGGAGGTTTTCTTTCAGAATTTGACCAGACACGCAGACATACACCGACTGCAAAGTCAAAGCCAACCCACAAGCTGGACACTGTTGTGGTTCAGGTTCTAAACACTGATGACACCACCCGAAGGCATCTCTGCCTGACTTCAACCAGACTAGATGGTTCTACAAAGGGAATTCTTGGGACATATTGAGAAAAGACCAACATTATAACTATAGATATTACATGCATAAAATGTATATAATGATACGACTAACATTATGCCTTTACCTCTGCTGATGTTAATGAGGGTACTGCTGGGCTTCATCATGGCAAGTTCTATAGCACCGATCAGCTTGTGTGTCTGGGGAGTCAGACTAACCACAATCATTACAAAGTCAGACTTTTGCAGCAGTTCCTCCATTTTCTCACAATAGACAGCACCCACTGCCCTCTCTTCTTCTTCTGTCCTGCAATAAACAAGAAATCAGATAAAAAAAACCCATAAATGAATCCAGTATAAAAAATGAAAAAGTGAACAATGCATATTGTTGCTGACAATATATTTTTTTTTTATCTTTTAAAAAATATATATCAGGCAACATACTTAAAACTAAGTGTGATTAAAATATTCTAAATGTAATATTGTGTCTGCTTCACATTTAAACCCAAAATAATTGACAGATGACAATCTTAGAAAAGATTATTTGCTAATTATGTTGTCTAGTACAACATGTTCTTACCTTCGATTCCTGTTGTGATAGAGGATTTTCATGTCAAAACTTTGAGCCCTCTTGGCAACCTTATAACCGATTCTCCCCATACCAATGATACCCAAAGTGGCGCCACTGACATCATTGCCCAAAGAAGCCTCTGGCATGTATTCTGATTCATGGTATTTCGAAAAGTTATGTCCTGCATGACAAGCAGAAACTTGTGATGGTCGTATTCATGAAATAAATGTACAAAACTGAAATTATAGAAGTATGATTCTCACCTTCAAGAAATCTCCTTGCTGATGCCAACAATAGTGCCATCCCAATGTCAGCTGTCGCATTGTCAACTACGTGCGGAGTATTGCACACCTTAACTCCAAAACTGTTGATCAGCGGTATGTCCAGGTGGTCTACTCCTACACCACCATTCACAACAACCTGGAGTTTGGGTAATGCTTGTAAAAGCTCCATATTGACCTTTAAGATAACACCCCACACAAAAATAGCCTGGATCTCTTTTGCATAATGTTCCTTTCTTTTAACAAACTCCTCATAGTGGATAATTGTGAAATGCTTCTCAATGCATGGTTTAAAACACTCATAGATGCCTTTTGGTCCAGGCACAGTGGTCAGTATGCAGGGTTTCTCCATAATTAGTGCAGATGGAGGCCAAACAGAGTGGAGCCTGTAACATACAATGTTTCAAGAATTATATTCCATTGTTAAAAAATAAGGAATTAGGCATGTAGCAAACTTTTGGTATTGTACCACCCCAGTTCCAAAAAGTTTGGACACTGTGTAAAATGTAAATAAAAACACAATGCAGTGATCTGCAAACCTCATAAAACAATATTTTATTCATAATAAATGATTAAAAAAATGTAGCAACTGTTTAAATTAAGGAAATGTACCATTCTACGGACGGATGTTCTGTAACTACTAGTTCAACAGTAAAAGACCTGGGAGTTATTTTAGACAGCAACTTATCTTTTAAAAATCATATCAACCAAGTTACAAAAACAGCCTTCTTTCACCTTAGAAATATTTCTAAGCTAAGAAATATGGTTATCTATATCTGATGCAGAGAAGCTCGTCCATGCGTTCATGACCTCCAGAATAGACTACTGTAATGCATTACTAGGTGGATGTCCTGCATCATTAATAAACAAGCTTCAGTTAGTTCAGAATGCAGCAGCAAGAGTTCTTACTAGGTCAAGAAAATACGAATCACATAACCCCAATCTTATCGTCCCTACACTGGCTTCCTGTTAAGTTTCGAATAGACTTCAAACTATTGCTTCTCACTTATAAAGCACTAAATGGTTTGGCTCCCATGTATCTCTCCAGTCTTTTAACACGCTACAATCCGTCACGCTCCCTGAGATCTCAAAACTAGTTCTAGTTCCTAGAATAACAAAGTCCACTAAAGGCAGTAGATCATTCTCACATTTAGCTCCTAAACTCTGGAATAGTCTTCCTGACAGTGTTCGGGGCTCAGACACACTCACCCAGTTTAAGTGCAGATTAAAAACGTATCTTTTTAGCAAAGCCTACACATAACACACATCACATCATAACCTTGTGCTCCAGAACATCTGATCACATGCACATTATCAACTTGTGCTGTTAATATCATGAACAGCAGCTACACTAATTGCTCTCCACTGCTTCTCTTTCTCTCCCCATCCCGAGGCTTTCTGAGGTTTGGCCAGCTCCAGTCACGTCCCACCTCGTGAAGATTATGGACCTATTGATGATCATGGAGAAGTAGATGCCGAACTCGCAAACATCCTGAACCATCTACAGACGTACGAGTGCCAATTGGATCCCACTACATGTGCGGCATTGGACCTCCTGGAGTGTTTAAAGGCTCTGGCATGGAGAAGCTGTTGCTGGATCTATGATGATCACAAATGTTGAGCTCAGTAGCTCCTACTTTTATACCAAAGACTGTAGAAAGAACATTACTTATAATCTTATACTCCAGTACTCATGTTAGTTCTCACTCTCCAGTGTTCTGTATTGTTGAAAGATTTATGATTTATTTATCAAACTCTGATGTCACCCAAATGAGGATGGGTTCCCCTTTTGAGTCTGGTTCCTCTCAAGGTTTCTTCCTCATTACATCTAAGGGAGTTTTTCCTTGCCACTGTCGCCACGGCTGCTCATCAGGGACAAATGCACACCATTCACCTTGACTGTTGATTTCTGTAAAGCTGCTTTGAGACAATGTCTTGTGAAAAGCGCTATACAAATAAACTTGACTTGACTTGACTTCTAGGGAAAAAATAAGTACTTTTTAAATATTAACTATTCTGTTGCATCACGTCTCAAAAAAGTTGGGACAGGGCAGCAAACATCTGGAAAAGTAAGAGTCAGTTAAAAAAAAACCTGAAGCAATATTTTGCAACTAATTTGGTTATTTTGCAACATGTCAGTATCATTATTTTTGCATTAAAAAAAGTATTTTACAGAGGCGGAGTATCTCAGAAATAAAGATAGGCTGCGGTTCAGCAATCTGCAAAAAAAAAAAATGTCTCCAAATTTTATCAGTTTCAGAATAAAGTTCCTCAACAAAGAAATTGCAAAGACTTTGAATATCTGATCATCTACACTACAAAATATGATCAAAAGATTCAGAGAATCTGGAGAAATCTCTGTGCTCAAGAGACAAGGGCAAAATTCAATACTGGATGCTTGTGATCTTTTCATGCAGAGGAAGAGCACCACAGACGCATTATTTGCTTTGAGAATGTTGATGGAAAAGTATAGAGAAGGTCAGAAGGCATTGTGTGTTTGTGGATTTAGAGAAAGCATACGACAGGACATGTATGAGGACAGTGTGACGGCAGTAAATTGCAGTAGGAAGGACAGACTGGTTCAAGGTGGAGGTTGGACTGCATCAAGGATCGGCTCTGAGCCCTTTCCTGTTTGCATTAGTGATGAACAGGTTAACTGACGAGGTCAGACAGGAGTCTCCGTGGACTATGATGTTTGCAGATGATATTGGGATATGTGGTGAGAGTAGTGAGCAGGTTGAGAGAAGCCTGGAGAGGTGGAGGTATGTAAGAGGAATGAAAGTCTAGGAATGAGACAGAGTACATGTGTGTGAATGAGAGGGAGGGCAGTGGAGTGGTGCAGTTGCAGGGAGAAGAGCTGGGGAAGGTGGAGGAGTTCAGGTACCTGGGGTCAACAGTGCAAAGTAATGGAGAATGTGTTAGAGAAGTGAAGAAAAGAGTGCAGGCAGGGTGGAGTGGGTGGCGAAGAGTGATAGCAGGAGTGATTTGTTATAGAAGGGTATCTGCGAGTGTGAAAGGGAAAGTTTATAGGACTGGTGAGACCTGCGATGTTGTATGGTTTAGAGACAGTGGCATTGAGCTGGAGGTAGCAGAGCTGAAGATGTTGAGGTTTTCGCTGGGAGTGACGACGATGGACAGGATTAGAAACAAGTTTATTAGAGGGACAGCGCATGTAGGGCGTTTTGGAGACGAGGTGAGGGAGGCGAGATTGAGATGGTTTGGACATGTGCAGAGGAGGGACAAGGGGTATATCGGTAGAAGAATGCTGAGGATGGAGCCACCAGGAAGGAGGAAAAGAGGAAGACCATGAAGGCGGTTTACGGATCTTTTGGTCTACTTCACTTTGTCAGGCAGGTCCTATAAGAGATTTCTTGATTGTGAACAGGTGTGGCAGTAATCAGGCCTGGGTGTGGCTGGAGAAATTGAACTCAGGTGTGATAAACCACAGTTTTAACACTTTTTCACACAGGGCCATGTAGTTTTGGATTCAGTTTTCCCTCAATAATAAAAACCTTAATTTAAAAACTGCATGTTGTGTTCACTTGGGTTATCTTTTACTCATATTTGAATTAGTTTGATGATGCAAAAAAAAAAAAAAAAAAAAGAAATCAGGAAGGGGGCAAACACTTTTTCACACCGCTATATATACTGTAAAGTTTATACATTAAGGTAGTGTAAATTGCTCTGTTTTGCTAAATTATGTACTTTTGTTAAATTATTAACAAATTACAGTACGCTACCCCATACCGATCACCATTATTGAAGACTCCTCGGTAGGGTAGGCCATGTCTCGACTACCTGTACTGTTGGTTTAAAAAATAAAAAATAAAAATAGGGATGCTACTGTTTTAGTAGTAGTTTTATTTCTTATTCCTGCTACTCTGCTTTTCTTGTTCGTTTCAACTGCTGCCCTTTTGAATATGAAAACCTTTTGTGTATATGATGAACATAGAACATCAACTAAAACGATATCTTATAAAAACAGGCCAAGGTTTTGTTGTTTCTGTCTTTACCTTGTGCCTGTAAATCGTTTTAGTTTAGTTGCTATTGTTGCTTTTGTGCAGTAGATTCACAAAAGTTGATTTGTTATTTATTTGTTTCTAATTTGATTTTATTCTCCCGCAACCCGCACATATTATTATATAGTATTTTACCGCCCGCACCTGCATTAAACGATCAGATCTTGTCGTTTGTCTGCGTCGGGTCCCTTGGTACTCCAGCAGAAGTGCAAATCTCTAGTACAGGATCAACCAGCAGCAGAAAAAAGGCGTGCGTCCCAAGTCTTCCAATGCATGGGAGCATTTTATATTAAACCTAACAAAGAAAACTGTACAGTTACTGTACAGATTCAGTTAAAACTGTGCGAACGAACACAATCTAAAAGCAGAAAATAACAGCAACAGTAAACAATCACATTTTTAGTCACTGTTGTGGTTTTCAGTGAATGTTTATGCATTTGTACACCAACGCATATTTTTTCCTTTTTTATTCAATTCTGTTAGCTTGCTGCGTTTTTCCGTTCCGTTCTCTTTTTATAGCATTTGTCTACTACAACAGTAACATATCTATTTTCAAACGTGATTTACTTCTGCTTTACTACGTTCAAATGCTTGTTTTCAGTGTTTGTATATTGAATTTATGCATATATCATTTAATTATTATGCAAAATGACATTCATTATATATTCTATATGCTTATATCTTCACAAATGAACGTATTGTTTTAAGCAAAAATTGTCAAAACAATGTCTTAATATAGATCTTTTTAAGCATGGTTGTCAACTTGCCATCTGCAAAATACAATACAAATGTTTTACATAAAGTGCTTCACCTTGCCTACTCAAATGCTTTTTTTTTTTTTTTTTTTTTTTTTGATTGAGTAGCAGTTTGTTAGTATAACTAAAACCTTTATTGGCCGCAAAACAAGTTCAATAAAGTCCTGCCATGTAAAGTGCAGGTGTGGAACATCTGAGTCATGCTAAAGGAGATGTTTTGACTGGGTGTTAAGTAATCTGACCGTTTCAAGAAGAAACTTGCAGCATTTGCTGGTGGTGGCATTGATGCTTTTGTAGCTTCCGCCAGGCGGCAGGAGGCAAAGAGACCATGAAATGGTGATCAGGGTCATCAAGACTGCTGGTGGCATAGCAGATATGTTACATCAGCTGTTTTCATATTCCCTGTAGGGTCTTGCATTCCGAAACCGCAATTCCCTCTATAGAAGTTGTTGAGGATGGGGTTTGGTTCTCCTCAGGACAGAGAAACTGTTGGGCCTCCTTGACTTTGTAAGTTGTGTTAAGAGTGCAGGAGCATCTCCGTCTTGTATTTTTAATAAACCTTTGTCTGTGAATATGTATTTAATTATTCCCAATAATCTATTCTATTAAAGGAATCTGCCATGAGCCTTTATAATCTGCACTGCAGGTGTATATAGTGTAAAATACACGTTGCATAAAGCTGTTGAAATAATAAAAAAATCAGATTTCGAGTTGACTGCACTGGGGCCATCTAGCAGGCACACAAAACGTCTGCATTTTCACGTCCTTTGGATGTTCAGAGAGCGCACTAGTCAAAGCTCACAAACTGCATCTGTAGTAAACTGTGCGCATGCATATATATATATATATATATATATATATATATATATATATATATATATATATATATATATATATATATATATATATATATATATGATATACAAAAGATATTCGTGTGGATTTAATAGCTGTTTCTTCATTCCACAATTGCTGACAGAGGAGAAGAAATGATCTGGACCTTTTAAGAAAAGCTGGACATCATGAGGAAAGGACTAGTCAAAATAGTTCAAAACAGTTGTTAAGCTTTTTCATGTACCATTTACACTTTTGCGTGTTCTTTCCTGTAGAATTTGCACAAAAACACACGATTCACCTTCAATTCAGAAACCCCAGGAAAACCATAATGCACGGAAACAATGCACAAAAATGCAAGGGAAACCCAGGGTCTTTTTATGAGGTTAAAATTGATGCTTCTGCAGGCAATGTAGCTGTGACTGCACTGAAAGGAGACTTGTTGAATTTTGTTCATCAGCTTTCTTACTTTACTAATGGCATGTATTCATTCTTTCTTGTTGCATGAGATACCTGTCTGTGATGCAGCCCTCTGTTATACTGCATCTCTGTATAATAATGATGGGTTCGATAGGCGTGGCATCACAATGATGATATTAAGAGGTGGATTAATAAGGACTGTTATTTTTAATTGGATTTGTTATTTAGTAAGGTAATATGAATAGTTTTTTTTTATTGTGTTGATCAAACGAATGATGAAACCGTGGTGGTCTGTGATACTACTACTTTAATACTGACCCCAGCTTTCTTGGTCAAACACTGCAATAAGTTATCATTATGCTTGATTATTACAGAGCCTGACTCTATTATATATTTCTTATGATATAAATGCAAAAAACAATGGATTTCTTACTTTGAAGTCGACAGAAAACCAAGTTCAGGACTATCCTACACCTCCTGTTACAGCCTGCTGAAGTCGCTGCTCGAGAAATGAAAGCCTCTGGCGCTTTATATAGATGTCAGCAAGGGACCGTCTACAAAGTGCATGACACGGGCAAAAATGTAAGATCCCACCAAGATTATAACACTGTCTTCTACTACAGGTCAGAAGTTTCCATTCCTAATATCAAAAACTAGGGGGAAAAAATCCCAAAACCACTTAGTATGGGTTGAGGCAAATCAACTTGGCTGTCTTAGCTTTAAATGAGCTATCCTGTATATAGAAGCATGTTCATAAGACCATTGTTGGAATGACTGATGTAAAAGCAAATGCATGACATTATATTCTGTTATTCTTATCAATTAGATTTGAAGTTAGTGCTATTTTTATGTTTTATATTTTCTTTAATGTACAACCAAATGCACTATGATGCTGTCTTTGACTCTTTTCACCTATAACTACTAGATTTTAAAAGTATTATTATTATTGTTATTATTATTATTGTTATTTTTATTTTGGACACAAAAAAACCTCTTGTATGATATGAGTCTACAAATTGTACTCACGAAATGTGAAAAAACAATTTCTGATTGTAGAAATCTGTCAGGGAAACTTTGACAGCCACAGAAAACTCTTTTCCAGACCACAATGCATCCTATGAAGAACTGGCTGACTGTGGCTGGCCTCCTACAACTGTTTAATTGAGCTCTTCAGTTCTACACCAGAGGGGAAAGAAAGCAGGGAACAGCTGTTCACCATGGCACAAGGCAACAGACATGTGGTTCAGTATGCCCTGGAGTTCCACCATCTCCTGGCTGACAGCCACTTGAATGAGGAGTCCATAAAAGTGCTATTCCTGAGATGGTTTAAATGCTGACAACTTTAAAATGGCCTGCAGGGACATCTCTAAATTCACTCATTGACCTGGCCATTCGCCTGGAACACTTGCTTCAAAACTGCATAAAAAAACAGCTCCCAGGATAGAGCAGCATCTTCTCCAAATCCATGCAGCTGGCCTGGATGTACCTGAGTGACATGGACAGGCATGGGAGAACGCACGCCAGTGCCCGGAGCAGGTAGTCCAAACTATACAACAAAATGCTATCAGGCACAGGGGGTGGTTTCATGATACCGACCAGGAGATCATATCTGGCTAGCAACCAAAGACCTCAGAAATTCGCATGGTAGCAAGAAGCTGAGTCCCATGTAACCTGGTCACTACAGAACACTTTCTCATGTTTTCCTGCTTCCACCATATCAACTTCAAAAACTGACTGTACACATGCGGCCTAATACATTATACTCTATAAACAAATGTATTGGGAAACCTGACTTTTTCAACTATATGTAGTTCCTCCCCAAACTGTTACCACAAAGTTGGAGACACATAGATGTATAGGACATCTCTGGATGTGATGAATGTGATGATTTCATGTAAACTCCATGAAGATATGGATTACATGGGTTGGAGTGGAAAATCTTATAGGAACGTTATAGATTACATAACCAACATTTTTGCCCATGACATGGTACTTTTTAGATGGTCCCTTGCTGCTACTATATATATTTAATACACCAGGAAATTGTATTCATGAATTATTATCTTTAGTGGGTTAAATGTTAATGGATCATTTGTGCATTTCTCAGCAAATAAAGTCATTTCTTTCTATTTTTGGCAGCGGCTTGTTAATGTGTACAATGATCTCAATTTCTTCAGTGTCTTCTTCAAGTCTCAGAGCCCAGGATCCTGCCACTTTCCCAAAGATCTTCTTCATTAGTAACATGTAATTCAGATACAAGTTATTAAACTGTAACTTTCAGGAAAGGAAAGGATACGTAATGCGGAAGACAAGACTATGCATTGTGTAGTTCCTCAGATTGACGTGGGGGGGCGCCATGGAGATATCAGGCACTTAGCAGAAAAACCAACCCACAGCTTCAAGGCTGTGATGGATTTGATTATGGAGGGTTATAAAGTCAGTGGACTGATTATCTGAAGTGTAAAAATCTGTTACCCACATTAAAAATGAAATCCCTGCTGGAAAATCCATCTTGATGAACCAGTAAATGTCTGGGATTTGTGTTTAACAAACAAACAAAGAAATAATAATAATAAATAAAACGTTTCAGTGATGCAGCAGTAATTCAGATACGTACTTGCTTTAGACCAGCACTTACCATTCAGATGTACTTGAGAAACAGAATGAACTCCATAATGTGCTCAGAGGATTAAAAGCAAACTCATTTCACTTATAAGAACACTATTAGTTATAATTATTAGAAAATGTTCAGATCCCATTCAGAAAGGGAGGTGCAAATTGTATTAATGATACAAACTATTAATATCTTAATATACACACATATTTTTTAATCAAATGCACAAAACGCCTTTTCCAAATAAATTACATTCTTGCCCTAAGAATAATCTGCATGTACAAATATGAACAAGGCCGAGCACTGAATCCTGTAGAATCTTGGATAGAGTTTATGCTAATAGCCTGCTGAGAGGTTTCACTTCCCTGTACCCACCATCTGCCTCATCAATTCCACAGAAAGTGTGTATATCAGTTTAACATGGTGCTGCCCTTAAAATAGATCTTACACTGCATAGAAATGGAAAATGTAAAGTTTCATCAGATGCATGAACATTTAATCGACATTCGTTTTGCAATGTTCTAAAAATGTCTGTGGGGAAAATTAAGCATAATGTGTGTCGACGGGTGTCCCAGATTGGCCTGCTTCAAAGCACTTCGAGCTTTGTGCTTTCAGCCCAAACATCCTGAGCCCATCCGGTCCTGCTGGCAAAACTAGTAGGTCCAACCAATTCAGTGTTCAAGTAAGGGAGACTTGTTTGCAGAATGGGTAATACATTCTTTTTCTGAAATAATTGCATCATTCGTGGTTTTCCAAAAGTGTTTTTGATATAACTGTTATTAAATGTAAAATAAAAACCTTTTTCTACATGTACAACTTCTTAATCTTTAAGTTCAATGCTACAGCAGAATGAATGTAATGGTTTAATTTCATTTAATACCTTTAACCTTAATCCATTAAACAGAGGTCATATGTTATAAAAGAAATCAATGGGATTACTAATGATTACTCTGTTTTATTAATTAAAGAACAAACGATTTATGCATTTTATTCATATATAGTTGCATGAAATGTTGTGTAACATCCACAAAGTCATAACATCCACAAGATCCTGTTCTCATTATAGAGCCTGTGGCCCAGTCCTTTATAGTTTTTGACTCACACGCATGTTTCTTTGGTTTCTTTGCAACAAACTAGATCGTTTAATGGTATTAAGATTTATTTTGACCAAACATATATATAAATGAAGAGATGTTTTACTTTATTTTTATTTAAAAAAAAAAACCTCCCTTAGCATGAATAACAGCTGTCCACACTCTTGCCATTCGGACAATTCTCTTCTCCAAATATTCAGCTGAAATATCTTCTTCCTCTTATAAAACTTGCCAACTAGTTGGTTATTTCTTTCTGACCTTGTAATCCAGATAAAACTCCAGCCTACTGTTTGTTCTATAAATAACGCTTGGACTTATGCTTTGGGTCATTGTCTTGTTGTATGGTGAAGTTAAAAATACTCTTGTAAAAGTTTAAGTACTTTTCACTTTTTCACTGAAGTTAAAGTAAAGAAGTTTGGGCTCTGAGTAGCCTTTACTACTAACTGTTTTAGTGTCACGCTGGTAACTGGACCTCACATCATATTAATATATAGGACAAAATAATTTAAATTTGTATTATTTAATGAATGTGTCCAGGCCGAACATCCACCATATAGAACACAAGCAGAGAAAAGATGATGATGATGATGATGATGATGATGATGATCAGGTGATCAGGAATGTCTCTGTTCCCAGTCATGTTTACATCACTGACTCCCTCTGTCTCATCCACGTTAACCATATATTTCTTGTTACCTTCTGCCGCCACTTGTCATTAGCTTCGTAGGCTAGGCTACGTCTGTGGTGCGTGAGAGCTAGTAAAGGATACACCATTGGTTGGTTGAAAAAGTCGCACAATGACTTAAAAATAGGTTGATGGGCTGAAAAGCGCAATGAAAAGAAAACATATTGATCATGTCACCAAATAGATTAAAACTAAAGTAATGAGCCTGTTTTAAAAACCAACACAAAACCAGTAAACTTCCACCTCCATGATTGGCTGTAGATGTGAGGCAGTCTGCTAACATCTCCCGTCCTGTTCTCTGTCTTACATAAATCCTTCTTTTAGTGCCAAAAATGTCACCATTGGACTCTTCTGTCCACAAAAAAAATCTTTCAGCCATTCACTGTAAAACTGTTTTTGCCTTTTACATAGTTTGTAATATAAACTAGACATGCGTAAACCTTTTTTCTATGAAGGGCCACTTGATTGAGGGCTGATAATCAAAAATGAATGTTGCATTACAACCAAACAACCAAGAAACCAATACATTTTTCCAAATGGTATTTTTCCCTTTTTCTCCTCTTCTCACATGTGGCATGGTGGGTCAAATCAAAAGCCAATTTTGGTCTGCAGGCCCTAGTTTGGGCATGTCTGTTATAAACAAAAGGAACATGCATCTGTCTCAAAAACAAAAGTCTATAAGTGTTTCCAGACTTTTGACAAACACTGTACATTACATTACAATTGCTTAGATAATCAGTCCTTCACCAAATCTTTTTTTTCCTAAAGTCAATAAGGCAACAAAAACAGACATTTCGTTCTAGAGAAACCTGAAATCCAAAATCCTTTCATCCTGAAAACTTGAAGTTGTAGGTTTACTTCTGAATTGTCCCCTTACTGACCATTTTCATATAAAAACAAAAAAACAAACAAAAAACCCCAAAACAAATCAATGCATACTTTCATGAGAGTAGAGAACTAATATAGATCGCAGAGTTGCTTCTATAGAACATTACTCAACATCTGAATTGTGCAAATATAACACATAATAGACAATATACAGTTATCAATTATATAAATCTATTTATACTTGAATGAAACTCATTAGAATGATACAGTTGTGTAAAATCTGCACGTTCATGTATCTTTATTGTATAAACTGCAGGAATAGTGGATGAGGTTGTTCAGGTAACTAATGGCTGTCAGTTCAAATCCAATAAATGCTACAGAAAAAACACTAACTTTAAACAAGGATGTTAATCCTCAATTCTGTCCCTGTAGTTGCATGTTGTCGCTACACACACGGTATGCCTGTTTACTTGCATAAATTAGACCTGAGTGTTAAAAAACATGGCACCCTTTCTTGTCAAAGGTCCCACAGGTTGTGCCAGGCACTCCCAGTGCGCTTTTCCTGTCCTTGGCACTTCCTGAGCCACAGCTTGTGCAGTAATGAAGCTGGTACTTGATCTATGCTATAGCTCTGATTCGCTCTGGGTTATTTTTAACCCAGTTCCAATTAAAGCAGCCCATTTGCCCTCAGGCCCCAGTGGAACGATAACGTTTCTCCTGTGCCTCAGTTGCAGGAAGGCAGACAGGAGACATGATTAATCTTTTAAGTGCACAGACATGGATGATAAAAGAGTAAAAACACACACTATATTTTTTTTCCCACTGAAAAACAGACAGATTTCACCAATAACAACCGATGTGAGATGTAATGGATATAAGCAGAATTCGCTGAAATAAGTCAAATGTAGGGGGCATATTATGTACATTTCCAGATGTTGCATCAGATTTAGATAAATCTTACCAGCTCATCAAGAATTTTTATACACTGATAGATCATAACATTAAACCCACTGAGAGGTAATGTGAATAACACTGATTATTACAATCTATTACACATACATGGAGCATTTAAGTGGCAAGGTGGGGTATTATGCAGCAAGTGAATAGTCAGTTCTCTAAGTTGATGTGATAGAAGCAGGATAAAGGGGCAAGTCTTACAGTCTGTGTGACGTTCAAAAAGGAAGCAAATTGTGTTAGCTGTCTATCAGGGTCTCCAAAATGCCAGGTTGAGACTAGTGAACTGGCAGAAGGGTCATAGCTAGTGGAGCACAAACTGGCTATGATAGAAAGGTGTCGGAACCTACAATGTGTAAATACCAGAACTGGACCATGGACCAATTTAAAAATGTGACCTTGTCTGGTTTTCTTTCACATCATGTGGACATCTAGGTGTGTGTACATCACTTACCTGGGAAATGGACGATTCCAGGATGCACCATGGCAGAAAAGGAGGCTGACGGAGGCAGTGTGATGCTTTGTGTGATGTTCTGCTGGGGAACCTTGGGTCCTAGGATTCTTGAGGATGTTACTTTGACACCTACCATCTACCTAAACATTGTTGCAAACCAAGGAAACACCTTTATGGCAATGGTATTGTCAATGGCCTCTTTCAGCAAAATAATGCACCCTACCATACTGCAAAAATGATTAGGAATTGTTTGAGGAACATAACAAAGGGATTAAGATGTTGATTTGACCTCTAAATTCTGTAGATCTTATTCTAACCGAACATCATTGCATGCAAACCAATCTGAGCCATGAAGGAATACATTGCAGCATATAAGACTTAAAGTATCTGCTCCTAACCTCTTAGTCTCAGATGCCACAGCACACTTTTAGAGATGTGGTAGAGTCCATACCTTGAAAGGATCATAGCTGGTTTGATGGCACAAGGGTGACTGGTAGTTTTATTCTTAAGGCTGATTGTGTATACAGTCTACGTGGCATGGCTGTTCGTGCAAAAATGGCTGAACGTAGTATTTCAGAAACTGCTAATCTCCTAAACAATTTCTCACGCGACAGTCTCTAAAATGGTGTGAGGCACAGTTCTCACACTCAGAATAGTGAGAAACTCAAAGCATCATATGTGCAAAGGATCTGAACTCTAACAGATTGTTGCTGAGTGAGATCAAAAGAGAATGATCAAACTGTTCTGAGCTGATTGGAGGTTCATAGCAGCTCAAATAATCACTGTTTACGACCATGGTTAACAGAAAAGCATTTTAGAGCACACATCAAACCTAGAGGTGGATAAGTTACAACAGCAGTAGACCATATCAGTGAGTCATAGACGAATTCTTCATCCATTTCTGTCAGCCAAGAATAGGAATCTATTGACCATGATAGCCATAGATTCTTATTCTTGGCTGACAGAATTAGATAAAAGAATTGGTCTTCTTCTGCTGTAGCCCATCTACCAAGGCAGATGTGTTATGCATGCTTTTCTACTCATCACAGTTTTAAATAGTGATTATATGTTATTATATACTTTTTTTGGCAGCTCAAAGCAGTCTGGGCATTTTCTTCTATCCAAAAGGTGTTTCCATTCAGAAAACTGAACTGCTCACTCAAGTTTTCTTTTTTTTTTTTTTTTTGCATCATTCTATATGTGTGAGAAAATCTCAGGAGAACAGAGGTTGAATAGTTGTCTGTTGGGCTTGTTCTGTTGGAAATGAACATACACATAGTTTACAGCATTTTTTTTAAAATCCTAAAGCCCTTTAAGGGCTTTGCTCAAGGGCCAAACAATCATAGCTTGGTTGTGGTGGAGTTTGAAACCTCAACCTTCTGGTCAGTACTGTTGAGCTACCACTTTTCCCCAATATCTAATTTATTGTTAAGATTAAAATCTTTTCCACAATGATTTCTTAATTGTTTTTCCCCTGTGAACTTTTCCATGGCCCATAGAGTAAATTTAGTATGCATAGCTCAGATTTGATGACTAGATAAAAAAAAAAAAGAAAATTACAGTAAACAGTAAAGTACAAAAATGGTCATCTTTATTTCAGTATGTTGTTGTCTTCAAAAAATGTGTGTGCCCCAATGAGTGTATATATATATATATATATATATATATATATATATATATATATATATATATATATATATAAACACATACACAAGTGCATATGAAGGTTTGGGCTTTATTATGTCTAAATAAGCTTAAAATGTCATAAAAATGTATTTTTGGGTGTTTAGTGATCTGACCGTGTGTATGTGTGTATGTGTGTGTGTGTGTGAGAGAGAAATTGTGTGTTTAAATTTGGCGCTGAAGATGGCGGCGGCGCGCAATAGGACCGGGGCGCAGAAGAAAAGACGCCAGCAGGTCGCGGCAGCATCGCGGGGCCGTCGAGTTTTACACAATATGCGCGAGCAGAGGAACAGGAAAGCACCGACTCCCGACTGTACATTCGGCCTGTTCGCGTCCCCGGCAGCCGCAGCATGTAAAAAAACCCGACGGCACGCCGCCAAACGCGACTGCCGAGGAGGCCGAACACTGGCTTTGTGTTTTGACCACGAGAAAATGTGCTCCTGCTCCTAGGGACTGACGAGACGACTCTTCTTCTTCTTCTTCTTCTTCTTCTTGGGAACAAATGGAAAAATACAGACACCCCAGAAGCTTTCCATGGATTTTACCTGGGTTTGTGCATGGATGCCAGCATTTGTTTATTATTTAATCGCAATGGATATCTGAATTTTTGATTCTCCCCTCTTGCGATCGCAAGAAGAACACAGACTAATCCAGCAGTCTTCTCTACCTCGACATATTGCTTACCAGGGATTTAAATCGTCACGTGTTCGGGAACGACGAGGTTTTCCATCCCCAATTAATGTTCACTGCTCGATTAACCATTTCAAGAGAGCAAGATGGGCACGGAAAGGCCGAAGAGAAATATCATTCAGAAGAAATTTGTAAGTGTAGCCTATATATAATATATAATATATAAACATAAGTCTATGTAAATATTCAGAACGCGGAATGGTTTTGTCCTTGTCCCTATTATGGCACCCTGCAAAATCTTTACCAGGATGAATATTGCAGCACGAATCATATCACCACCCAGATCCGTCATGACTATGCTTTTCCTTCATGAAATCTCCGGGTTCATGGGAGCTGAATTCGGGTGAATATAGCGGCAGTGTGCGGGTCTCGCGCTTGACCCAAATATTGCGGTGTGTGTGTGCGCGCGCGCGTGTCTGCGCGCGTGCCACATACAACCGCATACTCCTGTGTCACACGGATCAGTGTAAATATTCATCCATCCAAAGCATCTCTATTAGACATTGGTGTTTGATTTATATGTCACAGTGCTGCGTGTGTAAAATCCCCGAGCTGATCGACTGATCTTTTTCTTTCTGACCGAATATTTTTGGTCTAACACTCGCTGCGCGTGCTGTTTCCGGGTTTTGCAACTTTCAAGCGTTTCTTTGTCTCCTTATTGTCCCTTTCTTGTATCCAACTCACTAAAAGTTTGACATCGATGATAAATCTTTTTTTTCATCGAATCGCCCCCTTTATTTTCATTCTAAATGCTCCTGGACTCATGTGGTGTTTCAAAAGCTCCTTAAGGGTTAATCCGGTGTGTTTGAGCAGAAGCCACATAAACATGTGAAGTGATTGCTCTTCCAGTTTCAGGATTCCCTGCACTGTAATGCATCCGGCATGAAACGAGGATTATGTCTTACACACCGTGCAAACACACCTTGTGCAAGCATGTAACTGAAGAATGATGTTCTTCAGATGAATTATTGACCCAGCAATCAGCTTCATACTTCTCAACAATTACTTCTGCCTTTGTTCAGGCTAAATTGTTGGATGGCAAAAAAAACCCCCATGCATGGATAGTACATACTGTGTGGATATTATATATTCATAGTTGTGTGCTGTTACTACAGTGTACAGTATTAAGAATATAAAAAAAAGCACTACACAGCTGATTTAATCCTGCTTTGTCAATCGGAAATGTATGCGTAAATCAGAATGCCACCTACTCAAGCGCACTGAAGAGTCTTAGATGACAAAAATCTTTTTGCATATTGTACATTAGAGTAACAGCTCATGCCTGCTCACTTTATATATAATAAGTCTGACTCCAAATAGTTAAAAAAATAAGTGACAGCATGCTTCCGATTGATCCCAAGCTTCTCCTAGGTGTATCCAGGAAGAATCAAAAGAATGCAGAACAGTTAAAAAGCTGGTAAAGCTAGTTCACCCGTGTTAAGGAACCTGTATGTATCACAAGACTTGTTGTATATTGACACAGTTAGATATCCTAATTCTAGATGTGTCTCTTTTGCCTGTTTTCTGAGATACGGTAACAAAGTGTGTCTGACGATGTGGTGGTAAAAAACCGGGCCGGCTATGAAAAAAAGGCATTGCCTCTTTGTGTGTTTGCCCCCAATGAGTTCAGCTGGTCATAAAGTCTAATTTGTAGGAGCGCAGTGAGCCTGGGCCAGCTGCTGTTGACCATGTAGTCGTATAAATGAGCCTGTCAGTGTCGGTCTTATCAGCACACAACTGGCACTCAAGTGGCTCTCACACACTCTCGCACACACACAACACCACCACACCAGGCCCTCAATGTTTGCTTTGTCTTTCTGGGTGACAAACTTTGTGTATGTATATGGACGCTCACCCGGGCCACTGTCAGCACATAATACATGGTTTGTCACATCATCTCACAGAGTTTCGAAATAGCCATGTGGTGACATTCACGTGTAAGATATTGTGATCTATTGCAATATTCAGCACAAATGCATTCTTCACTGTTCCAGTCAGATGACTGTTCGCTAGCTAGCCGATTATATACTGGGCATAATTTTTTCTTCAGTAATAGTGTTTTGTACAGAAGTCAGCATAAGGTAGCCGTCTCTTTTTTTTGTATCTTTTTTTTTTTTGGGAGTACTATAAATGTCTGCCCCCCCGACATTTCCTAATGTATGTTAACTGCCTCTTTTAATCAGCGGCTAGGAATCGAATTACTGTCGTGATTAACAGCCATATTTGTGTGTGTAGATCGGCAGAAGCCATTGTGCTTATTTGCATGCAGCGTATAAAAGACAAGGAAACAAGTCAGTTAAAGGCTAAACGTTATCTAGCTGGTTAACATTGTCGGTGCACCGTTTAGAAGAGTCCAAGAATGTTTGAGAAAAACGATTGCAAATTCGACTTATTCGATGAATTATTTATCCAATTAGTTTTGGAGTTGTTCAAAATCCAAAATGTGAAAACCCTTTAATTTAGGAAAAGTGTAGTATAATTCCCTACAGGAGAAATGTAACAAATAAATAACGTTGAAAATGATTTAAGTATAAAGCTGAGATTTTATAGTTAATTTTATAATACATATGAGACATTTGAAAGTAAAGTTTCTATGAGCGGAAGAATTTGGGCTTATAGTCTGAAAGGTACAGACGTACTATACAACATGCTGAATGTTTTAACACGTGACTGAACACTGAATACTGTATATCTTTATGCTGATTTTGTCAGTATAGCTGATGTGTTTAAGTAAAAGTAAAAAAGAAAGCTGATGTGTCTTTCTAAGTAAAATGACAAGTTTATTAAAACTGGGTATGTGTATATATATATATATATATATATATATATATATATATTTGTCGAAAAACAGACATATGTCGAAGTATTAATAGGTAAAAACAGTATGAGAATCAGCACAGAAATCTTCCATTCATTGTGACAAGTGGCGATCATTAATCAGTATTTAAAGTTGGAAGAAGGAAAATGACTTTTTTTTATTCAGTACTTGACTGCATAGTATTATACTTACACCACTGTCAATAGGTCAGTGGGACACTGTATGCCCTGGAGGTATGTATATCAGTTCTGTTTTCTGAGTCAGACTCTGCTGCATTGTGGTGTTTGCAACTTAATTTATTACTCACAACCCAGTTGTAACTACTGGGGGGAGGGGGCATGGTTAGTGCATTTTATGGTACTAACAACTACTGTTGTTATGAGAATCCTGCTGGGTCAAAGAGTTGTAAGATATGCAGTGGGCTTCTGTATGTTAACTCTCCATGGACGTCTCTATGAACTTTAGCAGGAACTCTGTGTTCCATTTATGCAACATGTCCTCAAGTATACGTGTTTTCTTTTTATAGTCCTTAAAAAAAAACGGATTCCCCCATGAGCATCTCAGGCAGACAAGCAATTTACTTAACCTTCGGCCGTTCATGTTGAAAACAGCACAGAGCACTTTGTGGGTGTGTAAACTGAAAATACACACCGATTACATTTGGACGATTTGTCTTTAATGTATTAAAGATGAAAACTCTAATGTGTCGGTGTACATTGCAAGTGCACTTTAATTAATTAGCCGTGTATGACTTTAGGGATTTCTTTTAAACAATTTTTCCCGATAGACATCCAGAAACACATTCATGAAATTGGACACAGTTACACCTCTGAACAAACATTTATGTGCTTGCATTAAAAGTATTAAAAACTCCCACACTACATTTGAGGAATTGTGAGTAGGGATTTAATTCTCAGATGAAACTCTTGTTCGTGTTTTGTAAGCAGTGTGTGCCTGTAGCTGTGTATGCCTGTGATCGAATAATTCCACCGATCACGCAAACAGATTGAGCAAATGTTTTTCGCATTGACCGCATTTGGCATAGCGTAAAGCGATTTGAGGCCAATCCAAATTACATTTGTTTGGTAATCCATTCAATTGAAGAATAGTGACCATGTAAAGCTTTAAACGTGATTACGTTCATAGTTGAGAAGTAACAAGTCATGGGCTGACCAGTGCTATTGGTCCAAAACATGATCCTGTGTGAAGATTAAGCATATTATGTTATAAATGAAGCTTATTAAAGTAGTAGTAGTATTACAAGGAAGATATGGAATGTGAATCCAGAACTGTAATGTAGGCCTTGGGGTTGGAGCGGGTTGTAATGTCTCCTTAGAGTTTGGGTTACTGTCTGTGTGTCTACTTGGGTTTCCTTTGGATTCTCTGGTTATCTCTTACCTCCCTAACACTTGGTAATTGACTATGCCGAAGTGTGGGGCCGCACACATCTAGAGAGCATTCCTGCTCCATGCCCAGTGTTTCTGGGATTAAATCCAGATCTGCCATGATCCTGATTAGGATAAATTGCTTAATGAAGATGAATGAATGAAAAAAGTTACCTTAGATTTTGATATTCACCAGAATATCACATGAATATTGACTGCTGAGCAAAGTGTCCTGCACTTGTTTCTTGTCAATTTGTCAGATGTTTCTTGTCTGGTTGTGAAGCACATTTGTGCTGAGATGGACATTGTTTAAGACTCGTTAAAACACACAGGTGGAAAATTCAGTTAGTGAGATCAACAAACGTCAGCTATTTGACTTGATAGTGTTTATCAAACTGAATTGTGTATCTGCAGTTAAAATGAATTCATTTGTATTATTGAAATATACATATAAACAAGGTCACTGTCTTCATAAAGTGAACGAGGCAAAGAGCATTCCTATACGCCACCCTGGCTGCCTGGCTGTCCTCAACACACAGTGAAACCCTTGGTGTTGCTAAAATGACAAAAATGGGCGTTCAACAATCGTGAAGAGAGATTTCTCGTTAACACAGCACAGTTTTCTTTATCTTTAGAGAGTGCGACCTAGAGTATGTCTCAGATAACAATAAAAACAGTTTATCACTATTATAGTGTCATTGAAAGGAAGCTTTTTACTACATTTATACAAACTGTACATATATATGTAGTTAAAAAATAATGAACATCATTAGAAGAAATGCTTAGCAGTAGGGGATATATTGTGTAACCGATTTGTTCCACACACAATATTATACAATTTGTAATAATACAATTACATAAATAATAATACAGTAATACACTTAGATGATATAATAGACCTTTAAATGCATAGAATACAAGGTCATACAAAAATGAACCAAAAACAAGGAACAATATAATGCTTAATTAGACAATACATTCTCTTCCAAAAGTAATGGAACAGAAAGGCGAATTCTTTAACTTTTTTCTAGGTATGCTGACATTTACTTTGAGGTAAAGATGAATATGAGATTATGAAACAGAATGCAATGTCCTAATATATAATGTCCTAATATATTTTGTTTGATCCCACACATTTTCCAAGCGATCAGAAATATTGGTACCTGTGACCGAATGGCGTTTCTTGTTACACAGGTGTGGCCTGTTTGAATGTTTAACCTATGAATAGTGCCAAATGTCTGCGAAAAGAGTGAAAATTGATTGTTGCCGGTAGCACTTTTGATTGTAGAAGTTGTGGCAGATCGTATTAGATCAGATATTCGCTCGAGCACTCCACATGAGACCATTTGGTGCTTCATATGCCAGTTTAATATTCAATGCAAAATAGTTTTGAGTCCTGTTTGGGAGCTCAAACAAAATGACTAAGGTAGAGTCATGTCTTTTAACTCTAGGAAGAACATTTTGCAGCTGCATTCTGGACTAACCGGAGCTTGTTCGTGCACATACTAGAACATTCAGACATTACGTGATCCCAGTAATTGATAATACAGGTAACAAAAAGCAAGAACTACTTTATTTGCATTGTGTAGTGTCAGTATATTTTTTATCTTAGCAATATTTTTTAGATAAAAGACGGCTATATAAGAATCTCCAACAATAACGATCTCTACATGAGCCCGAAATGAGTCAACAATCACACCAAGGTGTTTTTTTTGCTGCACATGATGCAACAGATATAAAATTCTTACTTCTAGCTGCATGTGAACTTAGTACAGGTAATTCTGGCAGAATTAAGTAGAAAAGTAGTTAAGACTTGTCTTATGTCCTTTATGCATTCCTCAACTTTATTATTTGGTGTCTCTCATCTGGCTCTGCTATAATTGTATGTCATTATCATATATAAGGGAAAAACAGTGTGCCTACAACAAAAAAGATAAGACCTGAGCCTAAAGAGGGCCATTTCCTGAACTCTTAACAACATTTTCTGGTCAAGCATGGAGAATACTATGATCAATAGTGTCAAAGCTGAACTAAGCCCCAGCAACACCAACAACCCCCAGTGACACAACCCTGATCAGAGGCCCATAGCAGGTCATTCACCACTTTAACCAGTGCTGTTTCTATGTTATGATTAAACCTGAATTCCGACAAATTTTTTACGAATGCTATTTATATGTAGGTGCCACGTTCTACATTATTTAACACATTTAGATATACCCCCACTTTCACGGTATTTGCCGGTTATAGCCAATTATGTGGCGGAAGCTCAGTGCAGAATGCACAACACATCAAACCCTGAGTTAGATAAGCTACAAGAGCAGAAGATGTCAGGTTCCACTCCTGTCAGCCAAGAACAAGAATCCGAGGTGATCATGGCACAGACTCTCATATTCAAGTGTATAGCAAATCAAAAGGTTTGCTGTTCCAATACTTTTGAAGGGGACTGTAATTAGACCCATAGCCCAAATCAGCTCAAAGTGCAAAATAAGCTGACGTTATAAGAAAGTGCAGTCCCACTCATCGCTGTCAATTTGTCTAAATCAGCCAGTCAAACTGAAGAAGGTGGGATTTACATTGACACTAATGACTAGTGCCATTGATGGGATGGCAAATGAGAAGAACCCACTTTCCTCATTATTCATTACATATTTAGAGAAAGGTATGTATTTATTGTCTTTAATTGGTATATTAGATCATGATTTATAAAAGTTGCTACCCATGAACAAATTCTTGTTTCTTGTGTATTCGAGACAGGATGAGTGTGTAAGAGAGTGGCGTACAGATGAAGAACCTTTGTATTGTTGTCATACTGTGTGAGGGGGCTGTGAGGTATTTTTTCTTTATTTTTTGGCTTGACCTGCACCAATCTGTCTTCACTGCTAGATAAAAGTGCCAACATGTTGCATTTGATAAGCAACACAAAGCCCACGTACAGGATCATAGATAACGGTGCATAATCTTTAAAGTGCCACTGCATTTCGGTAGATGTTTTTGGAACTTCTCTTGGAAACCTTTAGTTCGGTCTCACAAACTTTGCTTGATTGCTTGAACTGGAAACTATTAGGTACAGCACTTATATGTAAAATGAGCCAGTTAGCTTAGGAAATGCTAACAGTACTTTTGATTATTATGAAATTTTATCCCTATAATCTCAATTGCCTGTAGTTCATTCCAAATTGACTAAAAATGGTGAATGTTTTAAACGTGGAAGATGGATGTATGTATGTATTTACTATGTCAAATGTACATAATTATTGTGACAACGATATTCCAGGAACCCACATAGGACCAACATTTACTAATTCTCAGTACAAAAGAAAATTATAGTAGTAGGCCTACTTTTAGATATCAAGGTTAGGCTTTAGGCTTCTGGTTCTCAAAGGCAGTTCATATGTACAGTTGTTGGAATCGATCCAAATTATATAACACCAGCCCTCATCTATAAATGCCTGCAATGCCACCATTTTGCTGTAGTTGATGTTAGCTTAATTGTTCTTTTGTCCAGAAATGTCCCTTGCACACTATTGAGCATGGTCTACCACAAGCCAGGGCAAGCGTTAACAAAATACATGCTTACTTTGTAAATTATGTTTAAGATATATTGGTTGTATTTGTTCATTCAGAGCAATCATGGTGCTGTAATTGGTTTGAACACATTGTGGTTCACGGTGGATGAGCTCAGTGGTCTCACACTCCAAACGGGTTAAACACCAACTAATAAACACAAGTGAAAATTGTAAAAAAAAAAAATGTAAACACGGAGTAGAAACAGAGACAGTGTGGAACTTGAAAGGCAGCGAGTGTATATATTTTGGCATGTCAGCTCATGGATGAGGAATGTGGAGAATATACAGAGGAGATGTTTTATGGTGTGTACAGTAATACCAGAGCTTTCTGGTTCTGTGTTGCTTTCAAACACTGCACACTAACTACACTGCTCTATTTATAGGGCAGCCATTACATTGTGCTTCCCTCCTTCTGTTTATATTACAATACACTTCTACCATAGCCACTCCTCTGCTTTTTGTCACTGGCAGTACGTCCTCGAGCTCCTGATCTAAAGGAGTCAATGTTTTTGGAGCCATTAAGACAAAGTGTAATCATCGTCAAGGTGAAAATGATGCACGGCCTTGGTTACTCTTAGTTTCATTGTGGTTTTTTTTTGTATTCACAAGCTGACAAATGCCATTCAGTCTGGTTTCTCTCAGTGACATTTCAGCTAGGTCTGTGAAACACCATTGGAATGCTTTAGAAAAGAAAAGAATTGGAGAGGGTGGTTTTGTTGTCCTGCAGGTGGTCAGATATGAAGCTTGCTGCATTCAAAAACATGGGATCTCTTGGGGTAGGAACATGGGAGTAAGATCGGGGGTTCTTGCAAAGTGCTGCATGACCTGGGGTCTTCAGGACTCTTCTAGGAAGATGCTCAACTACATTTTGAAATGTGTGGTTGTGGGCATTTGTGCTCATTCAGCCACAAGGGCATCAGTAGGTAAGTTAGGTACTGGGGGACGGGTGGTCGTTCAGTGGATAAGACATTAGACATGGATCAGAAGGTCAAAAGTTCAAATCTCAGCACCACCAAGCTTTAACTGCTGGGCCCTTAAGCAAGCCCCTTAACAGTCAACTGCTAAGTTGTAAGTCGCTCTGGATAACAGCGTCTGCCAGATGCCGTCAATGTAAAGGTACTGATGTAAGGTGTGGATGCCTGGGGTGCAGACAGCATTGCAAGTCATAACAAAGATGTGGTCAGAGCTCTATAGCAGGCCACTCCAGATAATCCACTCTGACCCATGTAAGCCAGATCTTTATTTGTGCACAATGGCATTGTCAGGCTGGAACAGGTTCGAGTCTACGAGTTCAAGTTAAGGGAATATTCAATGCTACCAGAGACATCCTGTACAATTGTGTACCTCTAACTTTGTGGTAACAGTTTTGGGAATAATTATATATGGCTGGAAAAAGTCCAGTGTCCCAATTCTTTTAGCCATAAAGTGTATATAGAAAATAACTTGCAGGTGCAAATGGAAATAATCACTGCAGGCATGGGTGAGATTAAAATAAAATACAAATTCCTCTCTAACAACAACAATGAACTGGCGAGTGCCGTCCCTATTATCCAGCCGGTGAAAATCTGTATCTGTTTCCTCATATTTTGGAATCTGCTTCTCAGATCACCTCTTCAGTAATGATAGCACTTCATTGTGTACTTGCTAAGCAGGAAATCGCTTTCTTTAATCGCCTTATTTGTCATTTCTATCTAGACATTTTATATTTGACGAGACCTGGCGACAACCTAATGACTTTGCACATTTGATTAAGGCATTCCACACAGTCTCTTGTATCTGTGTAAATCAGTTAGCAGCCATGAAGGTGGACTGGTAGCAGATTTGTATCAATCTGACATATAGATAAACCCCGTTGACTTATATGTGTTCTATTTATTTTTCTTTTATTCCTAAAATGTGGTTATATTTGCTTTAGGATATATCAGCTTATTTAACATCTATTTATGTGCCAAACGCATTACTCATTGGTGGTTTCAATAGCTTTTTTGATTCTAATACTTGCCCTTTGGCTGCTGACTTCCTGCCACTTCTGCAATCTTCTGACATTTCTCAGCATGTACATTCTCCACCCCGCTCCATGAGCCGCTCGACTGTGTTTGCGCTGTTACTGCACTGCGCCATCTTTCTCACTTGACTTCAGCGTTCCTTCTCTGACCATAAGGTTCTCATACCATAGTCCCTTTTCTCCAAATCCAAACACGCCTCGTTGTTGACCTCAAGAATTGAACTTCAGTCTTGTCCCATTACAATACTATTCCATCTGGCTCGGTACAAAAATGCATTAACCACTGTCAAACTCGCCTATTACTTGAAAATCTGGTGTATATTTTTTTTGATTATTAAAGAATTTAGGAAAAAACAACCAAGAATTGTTTCCTCTTTTGGAAAACTTTTGTATCCACCTATATTTTCAGCATTACCTCATCTTTATTCATTTATTCACACCGACTCACAACGGTCTGTTATTGGTGTAATCCTTCAAGTATTCCACTCTGCCCCATGCCATTGGATTAACATTCCATTTCCTCCTCCATCCTAATTCCAGACTTCCATTTTACGTTCTTGAACATGTTGTCATAGCAACTATATCTGAACTCCAACCTCTTCCTTGCACCCTTCAGGCTGTCATTTTCTTCATGGTATTGAACCGATTCCTGGATTCCTGGCTATTCTACTTTGTCTTAGCCTTCACTCAACTTTAATAAAAAAAGAAGAAGGTATATAACTTTACATCTCTGGAGAACCAGAGGCCTCACAGGCCTTCACTCACAGGCTTTGCCCTCAACTCTGTTCCTTTCTGATGGACATAGAAACCTGAATGACTCAGTGGTAATAAAAGCTTAATATATACTTATTGGTATCAAACCCCTTAGCTAGTTTTCAGGACAAAGGTTTTTTTTCCTCAATTGAAAAATGTTTCAGTCGGTTCTTGTTGGGCCCTGTATCAGGTCAGTCACGTATGCTGCCTCTATTCAGCTGTGCATTATCTCCAGACTCCATCGTTCACTCTCTCCTACTACTGAATTACAGCTTCATGCCTTGGTCACTTCCCATCTAGATGATTGTCATTCCATTACTTCTGGCATTTCTTCAAGCTTAAAAAAAAAAATAAGGGGAAAAAAAAACCCTAAATTGGTCCAGCACACTGCTGCTTGCCTCATTACCGTCTCTTCATCCTAATGAACATATTATCCCATTCTTACATTTTTTTCTCTGGCATCCCATCAAGGCTCATTTCGATTATAAAATTCCTTGTCCTCATCTGCAAGGCACTCCATTGACTTGGCCTCCCCTTATCTCTCAGACCTTTTTTCCCACCCCACTTCTTCCCAATCCCTGTCTTCTCAACATCTGCTGGCCTCTTTTTGGTCCGTCTGCTGTTGGGTCTCGGACTTTCTGGTGTCTGACACGCAAACTCAGGAATGCTCTGCCCCCGCATACCAGAATCAGACTGCTGCACTCCTTAAGTCAGTTTTCAATGTCTTTTTGATAACTATTATTATTATTATTATTATTATTATTATTATTATTATTATTATTATTATTACTATTATTATCAATAATCAAGCTTATTTTTATGGTATGTTTTCCCACACCAAATTTTACAGGGAGCACAAATTGTACATGTAGTTACATTTATGAATGTGATGATTATGGCTCTGAGCTACTGTATATAAAGACAGCCCTGGTGATAACTTTAAAATATTAAGTAATATTTGCTGTACATTTAATATTTATGATATCATACTGCTCCTTCTGTCACTTCCAACATGGCTCATGTTTCTTGTTTGAGCAAATAATCCATATGCCATTTTTTTCTTTTGTACTTTGTGTACCATATGCTTGACAGTTCTTGGCAAAAGTGCGTATTATCTGCATTTTAATGTAACCCAAAAGGCTATTATTCAGTGAATTATTTTTAAGACTATTATTCAGTATCATGAATTATTCAGGCAACTACATAACTGTTTATAGTGAGTAATGGAAGTGTGGACCTGACACCATGCTTAGTTGAAGGAGTAAATGTTGTTTTTTTTTTTTTTTGTTGCAGGATGATAACGATGGGATCCCCTGGTCAGAGGAGCGAGTTGTGCGCCGAGTGCTTTATCTATCGCTCAAAGAGTTTAAGAGAGCTCAGAAGAGCCGCGTTGACAATGGAACAGGAATAATAAAGCGTAAGTGTCCCCACACCCTTCATATCCTCTATTAACGCCAAAACCCTTCTCCACTGAAATTCCCATAAAAGCTTGCACTTGTTAACAGATCGTCAAACCGCCAGTTTGTTTTGCCTGAAGATCTAACCCACACCCTTTTCATTCTTAAATGATATAATCCTGCGGATCCTTTTTTGTAAAGCAAATATTCATTGATACTGGTTTTCTTTTATTGTCATACACCATCCTGTCATTTTAATACTACAAATATTCCCATTTTGAAAACACTTCCCCGTGTAACTCGAAGATTGCATTTCGCTTGCAAGTAAATAATGCAAACAAAAATGGATTGTATTCGAACTTTTTTTTGTGGTTGAGAAAAGAAACCTTGCTTTTATTAGCACACCAAACCAACTGTACTGCCTTTCTAAAGCTAAAAAAAACTGCACACTCCCTACACATATTTGTTCACCATATGCAGTTGGATCAACATGTAATATTTTTAATAAGATTATCATATCCTGGAAACACCTGAGCGACACATGCATGCTCTTTTTGTTAGGTAATTTAATGGATTAAAGATTTACTTTGACCAAACAAATCAATAAATGTACAGATGTTGCATTTTTTTTTTTATTGAAAAATCCTCCCTTAGCATGAATAACAGCTTTACACACTCTTGGCATTCGGGGAGTTTGTTTCTTCAAAAACATGCAGCTAAAATACTTTCCCATGTATCTTGGAAAAATTGTGTCTACTAGTTGGAGATTTCTTTCTGACCTTGTGTTCCATTTCAACCCAGAGCAGTTCAATAGGATTTAGGTGCGGTAACTGGGCAGGATACTCCAACCGACTGTTTGGTTTCTAAATAACGCTTACAGAGCTAGGATGTGTGCTCCAGGTCATTATCTTGTTGTATGATGAAGTTGGTTCCAATGAGCCGCAGTCCAGATAGAACGGTTCCCATCACCCAGAATAAGTCTTTAACCTTTACTGCGCCAAAACAACCTCAAACCATTAAGCTTTCACCTCCATGTTTGAATGAATAAAGAGAATGATACAACCTGCATTCTGTAATCCTTGCGAACTAATCTGCCATTTTGTAGTTAAAAAATGTGTACTAGTAAGATGTTGGACCATCGCAAGTTATCAGAACATTTCTTCTTCTTCTTTTGGCTTCTCCCATTATGGGCCGCCATAGCGGATCATCCGTCTCCATACCAACCTGTCCTCTACATCTGCCTCTTTCAACCCAACCACCTGCATGTCTTCCCTCACAACATCCATAAACCTCCTCCTTGGTCTTCCTCTTTTCCTACTTCCTGGCGGCTCCATCCTCAGCATTCTTCTAATGATATAACCCATGTCCCTCCTCTGCACATGTCCAAACCATCTCAATCTCACCTCCTTCACCTTGTCTCCAAAACGTCCTACATGCGCTGTCCCTCTAATAAACTAGTTTCTAATCCTGTCCATCCTCATCACTCCCAATGAAAACCTCAACATCTTTAGCTCTGCTACCTCCAGCTCCACCTCCTGTCTTTTACTCAATGCCACTGTCTCTAAACCATACAACATTGCAGGTCTCACCATAGTCTTATAAACTTTCCCTTTCACTCTCACAGATACCCTTCTATCACAAATCACTCCTGCTATCACTCTTCTCCACCCACTCCACCCTGCCTGCACTCTTTTCTTCACTTCTCTAACACACTCTCCATCACTTTGCCCTGTTGACCCGAGGTACCTCAACTCCTCCACCTCTTCTCCCTGCAACCGCACCACTTCACTGCCCTTCCTCTCATTCACACACATGTACTTTCATGTCTTACAGTTAATCTTCTGACAATTATGTTTGCACTGTATTGCACATATTTCATTGTACATATCACATTTCATATTATTAAATTTAAGAGCTATTATCTTTTGTTTATTCTTTTGTTACTCTTACATTTTCTAAGTTACTTACAGAGTCTAAGTTACTCCTACTGACTTTCATTCCCCTTCTCTCCAGCGCGTACTTCCACCTCTCCTTCTCAACCTGCTCCCTACTTTCGCCGCAAATCACAATATCATCCGCAAACATCATAGTCCAAGGAGACTCCTGTCTGACCTCGTCCGTCAACCTGTCCATCACCACTGCAAACAGGAAAGGGTTCAGAGCCGATCCTTGATGCAGTCCAACCTCCACCTTGAACCAGTCTGTCGTTCCTACTGCACACTTCACTGCTGTCACACTGTCCTCATACATGTCCTGCACCACCCTCACATACTTCTCTGACACACCTTACACACCAAAACTCCTCTCTTGGCACCCTCTGCCTGGCCAATCGGTATAAATCCTTTTCTCCCTCCTTAGTGTCCAACTTCTCATACAGCTCCTCATATGCCTTTTCCTTGGCTTTTGCCACATCCCTCTTTACCTGCTGCCGCATCTTCTTATACTCCTGCCTTCTTTTCTCATCTTTCTGCTGATCGCATTTCTGTTTTGCCAACCTCTTTCTCCTTATGCTGTCCTGCACTTCCTCATACCACCACCACGTCTCTTTGTCTTTCTTTCTCTTTCTACATGTCACACCAAGTACCTTCCTAGCTGTCTCCCTTATCACTTTTGCAGTAGTTGCCCAATCATCCAGCACCTCTTCACCACCACCAAGTCTTTGTCTGACCTCTTCCCTAAATCTCACACTACAGTTTTCTTCCTTTAGTTTCCACCATCTTATTCAAGTCATCCAAACACAATTCTCCAAAGGCTTTTTTTCCAAAATATATGCTCAATCTCAATCCAGTGATTCAAAGTAGGTGCTCATTTGGGTTCTGGTGACTGTGAAGGCCAGAGCAGGTAATATACGTACCGTCATACACATCAGATCATTTGGTGACCCTCATGCCCTGAGAATGAGGATATTGTCATCTTGGAAGAGAAAGCTTGCAATAAGGCGCATTAGTGACATCATGCTCTTTATTCTATTTAGCCACTTACTACTACATTAAGGATTATAGCTGGGTTGAGCGTGTGTTGGTGGAGTAAGCTATAGCCTGAACGATTCTCTGTTGTGGCTTTTGTGTGCTCAGGCTGCTTTACGTTTTACTGGAGTCACTGTGGTTTTAACGAGTGAAGTCAGCTGTGTGTGCTGTTATCCTAAACGTGGCATGCCTGCATATGTGCTTATTATGCTTTCACTGAATTACATCACTTCTTTAACAGTTTTCCAACTCTGTGTGTGTCGGTGTCAGTAGTATGTGAGTACAGTGTCTTTATTTAGACAGCTCCAGTGGTTACTATTCATATCATCAGGGGGTCATCATGGGTAAAGCCAAATTCATGAGTCAGCCACACTGGCTTTTGTTTTAATCAGAAAATGAATTAGATACAAAAGTCTTGGTGAACTTGGCAAAACTAAATGTGAAAGTATACACACTAGTGATGTGTATTTCCATAACTGAGGCTGGTGCGTTTCGCATCTCGATGCATAGTCATAGACACGATACATTTAAGATGCGAATGAAGCGATACGAATCCCCCTGTTATGATTCAGTGCGATCCAATTTCAATTCAACACAATGCGAGTCAATGCAATACCCATTGGAAGAAATATGACAGTTCTGCATTATTAATCTACAGGTAATCCCCTACTTACGATGGAGATAAGTCAAAAATATCGTAAGTGGAAGATGGTACTCTGACTGTGACGGTCTTTCCTGCTTCATGTTGATATATAATTAAAATGTTCTGCTCCAAACTGATGGCTTTCCTCTTCTTTTTTTTCCCCCCTACAAGCAGGAGACATATTTGGGCGCTTGGAAGACATGCTTTTATCACTAAAATTGCCATTTGAAACAGAACAACAAATACACACTGAGACAACTTTACTCCGTCGCCGGCTAGCGAGAGTGGGGCATCTCACAGGGCGAGAGATGCGCGTCCGACGTATCGTACGCTGATGCCTGTGCCTGTTGCGCAATTAAAAAAAAATTTGGACAATTTTGTCGTATCGCTATCGTCAACGTAAGATCAAAAATCTTAACTCTGAGACCATCTGTATATTTTATGAAATGCTGAGGACACGCCACGATCTCTGTAGTCTCATTAAACGTCATATTTACGTAGCAGCAGTGGTGCTGAGAGAACGCGCTTGAGAAACAGTTTAGCGAAGAGAAACCAATCTACGTATTAAAAAATGTTCACAAATTATTGGCTTTCAAAATACTAAAAGTATAACCTATCTTTTTACTGATGCAAATATGTTCAAAACAATGCATCGCCATAAAAATGCCAATTTGTATCTTATCAACCCTAATACACACACACACACACACACACACACACACACACACACACACACACAAAGAATAAGAGAAATAAAATTATTCAGTAGGAAGTTTCAGGTTAGAAAAAAGGAGGTTTTAGTGTATACTGTTCATCTGGTATGAATACCGTAATTTCCGGACTATTAAGCGCACCCATATATAATCCGCACCCACTGAATTTTATTTTGAACATAAATAAGCCGCACCTGTCTATAAGCCGCAGGTGTCTACGCTAAAACTAATAAACTTTACACAGGCTCTAACGAAAGACAGTGTCTGTTACACGGCTTGTATGTAAACAGTAGCCTACCAAGAAAGTCATTGTTCACTGTCTTCCTCCTTCCTTTCACAACAATTTCTCTCGGGAGTTTCTTTTGGCATCGTCGTGCGTTTAAAAAAGCTTTTCTCCCGATGGCGTGCAGCTCAAAACACAGGTGAAGTGCGGTTTTTCATGCCCGGTTGTTTTCAGCGTGACGAATGATTCGCATTTCCTGTAGACAGTCCGAGTGAGCGGCAGGTCAAACGTCAGAGGAACCTTATCCATATTTATGATGTGGTGCTGCCCGATTCAGTGGGAGCGCATCTGATTTGATATAAAGAGTTTCATTGGTTCACCTGAACCCGTTCGGCAATTTCATTGGTGTAATGTTTTGGGGCTCAGTGTTTTGGCTTGAAGCTTGTGAAACCGGGAAAAACCCAGGAAAAATCCATAAATTAGCCGCTTCATTGTTTAAGCCGCGGGGTTCAAAGCGTGGGAAAAAAGTAGCGGCTTATAGTCCGGAAAATACGGTATATAATATACTGTGTGTAAAAGTAAATTGTGTACCGTATATGTATATAATAAATTTTTTTATAATAATCATTATAATAATAGTGAGTTCCTGTACTTATATAATTGGGTAGGAAGTACATTTGGGAAGTGGTAGCGCAGTGGTAAAGAAGTCAAATCCCACCGCTGCAACTGCTTTCAACAGCTCAGTTAAACTGTGTATAAACAAGATCATTGAAAGTGGCTCTGGAGAGTACCTGCCCAAATGTAATATAGACTACAATTCAGTGTTAATGTATTTTAATTTGACTTTATTTTAATTTTTTTTATTGTGCTGAAGTTCCAGAATAGAGAATTCTGTATGAAAGCAATAGTGTTTTTTTTTTTCAAAATGGATTTGTTTTGCTTAATGGAAAAGGTGCAAAAAAATAAATAAAGTTAATCAGTGTTTATACAATTCAATTTAATTATAGAAATAAAAAGATTACGGATATAAATTTTAACATAATAAATTCAGGGCTGGTGGTAGCAGTGTTTAAGGCATTGGACTCTGAATTGCAAGGTCATTTTCATATCCCCAGCACCACTCAGCTGCCACTGCCCTTGAGTAAGGCCCTTAACCCTCAACTGCTCAGTTGTAAGTCACTCTAGATAAGTGCGTCTGTTAAATGCCCTAAAATGGAAAGGAAAAAAAAGTCCCTAAAGATTTATCCCTAATGAGAGAGTCAGTGGCGAAAGTGGCAAGGAAAAACTCCCTGAGTCTTCATAAGAAAGTCAAGTCAAGTTTACTTCTATAGCGCTTTTCACAACAGACATTGTCTCAAAGAAGCTTTACAGAATTTAACAATGTGTATTTATCTCTTATGAGCAGCCGTGGCGACTGTGGGAAGAAAAAACTACCTTAGATGTTATGAGGAAGAAACCTTGAGAGGAACCAGACTCAAAAGGGGAACCCATCCTCATTTGGGTGACATCAAGAGTGTGATTATAGTCTTTAAACAATACAGAACACTGGAAAGTGAGAACTAACATGAGCACCAGAATGTAAGATTATGAGTAATGTCCTTTCTACAGTCTTATACAGTCATTTGTGGTTATAGAACTAGGAGCTACTGAGCAGCTTCTCCATGCCAGAGCCTTTAAACACTCAAAGAGGTCTAATGTCCAAACTCCACATGAAGTGGGATCCAAATGGCGCTGGTACGCCTCTAGATGGTTCAGAAGGTTTGTGGGCATCTACTTCTTTAAAGGTCCACAATCTTCACAAGGTGGGACGTGACTGGGGCTGGAGCAACCTCAGGATGCCTCGGGATGGGGAGAGAAAGAGAAACAGTGAATAGGAATTAGCATAGCTGCTGTTCATGATATTAACAAGCACAAGTTGATAATGTGCATGTGATCAGATGTACTGGAGCACAAGGTGATATGTGATGTGTGTTATGTGTAGACCTCGCTAAAAAGATATGTTTTTAATCTACAAGGGTTTCAGCTTTATTTTGAGGCTATTTGGGTGAATTATGTAGGAATTCCAGCACTTTTTTCATATGTAGATAAGTCCTTGGACAGTTGTCCGCTTGGATGTTCCAGGACGAGGTGCGTGGTGTTTCTGTATTATTTCATATGCAAGTAAGCTGATTTAATGGTTGATTTTGTGTGTGGATTTTGGTTTTGAAATCTGTTGCTGTTAACTGTCAATATGAAGTCCAATTTGCATATTGTGAAAAATCACAATAAACCTGACAGACAGACTGACCAATAGATAGCAAAAACATGAGCTGTGGAAAAAGACATGAACATTGATCATGTAAAATCCGCTTCACAACAGTCAGCCAGATCAAGCAACTAGAAAGACCGGTACAGTTCCGAGTTAACTGATGAGACAAATATGAACTTACACCAGAGGAAGAGAGTGTTGAGAAGGGTAGCAGCTTCCAGGTCTACAGGTTCCAGGGCTCAGGCTGCCATTAACTGCAAAAGATTTGCGGCCAAGCATTAAAAATGACAGTTTAAATAATTAACTAATTAAATAATACATTAAATGAAATCAAACCGGCCAGCCTTCATTTTTTGTGTTATTTGCATAGAACCTCAGATACGGTGAACCGTGTAAGAATTACAGCACTATATATACAAGTCCTTTTTTTTGGGGGGGACAAAAATGTTATGCACTTAAAACCGGGTCTTTTAACTGGTAACTGATCTGCTTTGAATGCCAATAGGTTTGCGGTTTGTACTTTAAGCTCATGTTCATTATTTCATTTGAGTTCCACTTTATTTGAGGACACAGAGTATGAATATTAATTGACCTGGCTGTGTATAAGGTCTAATAAGGAAACTGATTAATAATTGTCTAAATGATAGAACTGTAAGCCGGTCTGGATGAGCAGTTTAGGGTTAAGGGCCGTGTGCGCGGCGACATTGACATGATAGTTACATAGTAACGGTGTGAGTAATATAAGGCCCAGTATATCACTAGGGTTTAAAAGCAGTGTGTAAGAAGCAATTCTACCCACATGGTAGATAATAAACCACAGAGCTTTTCTCATAGCTTGTTTAGTCACCACTCATTTCTTCCAACAAAACCTTTTTATTGTCCCGTTCTCTGTCTTTCTCTAACAAGCACATTGTGTTGCCAGGGTCTAAAATCATTTTCCTTCTACAAACCTGTGCACGAGAGAGAATACGTTTCAGCCTACAATACCCTTAGTTTTGTTAAAAAAAAAAGTGCACACAATTTAAATGTAAACTGTATAAATTGCAGCTATCCAACACTATCTTCTTCCAATTTGGTCATTCTCATTTCTCCAGTTTGTCCGCGTATCACAGCACAGCCACCAACGGGGGAGGATGAAGTCTATCACATGCATCATGGAATATCACAGGGCAGCTGTACACTCTCAGAGTAGTGTCTAACAGCCTCAGCCGCACAATTCGCTTGGGTTTTACTGATCGACGGGACAGAGTTAATGCCATGTTTACACTCATTAACCTGGGCAGAGAGCAGGGCTAATTTAGCTTTCAATGACTCAGGTCCATGCATGGACATGGCATAGTTGGGATTCACATCTGTGATTCCTTGGTAACAGCTCACACAAATGCAAAAATCGCTTGGCCTATTTTTAATGATTAACTGAATTTTTTTTCTCGATTCCTTTATTTAATCTCAGGTTCCTTTGTGAACGGACACCTCAATGGGTCAGGAGTGAAATCAGGACTTTTTGTGAGCAGCTGCAAGGCGGAAAGGCCTAGACGCTCGGCTCAGACTGACGGCGAATTCTCAGGAGAAGGACCCGTGAGAAAGAGGTGAGTACGAGCTTTCGATCTGTCATTTCGAATGTTTTTCATCAGCACCACGACAGAACTGGCGAGCCCTCAATTCGAGTACGAGTCTCTGCATTCCATTGCACTCAACACACCACAAACTATTTCACATTCTGGCTACACCAGCTCTACAGGCTTTCATCCTCAGCTGAAGGTTAATGGAAGCCTGAATCGGCATGTGTTATTCGCAGGAGAGAAACGGGGCTGCTCATGCTCTCATGTCTCTAAAACATCCGCTGCTCATTAAGCAGAGCAGCACTGCATAATTGCCTGAGCACTGAGACTTTTGCATTGGGCTCTTAATGCTTAGAATCACCCTCGTTGCCTTTACAGCCAGCTGTCTGATTCTGCGTCATACAAAGGCACTCACTATAAGTAAAATATATATCCGGTGAGATGGTAAAATGCATTCAACAATTTAACGGATAAAAATTGAAAACTCTGCAAATATGCAATCCATTGCAATAAAGTGAAAAGAATGTGAGGGGGGGTTTTATGCAGATCTGCATTATACACCAGTACTAGTGATCAGTCCTTTTTATACACCAGTACTAGTGATCAGTAAATATTTTATAAAGCATTACTGCAGGATTTGTATAAAGCTGAGGTCTAAACCAGGGAGATAACATACATGTTTTGATGAGGTATAACATTCTGTTTTTACATGAAATTGAGAAGACATGATTTGTTCCTATTATAGGTCCAGTGTTTGAGACTGTGGTATCAGTATTTTCTAAATTATCTTGAAAGACATTGTTGTCTCTTTATGAAAAACACATCCATTCATTATTATCTAATCTGTATTGAAGTGTATTCAATGCACTGTTTAATTTTTTATATTTTGAAAGTTTTCAACACAATTATTAAAGGATGATTTTAATGACATAAATTGAAAGCATAATCCAATTTGTGTTAATATCAGTTATGAAGGTCTCTGTATATTCTAATAAATTACAACATAAATACAGTCTTGATCATGAGATATTGAGGGCTGTTCTCACCTTTCACTTTCATGTAAAGTAACAAAAAACATACACTCTAATGTCACTTCATTGGTTTTGACATAAGCTTTTCAAGCAAAGGATTTCTGCACTGCTTATGAACGGTTGAATATTCTACCCTGAAGTACACTGCACTGAGCTAAGTCAAGCTGAAGGAAAGCAGGAAATAAGAGGAAAATAAAATATAACAGGTTTTGGCAGTACAGGGAATATTGCTTCTTCTTCTTCTTTCGGCTGCTCCCATTAGGGGTCGCCACAGCGGATCATCCGTCTCCATACCACCCTGTCCTCTACATCTGCCTCTTTCACACCAACTACCTGCATGTCTTCCCTCACCACATCCATGAACCTCCTCCTTGGCCTTCCTCTTTTCCTCCTACCTGGTGGCTCCATCTTCAGCATTTTTCTACCAATATAATTCATGTCCCTCCTCTGCACATGTCCAAACCATCTCAATCTCGCCTCCCTCACCTTGTCACCAAAACATCCTACATGTGCTGTCCCTCTAATAAACTCATTTCTAATCTTGTCCATCCTCGTCACTCCCAACGAAAACCTTAACATCTTCAGCTCTGCTACCTCCAGCTCCACCTCCTGTCTTTTACTCAATGCCACTGTCTCTAATCCATACAACATCGCAGGTCTCACCACAGTCCCATAAACTTTCCCTTTCATTCTTGCAGATACCCTACTATCACAAATCACTCCTGTCACTCTTCTCCACCCACTCCACCCTGCCTGCACTCTTTTCTCTACTTCTCTAGCACACTCCCCATTACTTTGCACTGTTGACCCCAGGTACCTGAACTCCTCCACCTTCTCCACCTCTTCTCCCTGCAACCGCATCACTCCACTGCCCTCCCTCTCATTCACACACATGTACTCTGTCTTACTCCTACTGACTTTCATTCCCCTTCTCTCCAGCGCATATCTCCACCTCTCCAGGCTCTTCTCAACCTGCTCTCTACTCTCACCACAAATCACAATATCATCTGCAAACATCATAGTCCAGGGAGACTCCTGTCTGACCTCGTCCGTCAACCTGTCCATCACCACTGCAAACAGGAAAGGGCTCAGGGCCGATCCTTGATGCAGTCCAACCTTCACCCTAAACCAGTCTGTCGTACCTACTGCACACTTCACTGCCGTCACACTGTCCTCATACATGTCCTGCACCACCCTCACATACTTCTCTGACACACCTGACTTCCTCATACAATACCACAACTCCTCTCTCGGCACCCTGTCGTACGCTTTCTCTAAATCCACAAATACACAATGCAATTCCTTCTGTCCTTCTCTATACTTCTCCATCAACATCCTCAAAGCAAATAAGGCATCTGTGGTGCTCTTCCTAGGCATGAAACCATACTGTTGCTCACAGATGGTTACCTCTTCTCTCAGCCTGGCTTCCACTACTCTTTCCCATAACTTCATGGTGTGACTGATCAACTTAATTCCCCTGTAGTTACTGCAGGTCTGCACATCTCCCTTATGCTTAAAGATCGGTACCAGCACACTCCTTCTCCATTCCTCAGGCATCCTCTCACCTTCCAGAATCTTGTTAAACAATCTGGTTAAAAACTCCACTGCCATCTCTCCTAAACATCTCCACGCTTCTACCGGTATGTCATCTGGTCCAACCGACTTTCCATTCTTCATCCTCTTAATCGCTGCTCTCACTTCCTCCTTACTAATCCTATCTACATCCTGCTTCACCAACTCCACATCCTCCAACCTTCTCTCTCTCTGATTTTCCTCATTCATCAGCTGCTCAAAATACTCCCTCCATCTTCTCAACACACTCTCCTCACTAGTCAACACATTTCCCTCTCCATCCTTTATTGCTCTAACTTGCAGTACATCCTTCCCAGCTCGGTCCCTCTGCCTGGCCAATCGGTATAAATCCTTTTCTCCTTCCTTAGTGTCCAACCTCTTATACAGCTCCTCATATGCCTTTTCCTTGGCTTTCGCCACATCCCTTTTTACCTGCTGCCGCATCTCCTTGTACTCCTGCCTACTTTTCTCATCACTCTGTAGATCCCACTTCTGTTTTGCCAACCTCTTTCCCCTAATGCTCTCCTGCACTTCCTCATTCCACCACCACGTCTCCTTGTCTTGCTTTCTATTTCCAGATGTCACACCAAGTACTTTTCTAGCTGCCTCCCTCATCACTCCTGCAGTAGTTGCCCAATCATCCGGCACCTCTTCACCACCACCAAGCCCCTGTCTGACCTCTTCCCTGAACCTCACACTACACTCTTCCTCCTTCAGTTTCCACCATCTTATTCTTCTTTCAATCCTTACTTTCCTCCTCTTCTTCTTCACCTCCAAAACCATCCTACAGACCACCATCCGACGCTGTCTAGCTACACTGTCCCCTGCCAACACCTTACAGTCTCCAATCTCCTTCAGGTTGCATCTCCTACACAGAACATAATCCACCTGTGTGCACCTTCCTCCACTCTTATACGTCACCCTATGATCCTCCTTCTTCTTAAAATACGTATTCACCACTGCCATTTCCATCCTTTTAGCAAAATCTACCACCATCTGCCCTTCCACATTCCTCTCCTTAAAACCATACCTACCCATCACCTCCTCATCACCTCTGTTCCCTTCACCTACATGCCCATTAAAGTCTGCCCCAATCACCAATCGTTCTTTCCTAGGTACACCATCTACCACTTCATCTAATTCACTCCAGAATCTTTCCTTCTCCTCCATCTCACAGCCAACTTGTGGAGCATAGGCACTGATGACATTTATCATCATCCCTTCAACTTCCACCTTCACGATCATCACCCTATCAGAAACTCCCTTCACCTCCACTACACTCTTACTGTACTCTTCCTTCAGAATCACCCCTACACCATTTCTCTTCCCATCCACACCATGATAAAACAGTTTAAACCCACCTCCAATGTTCCTGGCCTTACTCCCTTTCCACTTGGTCTCCTGAACACACAGCATATCTACCTTTCTCCTCTCCATCATATCAGCTATCTCTCTCCCTTTACCCGTCATAGTACCAACATTTAAAGTACCAACCCGAACCTCCACTCTCCTACACTGCTCCTTTTCCTGCCGTCCCTGTAGACGTCTTCCTCCTCTCCTTCTCCTCCTTCGGCCAACAGTAGCCCAATTTCCACCTGTTCCCTGTCGGCTAACGATACCTGTGGCGGTCGTTGTTAACCCGGGCCTCGACCGATCCGGTATGAAATTCTCATTTGTGATCCGCATATTTGATTTGGCACATGTTTTACGCTGGATGCCCTTCCTAACGCAACCCTCCCCATTTACCCGGGCTTGGGACCGGCACTAAGAGTGCACTGGCTTCTGCCCCCCTAATGGCTGGGTTGTATAAGAATCCAAATAAAATACACATATGTTTTTGAAAAGTCAGCGTAGTCTGATCGGTTCTAACTGAGAAATTTCTTTCCATTACTGCCTCATCTGAAACTGAAACAGATGGATCTCAGCCAGATGAGGATGGGTCCCTTTAGGAGTTTGGTTCCTCTCTAGATTTCTTCTTTATGCACCAATACTTTGGAAATCTCTCACCATTGATTGATTAGACAGGCTGAACCTTTTAGTGTTTTAAAATCTGCTCCTAAATCTTACTTTTTCAGGATAGCTTACAGATGTTTTTCTTTTCATTTTTGTGATGTGCTTGTGATAGTTAATTTTACTTATTTTTTTATTACTATTATTTTAAATAATTGTATTTTTTATTTCCAATTTTAATGTTTGGAAAGCTTTCCGAGATGTAACTTTTAAAGGTGCTTTTAAAAAATATAAAATAAAGTTTATAAAAAATTTAAGATTATTATTATTATTATTATTATTATTATTATTATTATTATTATTAT
>JAAIIK010000411.1:911684-951388 GCA_014706435.1 Silurus glanis
AATAGATTTTGGAGTGTGCTTGTGAAGATTTGTGCTCATTCGTGTTAGAAAATTCAGGTACTGAAGTAGGTGAGGTGATGAGGTCTGGGGTGCACTCAGCCTTCTAATTCATCCCAAAGGTGTTCATTAAGGTTGAGGTCAGAGCTCTCTAGCAGACAAATAAAAATCTTCCACTCCAACCCATTCATGGAATTTGCTTTGTGCACAAGGGCTTTGTCATGCTGGAACAGGTTTGAGTCTCATAGTTCTTGTGGGGGAACAATTTTGTGCTACCACATGCAAAGACTTACTATACAATTGTGTGCCTCCAGCTTTGTGGTTGGAATTTGGGGTATGAGGAAGCATATTGAAGAATCACATACAGAGCCTGTGCAATGTTTGGAAACACCTAGTCTTCTATGGTTTCTGAGAGACATGGGCATGTCCCTTTTTTCTATGCAACTAGGTAATTTAATGGTATGACGATTTACTTTGACCAAACAAATCAATAAATGTACAGATGTTCCACTTTCTTTTCTTTGAAAAATCTTTCCTTAGCATGAATAACAGCTTCATACTCTCTTGGCATCCTGACAGTTAATTTCTCCAAACATTCAGCTGAAATACCTTGCCATCAGTATTCCTTTCACTCGGCATAAGTCTCCAACCTTCCCTGCTCTAAAACAACCCCAAACCATTAAGCTTCCACCTCCATGTTTGACTGTGTTTGTGAGACAGTCTGCTAACATCATCTCTTACATAAGTTTTTTTCTGTTAGTTCTGTCTGAAGATTTTTCTTCCAGTTATTCACTGTCGAATTCTTGGGTGTTTTTGACTTTTACATAGTTTGTTGCATAGAAACAAAAGGAACATGCGTGCGTCTCAAAAACCATTAAAATCAACAGGTTTTTCCGGAACTTTTCACAGCCACTGTAAGCTTGGAAAAGCCATATATAATATACACAATATTTCACAAAATGTTGAAACACTGATAACAATTTAGAAATCCATCTTTGTGTCCTTTCTTCAGGCCAAGGCTGCAAGCACAGCGAAAATTTGCCCAATCTCAGCCGAGCTCTCCTCACGTCACTCCGGTGAAACTCCTCGAGGCCATACCACCCAGCCCTAGCCTTCCTCTCAGTGATCTCACCAAGTGCAAACCCAAAACAGAGGACTTCCTCACCTTTCTCTGTCTAAGAGGTAAGTCACTATGGACAAGGGAACAAATTAGCCTTAATGAAATAACGATGGCATAAAGAAAACTGCTGCTGCTGTACTTCTATAAACGGCCATTTGCTAACTGCTGGATGATGGCGAATGGATTTCATTGCTGCTCGTTTGTTGACAGTACTGTGAGCTGGCTGCAGTCCCAGATGTGCAGTGAAAAGCTACTGTCGTTTTAGCAGAAACCGCTGAGTGTTGAGCTACGGCTTCTAAATCTGTTTAACCTCAGTCCGCTCCATCTCGAAACCCCAGTAGAGAGTGGTTTATTTTTGTGGCTTATCTGATTATTCGAGCGGTGAAGGTATTGGAACGACATTCTTCTTAGAAGCACTAAATTTTTTCGAACATATTGCCTTCTTCTGCAGCTGGTCTAGGGAGCTCTGGGTCACATCCGGGTCAATTTGACCTTATTGACATCAAGTTAGAAATGCAGTTGGAATCGCATCAGGCAGATTTGACATATTCAGTGAATCCTGAAGATTTTGAATGGAATTTCCACTCCTTTTAAAATGTTGACCTTGATCCTCCTCAGCCGAGCTCTGACAGCTTCAGCTTCCAAGGCCATAATGCATCAGTAGAATCATCCAGTAATATTAGAAATAAAGATCCCTCAAGGTTTCTCAGCTGTCTAAACTGGTTCTACTTGAAATAAAGAAAGTAGCTAAAATAAAGAGTATTAGTAATCGTATTAGTTACAGCTATAATGCAGCATTTGTCACCTTTTCTTATTCTCCATCGTTCTCCTGCCTCAGCAAATTGTTTCCAGCAGGAGCAAACACGACAGATGTAAATGAAATTATCTCCTTACATGCGTACACGGCCAAGGTGTGTAAAGACACAGCGCAGGCTGATTAGACCTGTCTGGTGCAGTTGACAAAGTGCAAAGTGGGTTAATGAATTTCAGTTAATAAAGGATGTGAGCGAAAGCATATTTCTTAGTGTCATTACACTTTTTTATCATTTTGAATCCTCTCTTTCTGTGGTTTCAGTGTGCATGCGGACTGCATGCTGAAATTTAATGCAGAACTGTAGGATTCTAAGGACAACGCCGGGTTTATTATTATACGGATTAACTGTTGCTGGATTGTTGATATAATCGGTAATTAGTGGATGCAGTCTGGGCTATAGATGGAATTAGCAAATAAAGGACTCATACTTTATTGGCTCCAGTGATTCTTAGCATAAACCAGTCTAATAATCATAAAAAAACACTATAATGAATATGCATTGGGGTTGAAATAAGCAATAAAGGAAAGATCAAGAGAAGAAAAATGAAGCACAGGTAAGAAAGCAGGAGGAGAGAAAGAGCTTGTGCTTGTCAGACACATTTGTCTTATAAAGCCACAGAGATTTCCAGCTTGAAGTGAAGCTCATTGAGAGTAATATAGCAAATCATCCAGTCATCTTTAATCTTTTATCTTTAAACAATCATCTGTTCCTATTGAATCTATCTCCACTTCACACTAGGGATGAAACCATAGTAATTCAAATACAAAAATGCGTCGAGGCAAATTATTTGCTTTGTTTAGTCCATTTAACTACACTCAGAGGACTGTTTCTGTTTTCCCACGCACCATTATTACAGACGCACCACCCGCTAAACTCTGGCTTGCTCTGGAGAGGTAAACACTATGGAAGCTCGTTTTCGCTGCATTAAAAAAAGTTTTCTTAATTCTAACGTTTTTTTCCGCAATACTTACTTTATTTCTCGTAATTCTGCCGATCGGGCAGCGTCACCCCCTCCGGAGTGGCAGAAAGTTTTACACATTGAAAATGAAAAAGGCTGCAATCATTTGAATCTTATTGGTATCAAACTAAGCCTCCGATCCCTGGAGAGACAAGACAGATGAAGAAGTGGAGCCTCGTTCATACACAACATGGTTACCAGTGGAGTAAGTCGGAATTATGAGAAATAAAGTTGCGATTGCTAGAAATCAAGTCGCGAATAGGCAAACCTCTTTTTTTTTTTTTTTTTTTTTTTTTTTTGGAGAATAAAGGCTTCCATACGACACAGGAGACGCTGCAGAATGAAAAAGGGAGGAACGGACAGAAAGCAGAGACGGGTTTTAAACTCCTTTGAAATAGATTTTTATATTATTTATGAGTTTTTAATGTGTATATTTGTATTTGCGTTTTGGTGTAATATGGTTAATAAATGCATTAAATAGGTTTAGTTTTCACAGATATTGTTGTATGCGATTTCGGCAATAAAAATGTACAATAAAAAAAAAGAAAACAAATTACTTGTTAATTTTAAGAGACTTGACTTATTTTCTCTTGCGTATTTAGTATTGCTCTTTAATAAAGAAAAAGTACCTCCTATCCGAATACTCAGTGGAATAATCGTTAGAATACTCTATTACTAAAATAATCACACACTGCTTCACACACACCCACTCGAACACACACTTGCGCATACACACATATAAAGTAGTTACAGCGGACATGAGCATCTGCCATTGTGTTTTCTGGTCCTTTGATAATCACATCCCAGCAAATTGCTTTCTGATTTGGTAAATGAGGAGTGTAAACAGGATTATGACTTGTATAGATGTTCTTTTTTTTCTTTTCTTTTCTTTTTTTTTTTTACAATTTGTTTATGATGGGGAAAAATTTCAGAGCAAAATCTTGGAGCTTGGATTCTGCCTGCAGTTTTAAAGATTGATCAGAATAAGCACAGGGTCTGAACTTTACTGAGAGCTAAGACAGCTGACAGCATTTCCTCTTTTTTTCCAGTAAAGAGGAGACTTCTGCACTGCAAACAAAACTGCACAAAACCAACAGTCGTATCCTATAAATCTGAGAATCTGCCTAATGTGTTTTTATTTTTTTCTCCATAGTGGGAGGGAAATGAATTTGAATGACTTTCTCGAAACAAGGACAAACTGCAGTGTATCTCAAAGCAGCCAGGCACGTTGGGGAGTACATGTGAAAAGCGAGTTGAAGTTCTTCAACCAGTAAAGTCCAAATCTGTATACCTTGCTATATATTTTACATTTCTGGAGATGTAGTAGACAGGTTGAATTGAGGGCACTTGGTGTTGGTCTGTCTTGCATCCAATTTCTTTCCCACTTTTATCAGAATAGCTTTCATTCCATGTGTGTACACACGTAATCACATGCTATAGCTCACAGCTATACATGCACTCGGTGACCTCCCTCGCATAAATGGCTATTGAGGGCATGTGTAGCGCTTCAGAACAGCCACTCGATTATGAGCTCCAGAGCCTTCATTGAGGATTAGGAGCAGCATGGCTGAAGAGAGACTGACGCCATGTTTCTGTTTCCACTGTTAAACTTTCTTTGCCATAATCTGGCCCTGGGGTCACGATGGAAAAGGCAAGCAAAGTGAAAGACAGAGCTGAGGGATGGTTCATGGCACCGCATGATCAGTTAACAACAGAGCACCACTTACTTACACTGGAAAAAGAACTTTGGGCATGTCACATATGTCCACTACAAAATGGGTGAAATTGTGGGAACTTTTTTTTTTTTTTCCCCAGATGGAAACAACAGCAGCAACATTGTACGCATGTACATTTTAGAGTGCTTCTGTACTGTTTCTAGTGTGTAGTGGTCATCATGTATGGCTTAACCTTGTAAAAGGTTCCCAAACCTGTGAAAGGTTTGGAATGTGCTAACTCAATAGTTAAGGGCAAGTCAAGCTTTTATTGTCATTTCAACCATATATTTCTGACGTACTACACAGTGAAATAAAACAACGTTTTTCCAGGACCCTGGTGCTACATAAACAACATAGAGCTACATAACAGAACACAAAGCTAAGGCACATAGTGCATTGTGTGCAACCTAGTGCAAACCGACAATACAAAACAGGCAGTTCAGGACAGATACACAAAATAGACTGTAAACAAAGAGGATACTTGTCAAGGGTAAAAAAAACTGCCTACAAGGCTGTTTATGAATAAACATTCGGTGCCACCAAGATGAAAAATCGGTTTCCTTTTGAGTCTGGTTTCCCTCAAGGTTTCTTCCTCATGCCATCTCAGGGAGTTTTTTCTTGGCCACAGTCACCACCGTCTTGCTCATTAGGGACAAACTTATAGGCACTAACCTTATACACTATAAAATAAAGTGCATTGAATTGTTTATTTACATTAGCTGCTTGAATTCAACCAAAGGGATAGTTTCTAGCAGTGAAAGCTGAGTAAAAACTAACATAGAGCAGAGGAAATACTAGCAAAAAAAAAAAAAAAATCTCAAGTCTAATGGCTTTGCCATTTTGTCATGAGTCATTAGGTTCAGTGCACGTTTCCATATAATAATTACTGTTAATTACTGTTTCCATATAATAATACTGTTCCAATTGAAATCTAAGATGGAGAGTGAAATTAAGATAGCTGGATTAGCTAGTAGTAGTGCAGTACACAGTGCTATGAAACAACATTACTTCAAGGTCCAGTAACCTCTGTGCAGCAACCAGTCAGTTAGAGTTACATGATAGCTACATTAGCTAGACTAGCGTTCACTCACAAGCTAATGTAGCTAGCATTCTCCAGCTTAGATTTAAATAGAACATATTTTGAAGAAAACCTACATCTTCAAAATGAACTCTTCTGTGCTCTTGGTCACGTTAATGCACACGTTATGGCACTGCAGCAGTTGCACTTGAATGGTAATCACAGCCGCACAGAAATGCATTCATTACCAGATTTTTGTTTTATTTTAGTTTAAGGTTTTGAAGGCAAATGAATACTTATTTATAAATAATGAAATTATTTTTTTTTAAACCCCAGATGTAATCTGTCGTTTCTTTCTGCCTTTTTGGACCACAATTGCTTTCTTTAGCAATTCTTTAGTGCTTCCTGTTTTTTTTTTTTTCTTCTGGTCCAGGTTCTGCTGCATTGCCCAGTAACATGAAATACTTCGGGAGTGCACATGATCATGAAGACACTGAGGAGGAGGAAGAAGAAGAAGAAGAGGAGGAGAATGAGCGAAAGAAACCGTCTGTTGGTAACATCACCGCTTCCTGTCAGGTCACTCCACGCAAGAGTAAAGCCCTGAGCAGAGTCGTTGCAAATGGAAATGGTACCTGTTGAACTCTTCTATACTTTATTTGTTTTTAATAATGCATGCTGTTGTTGTTTTTTTTGTTTTTTTCTTGTATGCAAAACCATCAGAGCACAAAGAAACATTATTGCATAGTCGCAATACACAGAGCAGACATTTGTTTTCCATGTTACAGCTTTGGGCAGGTGAGTTATGACACTCTCACTGTGCAGTTAATGATGTGTGTCTATACACAACACTCTGTCAGATTTCCTTCATTTTCTAGAGGTGTAGCACAGGGTAATTCACATTTACTGAAACATTTACTGCATATGAGCATGCAGATGCAAAGGCCTGGGAATATCACCGTCATATGTGACATTATAAAATACTATATAAAACAATAAAGAAATAAAGTAATTGTAGTCTTTAGAGGCTGTAAAGTGCTTTATATCTAATATGAGAGTCTGAAATCATTTTAAATCAGACAGCAAAAGCTGAGAAATAACACATTACTGTAACTTGGACAGATAATATATAATCTATGTGTGTTTTTGGAACACTGTTCCCAGAGCTCTGATTCTCTGATGTACACTATATAGAGAAAGTTTGTGGACACCTAAGCATAAGTACTGGTATGTGCTTTTCGAGCATCCTATTCCACATTTAGTCCCCATTTGCTCTTATAACATTATCCAGTCTGCAGGGAAGATGTTCCACGAGATTATGGAGTGTGCTTGTAGAGGTTTGTTCGTAACGTCAGGTACTGATGTCGGTGAGGTGGGGATGCCTTGGGTGCAGTCTGCGTTCACATTCATCCCAAAGGTGTTCAGTAGAATTATCAGAGCTCTATAGTAGGAGATCTTCTCCTCCAAACCATTGTCATGCTGGAACAGGTTAAACAAGAAACATTTAATGCTACCGCATCCGAAAACATCCTAATATATTACATGCTCAATTAATTTTTTTTTAGTAAACAAGGTTTAGGAGTAAAGGAGTCACATGATCACCATGTATCATGGTATACATCATGAGTTCACGGAAATGTAGAGTGATGAATATTTACTAATTAAGAGTAAAAAATGAATATACAGTCTAGAGTTTGATTCACTCCATGTTGTATGTGCCTCGTTCGGTCTCCCACATGAACTCCGTTGCCCACTCAGCACAATCAGCCTTGTAATCCGACACGGTGGTCATCTGATTCTCCTCCACACACTGTACATGTCAAACGAGCTGCACACACACACCAATCCATTCACACGGACACTTTAATCTCGCATGGATCCGACCGCTTGCATTACACCCATCCTCTACAGCACAGGATTGCATTTCATTCTCATAGCTGCATTCTTTTATTTTTCCCTTTCAGGCTACTTTATATTCGTTCCGAGACAGGACCTCTCTTTTATCCCGGGCTGGACAGAGTGTGTTCCTCTCGTCATTGCCGCACTGCATGTACCTGCATGTGAAACTGAAAGGCTCCAAAAGGCAGCTCTGTTTGAAACATAATGAAATTGACAGTTTAGTGCCGTAGTGCTCCATAAAGAAATGGCAGCCACTTTCTTTAGTGTTTTTTTTGTGGGTTTTTTTGTTTCTTTGCAGTAAGCTACTGATCCAGATATGACTTTTTATGTGCATTGTTGGCTGAAAAGCAGCCAGTGTCAGTGAAACGTTGGTCCTAAGAGAAGCTTAAAAGCAGCTTTTAATCAGAAAAGTGAAACCCAAAAGCATGTCAGTGTTTGTGTTAATATTTTAGTGGGATCAGCTTTAAGATCAGCAAAAAAGATGTGTTTAAACGAGGTAGTTGTACTGAAAATACTAAAAGTGGTGATGAATAATAATGCTACATATTTAATAATGATATTTAATTATTGATTTTATTTTCATTAGTTTCTTTAATACCTAAGGAAGAAATAAGGGAATTTACAACATCTCGACCCCTTTGCCCTCATCCACACTACTAGCTGGCTGGCTAACTGCTAGTACAGAGAACAAGTTCGATTTCAGCATTCTGATTTGCATTTTAATATTCTAAGCTAATTGTGTTAAAAAATATGCCATACAATTAAAGCTATTGAATTCTTTTTTTTTTTTTTTTTTTTTTTTACATAAGTTAGCTAGCATAACACACCGATTCTTGAGAGAAAAGTGGCCAAATACTACGTCCTTCTCCGATCTTATTTTCGGTAGTATTGTATAAAGAAAGAAAAATATTTTCAACTGTGTTAATGTATATGATGTAAAATCAGGAACCAGTGGGATTATGCTGCTAAAATATGTCTTGTATATATCTTAATCTCTTGCAAAAACGTGTTACGGTTTGGCTGAAAAAATGCATAGAGCACCAGAATGAATGTGCAGAGCATATGTTGTCATTATGAAATACAGATTTAAGTGTATGTAGTTTTGCTCTAATTCAGTACACAATCAGAATGAGAAAAAGAGCTTGCCGTGTTCAAAAGTTGGGGTTTGGAGATGTGGTGGTACTTAAAATTATTTAGTGTTGATGCAGGGGTTCAGTCTTGAGAGAATCTTGCAGGTTTCGTGTGGCAATATGTATGTTGCACTGTGTTTGCAAACTGAGACTATACAACGGTTGCTCAGTTGTCTACCAACATAAGATATTTTATATCTATAATATGTATATTTGATTCTAGTTTAGAGTCTGTTCTATTAATCTATATTGTAACTGAGTATTGTTCGGTTTTTCTGTTGTGCTCTGTGGGTTGTTGCTTTGGTACTAGTGTCTGTTATACTGTCTGTGTGTCTGTTACTCGGCCTGTCTGTCTGTCTGACAAACTGTCTTTCTGTCTCTTTGCCTGCTTCTATATTTGTCTGTCTGTCTGTCTGATAGCTTGCCTCTTAGTCTGTCTGTCTGCCTCTCTATTTGTTTGTCTGTTAGTCTGCTTGACCGACTGCCTGTCTGTCTACCTGACTGTCTGTCTCTTAGTCTGCTTTACAGACTGTCTGTCTGTTTACCTTACTGTCTACCTGTTAGTCTGCCTTACTGCCTGCCACCTGACAGTAGTCTGTCTCCCTGTCTGCCTTTTTGTCTGTCTGTCTGTCTGTCTGCCACACTGTCTATCTGTTAGTCTGCCTTACTGTCTGTCTCCCTATCTGTTTTCTTTGTCTGTCTTTTTGTCAGTTTGCCTGTTTACCTCTCTTCGTCCATCTGCCTGACAGTATATCTATTCAAATAAATAGCTGAGCCTTGTTAATCAGCTTATCTGCATAATACATCTTTATTGAGATTCAATAAATCTCAATCCCTTTTTTTCTTTTTTTAACTGTTAAAAATGCTCTTTGCCAAAAAAAAAAAAAAAAAAGCCCCTTGCTCCTGACATGTTGTCTCTCTGCCTGTGCATCAGTTTTCAATGGGCATTCCCGGCCAAGTGGGGAACGTGAGAGAAGCCTGAGGGTCAGGGGGAAAGACGGAGCCCAAGGAAGGGAGAGAGGTTCAGAAACAAGCAGGGCTTCAAGCACACATAATCTCCGACCCAGCAAACCTGCACTGGAACACAAACAGCAGGTAATGTTGTCTATAATGGATTAATAATGGGCCGTTATACATGTTGTACAGACGGAAAGAGATATTTCTTTTTGATAAAAAAAAAATTACATTTGTAGACATTTCTTACTTGCAACAGGGCATGAGGAATGAAGGAAATGGAAGGAGAGTGCCATAAATCACATATACCACATGTGTAAAATAGACAAAAAGACATTTTGCGTTGCCATTAAAAAAAATGCATAAACATAAGCATTTGTAGTTATGAAAACTGTACCTTTTACAGTAACAGCCTGTAGCAGGCCTATAGCAACAAATGATGTCATCATGGCACTGCCTAATCCCCCTCCTCTCTCCCTCTCTCTCTCTCTCTCTCTCTCTCTCTCTCTCTCTCTCTCTCTCTCTCTCTCTCTCTCTCTGTGTCTGTCTCTCTTTCTCGCTTTCTCTCAACCCTCTTCTTCCCCCTCCCTCCCCTCACACACATTTAGTGCACTGGAGCTAGTCATGCTAGATAAAAGCTAAACAAAAGCACAGTGTTCGCTGTTGAGTGTCATAAACTACTTTGACATGTTGTGTGGGTAATGAATGTGCTAGTGGATGGCAAGGTTTGGGCGACATGGTCTCTTCCCCTCCCCCCACCACTCGCCCGTTTGCAGGCTGAACAATCACAGTAGATGTGCACACACTTCTGAAAGAGGGGCAGCGAGGCCTTTAGTAAGCCCTCTAGTGGGGAAATGTGGCTTTTCCCGTTTCTTTTCCAAATAAGCAACTTTATTTGAATGTCAACCTGTGAATCTATTGACATGTTAATAACGATTTGTAGACGGAACCAAAAATCATTTAACTACTTTACAAATGACACACTCAGCATCCTTGCACTTTCTTTCTTTTTTTTCCCTACCAGCCCCATAAAATGAGCCGACCCCAGCGAGCCGCTTCAGCTAACAGTCGGAAGGCAAGAAAGGAAGATTTGCTACCGCTTCCCCTGACCAAATCTGTGAAATACCCCAAGGGCCATGTGACCTACACCAAAGCCAGACTGTTGAAAGAGGCAAAGCTAGAGCTAAGTGCCCAGAGGCGGCACTTGAGCTCACAACACACCAACACACACCTTCAGCACAATAACTCAGGAAAAGCCCAAGCTGGTCGCAGCAGGACACAAAAACAGTTGCCACCGTCATCCACAGTCAGACGCAGTGGACTGCGACAATCGAAGAGGCAGCTGGAGATGGCGGTGGTTAAACCGAACCAAGCAGGGACTGAAGTGGAGGTCAAAAGGGTCAAGGTGCAGGTCATTCCTCTGGATACACGGAGCAGGAGAGCAGCTCAGAAGACCTTGCATACAGGAACAATGCAACTGCGAGTGACAGGATCCCAGAGACCCAAAAGAGCCGCTGCTGGGAAGTTACCGCTTGTCAAACGGACGCAGTGTAAAGCCACATCTCGGGGCAAGAGCAGCTCCGCTACCTCAGTTCATAATCACCACAGGGACGTCCTGAAACCAGCCACAATTGCCAAACCAGCCAAGCCTCTGAGACCCAGCGAGCCTATCAAAACAAACAATCCTACTGACCCTGGTGATTCACTAAACATAGCCAAATCTCTTAAACCAGCAGAGCCCAAAGTTGCTCAGGTCAAAGAGCGGGGCAAGTGTATCAACATAACGGAGATGGCCGAGGTTCCAGTGTTCCGTCCAAGCCCACGAGAATTCCACGACCCTCTGGCGTATGTGGAACTGGTACGTGAGCAGGCCGGGCCCGTCGGACTCTTCCGGGTGGTTCCACCAACCGGGTGGCAGCCCGAGTGCAAGCTGAAGGAGGAGATGCGTTTTGTGTCACACGTGCAACATGTACACAAGCTGGGCCGACGCTGGGGCCCTAACGTGCAGCGGCTTGCCTGCATCAAGAAACACCTGCGTGCTCAAGGCATCAACATAGAGAAGCCACCATTAATTGGTATGGAAGCAGAATGAAATAATGTTTTTGATCTCGCTTTAATACATAGTCATTACTCATTTTAAACTTGTTCACAGAGGTGGAAAGAGTAATACAAATTTCTACTCAAGCAAAAGTACTATTACTTCAATCAAATTTGACTCACTTAAGTAAAGTAAGGAAACTTAAGTAAAGTTACCGGTCTAAAAATGTACTCAAGTAAAAGAAAAATTTAAATTTAAAATGTATTTAGAGTAAGAATAGAGAGAGGTGATGGAGTCTAGTGTAGTTCAAAAAGTACAAGGGGATATAAGTCAAAGTTAAACAAGTTAAAATGCAATAACAAAACAACAGAAACGCTTTATGAAAGAGAAGAAACTCTATGAAACAGAAGTTCTTTATGATAATGAGACAAATTGAAAAATTCAGATTCAAATGGGTCTTTGTCATTGGCCTCTTGTTTTGTCCGTCTCCATCTTTCTTTCTTTCGAATTTAGTCTGTTTGTTTGTAGTTTCCAGGGGGCAGTTTTTCCCCCTTGCATTTTTTTTTTTTTATTTGTCATTTTATACTCGGTAACGGCTATGATTTAGTTAATTGTAGTTAAGTACAATACTTAAACAAAAACATACTTGAGTAAATGACATTTAAAAAACTACTTTTAAAAGTAGAAGTACACAACAAACTACTAAATTACAGTAACGCAAGTAAATGTAATCCGTTACTTTCCACCTCGGCCTGTGCAGGTATGCGGTCTGTCATGTTTTGACATTCAGGTGGTGGTTTGACCAAAATTGGTTATATTAATAGTGTGACAAAAGCTGACTTAAAGAATCCATTAACAGATTTTACCAAACCAATGTGAAAAATCGGTGTTGAATCTGGCCTGGGACTCCTTCCTGTGAACTTTACATTGGGCAGGAGGCCAGTTTAACCAACACAGTCCTCCTCATTTCAGTCTTCATCAGGCAGTGGAACAGTAGTTTGCCATAATGAACCAGACATAAGCATAGTCATTTTAGTTTGTAATTAAAACCTCGCTGGCAGATTGTCTGTGGTCTGAGCTGTGGCTCATGTAATATATCGAAACTTGATAATGTGAAGAGGTTTACACAGACTGACAAAACCCATCCAAGCAGGTGCTGCATTTCACTGCTTGTCCTGCTCATGAAGACTTTAAGTAGACATTTTGCAGGGGATAAAAAGGCGATTGATTCATCGATAGCAAGCATAACATCGGTTTGTTGGCCATTTGTACACGTGCCATCGTACTGTGTATATATCAGCTCAGCAAAGTAATATAAATCATGCATGTGAACCTAATTTTATTTATACATATAAACAGATATTTTGTTGTTGTGCCAAGGAAATTGCTTCTGATTACAATGTCTCTTAAGCAATCTCTGCTCCTTAATGTATAGAGTTATGTGGACTCGATCTATTAGCCTGTCAAGGGCTCATTTAACAAACTTCACTTGAGCTGTGATAAAGATTTAAAAGGCCCTTAAGATAATGGCAGAAGCTCTGCCAAGGGGTAATGGAAAAAACAAGTCGACAAGCGTGCCGGTCAAACAACACTGAAACACAAGGAGTGGCTTTAAACTATTTTTTCGCAAAGGCTCATGGGTTTTGATGTGCAGTTTACACACTGGATTGGACTCTAGCTTTGATCATACTTGACTAGACAAACTGCACTTTACATTCCTTTCGCGTTTATATCATTGACAAATTCTTTGTAGATGTACTGAATAGGCCATGATATAAAACCAGCTTAAACGTTTATTTTTAAAGCATAGTTGTACTGAAAAGCGTGTTTTGTCTCTCCGACATCAACCATCTGTATGGATATGTTGCATAAACAGTGTCATTCTGGCTTCCTGTTCTCATGAATATGACCTATATTTCTTGCTTGCTTTCTTATTATGCAGCACAACCTTGTGGGTTCTGTATAAATGAGTTCTCTTCCTTAGCTGATCGCTGGCCTTGTTTGAATAGACCACACCAGATCCAGACACTCCGGGAGTCAAGGCCAGTGTGCTCACTCAATCTGGCCACCTGTAGTCAGTTGAGAACATTCAGCTTTACAAAACCACCTGGCAGCCTCTCAGTGCCACTCCAACATGACCCACATTTACAGCGTAGACGGTGCACACAAAGGTCCACAATGGGACCTACAGCGACTACTCATAACGACGAAGAAATAAATTGAATCCGCTCTGTTTGTTTTTGGTTCAGACACCTGCTTAACTTAGACTTTTCTGCTATAAATGGACATTCGGTGTAACCCAGATGAGGATGGGTTCCCTCTTGAGTCTGGTTCCTCTCAAGGTTTCTTCCTTATGCCATCTCGGGGAGTTTTTCCTTGCCACAGTCGCCACCGGCTTGCTCATCAGGGACAAACTTACTCATAAAGAACATATTCATTTTTAATCACAACATTTTCTGTGTAAAGCTGCTTTGAGACAATGTTCATTGTTAAAAGTGCAATACAAATAAAAATGAATTGAATTGAATTGCTTATTCGAATCAAACAAAATAGGCTGTATATTTTTTACTAAATATCACAAATGAATTCCTAATGTATGTATTTAAATGCACTTTCCTGAAACCACAATATTGTTTCGAAGTGTAAAAAAGTCTTTAAGCATCCATTTCTACAGTAACATAGCTGTTCGTTTTATTTGACAATACTAAACTAGTTTTTATCTCACGCTTTCCTGTGCTTTCTATAAAACAGATATTGATTACAGTAGTGATTAGTGACACGTGCTTATCATTTGTACATGTTCCTGTTTCCCTTTTTTTCCTCTGGTTTGGGACAGCAGGGGGTGGCATTTATCTTTGGTACATGATTGGTTTTAGGTGCTCGGTTTTTTTTGGGTTTGTTTTTTTTCCTCCATGATTCTTAACCACTTTAATTATTGGTATTTTTTGCTTTGTCAAGTCAAGTTTATTTCTATAGCACTTTTCACAACGAACATTGTCTCAAAGCAGTTTTACAGAATTTAACAGTTAAGGTGAACAATGTGTATTTATTCCTAATGAGCAGCCATGGCGACTATGGGAAGAAAAAAGTCCCTTAGATGTTATTAGGAAGAAACCTTAAGAGGAACCAGACTCAAAAGGGAAACCCATCCTCATTTGGGTGATATCAAGAGTGTGATTATAGTCTTTAAACATTACAGAACACTAGTAGTTCACTGGCATCAACCCTGACGATGTCATTGGGATTAGATCAGAATGGATTTGTTTGGGGTCCAATAAGAATCTTTCCTTTTAATAAACTTGCTAACCTTAAGTGCTTCTATGACCAAACTCAAATTCAGTGATAAATAGAAGACCCAATTTTTTTACATTGTTTTGTATCAAATTAGAAAATTAATTGCCTTTTGCAAAATTCTATTTATAAGTAATCTAACCAATATATTCTTAAAAATATTGTTCTCTTCTGTTGTCCATATCCATCTCCGTGTTTAACACATAATTCCAAGCTTTATTGTTCGCAGTATGTGTAATGCACATCTCCAGCATTGATTTGAATGAGGTATGATCCCTGAGTGTGTTTATTTAAGCCACACTTTTTAAACCAGGCGTTTAAGGATGGCTTTTTTGATTAGGGACATAAGGCTCAGAAATCCATAACAGGGGATAAAGAGTACTGAGCAGACCACTTTCAAATTCCTTGCAAAGTTTAACATTTTAAAGGTTTATCAATCATTATTATTTTAGTCATTTATTCTTGTACCTGGCCTTTCTCTGTGTGAGTTACTTATAGCTTGGAAAACTATTTTATTTGTCTGTTGGGTGGAGGTTTAGATCCGACAGGTCTAGGAAATAGCATGACTGAAAATAGGTACCGGTCAAATTCCTAACATAGCTGGTCAATTACATGGTATGGTCAATTTCCTTCATTGAATCATCCTCTGGTCTTCATTGCAAATTATTTGTTTGGTAAAAAGACTATATCTTTGTGGGGGGGGGGGGGTTGCTTGGCTGGTTTGTTTGTTGGTTTAGTGATGTTTTTTTTGTTGTTGTTTTTTATGGTCTTCTGCATGGAGTGGCAATTTTACCTTTTATACCGTCGTTAAGTAAAGTATAGCTCGTTACACCAATTTAATATGGAGTTTTTGTGAACATGGTGTTTATAATCTTGTTGTTTGGCAGATGATTTTGTTTTAAGGATAGGCCAGGCATTTTTATCCCTATATTGGGAAAGTATATTTTTAGTATTGGTCTACATTTAAATAGACCAATGAGTCAGTGTTTGAAGCATAGATAGAATCATCCCCCTTTTCTCTTTTTGTAACAGGTGGTTGTGAATTGGACTTAGCCCGGTTCTTTCAGCTCCTGAATGACATGGGTGGCATGCAGCAGGTGACAGACCTGAAGACGTGGGGCCGTCTCGCCGACCTGCTGGGCATCCCACGCTCTGCACAGGACCGGCTCGCCAAGCTGCAGGAAGCCTACTGCCAATACCTGCTTTCTTATGACTCATTGTCTCTAGCACAGCGGGCTCAGCTGGAGAAGGATGTGATGTCTGAGAAAGAAAGCCTGGAGAGGAGAAACGGGCCCTTGGAGGGACAAGCAGACGTAATGCAACATGCTGCACTACTCCTACCACGCTGTGAACCCAAGAACGGCCTGGTGAATGGTGCTCTCCACCGGAGTGGGGTGCGAGAACGCCTCCGAGAGCTCGACCCAATGGGCCGGAATGGCCGCCAGGGACGACTGGAGCGAAAAGAGGAAGGGGGCATACTGACTGAAATGCACAAATGCATATACAAGGTGCTGACTCTGCTTTTTTGTTTTTTGTTTGTTTATGGGTTTAAATAGAATGTAACGTGTTGTGCTTTCAGTCAGTTTAGCTGCAACTCTACAAGGCTTTTTTTTTTTTTTTTTATTTGCAGGGAAAATCGTTTTCTCTCACAAGTTTCTACCGGGCAGCCAGGAATACCATGAATATGTGCTTCAGCCAGGACCCAGACACATCTGAAGTAGAGGTATGTCATTTTCAACCTAAATGTGATATGACGTGGTTGTTAAGTAAAAGGTCTTGACCCAGCAGATTCACCAAAGTTTGCCAAAGTTTCCATTTTTTTTAATCTGTCTTTAAAATTCTGTCTTCTTGTAGCAAGAGTACTGGAGACTTGTAGAAGAAAAAGAATGCCATGTTGCAGTGCACTGTGGGCGAGTGGATACAAAGACTCATGGGAGTGGATTTCCTGTGAGCAAATCTGAGCCATTTTCAAAGTAAGAACCTGTGTCAAGTATGAAATCGTTTACACACTTTAAATTACCAAAATTTTGTAAGTACCAAATAATCAGTTTGGGCCATTCTTAAACTGATGCCAGATGCACATAATTGTGCAGAATGCATTTGCAAGCTGTAGAATTCAGTTTTCCTTGACCGGATCGAAGTCGTTTAAACCTGTTTTAGCATAACCATGACTCAAAGCAAGGTCCAGAATGCCAGGATTGTAATGGTAGAACCCAATTGGCTTGCACAGAGCCATGACCTCAACTCCACTGAACACTTATGGGATGTACTGTAATTTTGGTTGCACCCCCAAACCTCTTGCACCCTACAGTAGATTGTAGGTTGTTATAACAGCAAATTTGCACTACATCTGAAATTGATTAGTTAACAATCCCATGTATTGCATATCAAGCACATAGTTAGGTATCCACTAACTTTTGGCTATACACTGTATGGAACCTTAATTCTTTGATTACGTGGACGATTTCCAGAGCAGTTTCCTTCAATTTTGATTTGTATAGCGCTTTTAACAATGAAAATTGTCTCAAAGCAGCTTTACACAGATAATGTGGTGATAAAAAATTATTTTCTTTATATGTGTACGTTTGTCCCTGAACTAGTGGAGGTCTCATTTCCTCTCGCTTTTCTTTCTTTTCTTTCTTTCATATTTTTTTCTATTACATCGTATTGCGTTGAATCAATTTAAAATCGAATCCCGTTGCATCGTAATGGGGTGAAATGTATCGCTTTGCATCGGTAGCTGCTTCATATGTATCTTTAATGTATCGTATCGTTGACTGTGCATCAATTTAGGGAGACCTTCACTTTAACTTTTTACTCAACTACATATTGCGAAATCAGTCCTTTTTAATTTATGACTGTATAAAAATATAACTGGGCTTATTTGCACAATTCTTCTTTTTTTTTTAAGTAGTTAAAATGAAGGTTTTGGGTTAATGATAATTTTAATAGATATTAGTCAGTGTTTAACTAATATCATTATATTAATAGATTGGTGTGTAACATTAAGAGTAACAAAGACTTTTCAAATAAACAGATAATGAAGCAAGAGTCTTGTGACAAAAATTATAATAGCGCATTACAGTCATAATAAATCATAGTACTTTGGATACCTAAGTACATTTAAAGGCTAAATATTTTTTTGAATCAAGTGAAAGTTTAAAGAGAGCACGTTTCCTTTTACCGGAGTCATATTTTATCTACTGGGTTGCATTTCATTCTCTGAACCTGATAACCACTTCAGCAGAGTTCTCCCCGTTGAAGCGATCTGAAGATAAATCGGGATCACAGCACTGACCCAGAAACCACTAAATAAATGAGGTTAAAGCTGCCTCGACCCTCACGACGCAATATTCGAGTGATTCATCCATGTCGACTGATCTTGTCAACAGTGCACCAATTTCAGTAATGAGCTCACATGTGCATCCTAAGCTACAGCACAAACAAGAACAGAAAAGAACTCAGATCTGCAGGATTCACATCAACAGGGTGTGAATCACCAGGCTCCCATCTGCATCTGCTGCCATTCGAACCTGGGCACATCTTTGATGCTTGTTAACAACAGACCAATAGATACTAAGCTTGCAGGATCTCATTAGCAGTTCCACAGCTGAACACCACCAAACACAGGGGTCCATCCCACAGTGGTGCTATTTTCAAGCCAACTGGCTTTGCTGACTATAGAAGTACTGTCACTACTACAAAAAGCCAATACACATCATACATGGAGCAGTAAGCCTTACTGTTTTTGTTTTTCCAGAGATATTTCTAATTGGCAAAAAATAGTAAGTAGAATCCACTGCAATTAGACTACAGCTCTACTACACAGACATTTCAAAAAGCTCCGTAAAGACCCTAAACATACATTTTCTGTTTCAAGGTATTGCCTTAGGTGCTTCTTCTGCATGGAGCAGATAACTCTCTCCAAAGTTGTGAAGGTGATGGGGTAAAAACTGAGGCTTGACATGAGCATATTTACATACATGAAATGAAGGCTTGAAACGCAACATATTAAGGTAAACCCAAAAAAGGTTCCAGCAACACATCTGTGGTATTTCACATCATCCACATAAATTTACAATTGATTTTGATGAACAAAGCTCTAGAAGCTTCTGTATCTGTTAGCTACACATCCATAAGGCCAATAAAATTGAACAGCAAAAAAACACTTGATAGATGATTCGAGACCGAGATGAACTGATTAAACAAGGCAGGCATAGCTCCTGTTTGGACACAATTGCCCCTTTGCAGATAAGATTGAACGCCCCTTTATTAGAATATCAATCCACTGAATAATTCATAAATAATTCATGAATAAATCATTGGACAAGAGTACATGCTACCATCAAGAATAAAGGCTAATAGCATAAATTAAAAGGGGAAAGAAAGAAAATAATATGCCTCCTTTGTCCTTTTCAATTGAGGGATTCTGCTTGTCAGCCAGGTGAATTTTTTTCAGCCTTTTATCCTCAATAACACTAAGTGAATCATTAAAGCATAGCATTTGCACTCTTAAGTGCTGATTGGAAGCATTGTCTGCTAAAGTCTATCCGATACATGGCCTTCACTGCTTTTAAAGGGAACAAACAACAAGGGTATATTAGGGATGTGCATCTCCCTAACTGATTCCGATGCATTTCACGTCTCGTGAAATACTTCAGTAAAGTACAAATATGTGAAAAAGCTACTTCAAGTCAAGTCAAGAAGCTTTTATTGTCATTCCAACCATATATAGCTGATGCAGTACATAGTGAAATGAAACAACGTTCCTCCAGAACCCAGGTGCTACATACAACAACATAAAACAACAGTCACAGAAACAGAAAAAAACACAGGGCCAAGAACTAGTAGAAAGATCCTTGCCACATAAAGTGCATGTGTGCAACTGGTGCAAACAGTGCAAAAGACAACACAGGACAGTGCAGGACAATACACAAAACACAAAATAGCTCTGCCAGTAAACCTGTCCTAACAAAATAAAATAAGGTGCACAGTAGCAGAAAAATGTAAACAATATTGTGCAATTAAACATATAGCAGCAACAAAGATAAAGTGAACAGTGGCAAAAATATGTGGACAGAATATTGTGCGAAAGAACAATTAGCAGTAATCCTGGAAGATGTGCAAAAACGGCATGTAAACATTTTTGTGGTAATGATTAGTGTGAGTGGTACTGAATGATGGGTGTGCGCAGTGTATGATGTGTGTTGAGTCCGGTTTGTACAGATCAGTCACACGAAGTGAGTATGAGTGTGTGTTGACTCCGGTTTGTGCAGATCAGTCACACAGTTGTGTGTATGTGTGTGTGTGAGTGTGTGTGAGAGTTCAGTTCAGTTCTTTGTTGTTCACTTAACTACAGTAACGGGTTACATTTGTTACTGTCCATCTCTGGTCATGAATAGACTTCTATACATGTTCACGTTTGCTTTGCGCATCAGTAACATTATATTGTTTCAAGTCCCAAACAATTTGGGTGCCATCCTGAACGGTTCACACACAAGTTTGTAGCCTTTAAGGTTCCTTTGCATTTAAATGCCTCCAGTTTTATACAACTTGTAGGCCACTTGTTTTTTTTTTTATCAGCGCAGTCAATCATGGAGAAAACAGTTGTATATTAGAGCAGCTGTCTTTCATGGTGGACATTTGGTGCCACCCAGAACTTTTTTTTTTTTGAGTCTGGTTCCTTTCACTGTTTCCTTTCACTGTAAAGAAACAAACTTATACATTCTTTTATAACCACTTAATCTCAGTAAAGCTGCTTTGAGACAGTGTCCATTGTTTAAAGTACTATACGAATAAAAATTTATTGAATTGAATACGGAGCCAACCTACAAGATTAAAATTAGCGGAAATCACGTGAGAAAATTTGTGGGAATGGGAAAATGGCAAGGATCTCTTTTAGTCTACAAACAGGGGATTCCAGTTACTTGCTATTTATACTTAGCAAAGGGATAACTGAATTGAGACAATAAACAAGGAAACTGCATTAAAAGTGCAGAACATTTCGTTCGAGGTGTATTTGTTGGTTTTTACATTACGTTTACTATTTTGTATACATTGTAGTTCTAATAATTGTGGATAAATTATTAAATAGAGCACTATTACATGTCTTGATATTAAAATGTGCATGTTATGTATGTTAATAGGATTCCTCACTTAAATATGTCAGCTCTGTAGTTCTACATCACCTGGCGTAAACGTAACACTTTTGTGGAAAGGTTTCTGTTATTTTTGTAATTTTTTATACTCACTAACACATCTCACTTTGCCAGGCATGGATGGAATCTTACTGTGCTTTCCAATAACTCAGGATCCATCTTGCGTCACCTTGGTGCTGTGCCAGGTTAGACTGATTTTCCTGCCCATTAAACATCTTTCACATCTGTTTAATCAATTTATTCAGCACTGTGCTCCTTAAAGTAAGCATCGTCATTAAACCCATTCTAGTTTTATCCTTTTGTCTTGAAGGCTGTGTTTTCTTTGTAAAAAAAAAACAACAAAACAAAACAATGTTTTAACAGTTATAGCAGGTCTTTAGCAGAATCTTATAGAGCTAATAATTGAGTTGTTTGTGTCTGTAAGCAGGAGTGACTATCCCCTGGCTGAATATAGGCATGGTGTTTTCTACCTCATGTTGGTCCAGGGACCAATACAGCCTTCCATACATAGATTATCTACACACTGGTGCTGATTGCATTTGGTAAGTGAATAAAGACCTTTTTTGCTTCGTATGTTTCATCACCTTCCTTATTTACAGTGGGTAGTGGAGCACCGAAATTATTATTAATTTTTTTTTTTTTTTACAGCTTAACACTAACTTAACACTAACTGCTTAACACTAACTGTACAATTTATCTCATTACAAAAAATAAAAAAAAGGTCATGCACAATTAAATGTAACATTATTAATGAAAATGTCAAATTTTATGTGGCGTGCTCTGATATGCTTGCAAAAAAACCCAACAAAAAACCACAGGCGTAGAAGTTTGGACAGGTGTTTTTACCCTGCGGTCAGGATGTTGTCAATGGATACGTTGTACACGACACCCGAAGGGTCTGCTAGACATAGCATGTTTTGTTCCTGTTTTCTTTTTTTTTGCTTACTCCTGGTTTTATCAGACTCCTGAAATATTTTACACGCTTTTCTTGGGCTTTCATTGTATAGAGAAACCAAATTTTATTTTAATCTCTGGTGTTGAAATGACTGAAACTTAGTGGCGGGCCGTGCCTTCAGTGGAGACTTACCCGACTTAATCCACCTCTTATTACCACCACTAATCACGTCGCAATTATAGAAACCATCAATACAATACAAAAACGCAATATAACAACATGTGGAGGGTGAATACCATTTTATTAAAGCAAGAAACCCAGTTAAGACTCTAAACCTCTACACTACAACCGCAACTGTGTACCTACTTCATCTGGAGCAGTTCAGAATCAACATTTGTCTAATAACATGACAAAAACATTAAAATATAAATAAAATACAACCTACTCACCAGAGTACTCACCACCTTGCACCGCTCCTCAGAGTCTGTAATCCAGTGGTACCGCTCGTATTAACTGGTCTGGAAGTGGAGAACAAACCCTTTCCCGGGCTGAGATACGCTAGCTAGCTTCGGGGTTGGCCGACCTCCTCACGATGTAGCTTTTCTTCAAAATGTATTTTTAAGTATGTCTGAGACCAAATCAATTTCTCTTCCTCCGTAGGCGTAAAAAAAGTCTAACTCGGATGTATTAATGTGTGCAGAGCTACACACATTATTTTGCCAGTCGAACTTTGCTGTAACAGTTTCCCTCTGACCAACTAATCAGAGGACAGAAAAATGCTGACGCTATTTTGGGCCAGCTAGCTGCCCTGTGAGGCAAATATGAAATCTGATTGGTTAAAGAAACAGAGCTATTTCTTAAGGAGACTATGGTAAAAAGGCCAGCAGAACAGACTTTGAAGGCCCTGGCAGATTAGATTGACATGGCAGCGCATAGAGGCTGAAATCTGATTGGACAAAAAAATCTAACATCCACATTCACGTACTGGAAGCAGTGCAGCCAAGAGAAACTCTACAAAATGAAGAGAATAAACTGTTGGAAATAAATTAATGGAACATGGAACAAATATTAGAGTTTAGGTTGTAAATGTAGGTCAGTGCTTCTGATAGTGTTTAAGACAGCAGAGAAGGCCTTGCTGGTCCTGACCGCCCGCCACTGCAGAAACTCGATTTTATTGCCAATTAAATGCGTCTTCAGAAATCTTAAATAAAAGTTTGTTTAGTCTATTTTTTTCTCCTGCTCATACAATGAAAAAGCTTGACATGTGGTTGCAAAATTACAGCTGTGGAATGTTTTCTTTACGCTGACATCTGGGTGTAAATCGTGTTCACGAAATGCACTATCCCCAGTCATCTCCAAAAATATTGGAACAGCAAGGATAACTTTTTGTTTGTTTGTTTGAGCTTAACACTCATCACATTTAAGATAGATTTCATAAGCTAAAATTGAATCAGAATTTCCAAGTTACAGCTAGATGTGTTTAAACTGAGCATGGTACCGTTAGTTTTAACCCACTCTTTTTTCTTTTTTTCTTTTTTTAAGTAAACAGAAATATTGGAACCTGTGACTGCCAGGTGTTTCTTGTTACACACTGTTTAAACAATAAGCTCAATAGCGCTGAATGTGTACTCTCGGTTTGAGCCCTGGGTTTAATCTGTAAAAGGTTTATTTGTTGCTATAAACCAACATTAAGACCAAAGATTTGTGTTTTTGAGGAAAACAATTTTGAAACTGGGAAAAGAAGGATAATCTATCAGAGCCACTGCACCAGCATTGGGCACTGCAACAACTTGGATTGACCTGAAAAATAAAGAACCACTGGTGTACTAAGAATCAGTCATCACAAAGGTAATCTAGGAATAACAACACCAGCTGTTGACAGAAACATTGAGGACAGATGTGAAGTAATCCCCTAAAACAACAGTCAGAAATATCACCAGTAACCTTCACAGGACAGGGGTGAAATTTTCACAATTCACTTATCCAAGAAGGCTTTAAGAGCAGAAATAGAGGCCACACCACAATAATCAAACGTAATGAGATAAGTCACAAAAGTCTGAAACCATGAATTATCTAGCTTATTAACCAACATACATAGTTATGTAAAAGGCCAATGTGTGGAGAAGGAAAGGATCTGCTCATGATTCAAAACATGCAAGATTATTACCATGGTGGAGATAGTGTCGTGACTTGAGCTTGCTGGCTGCCAGAGTTGTTTAGCACATGGAGATGTAAAAATCAGGGAATAAAAGGTGAATCTGTTCATCTCTCAATTAGTTTTTGACACAAATGTCCACAGTTTTTAGCAAAAGAATTAGCCCTGCTGTTCCAATACTTTTGGAATCCCATTGAGACAAAGGAAATTAAACATTCTTATTCTTACCATTGCTGAAAAATTAGAAAACTGAGTTGCCTAAATTATGACTTAAAGGATAAATAAAAAAAAATGTAAAAGAAAAACATTTGACTACGTGTTCTCAGAGCTGATGTCCATACTTTTGTACATCTTTATTTGGCATTTTGCAGGTACTGTATTCCTGCCGATGAGATGTCAAAACTTGACAAAGTAGTTCACACACTGCTGCAGGCCAACGGAACCCCCGGGCTCGAGATGCTGGAGAAGAACATTATGGTAAGGTGGCGGGTTATATTTTTACTGTAGAGAAAAGAACATTGCGGTGAACCGTTCGACGATCAGATTGCAACTTTGTTCACACAGATCTCTCCAGAGGTGCTACGTCGAGAAGGGGTGAAGGTGCACCGGACGGTGCAGCAGAGCGGCCAGTTCGTGGTGTGTTTTCCTGGGACCTTCGTGTCCAAGGTGTGTTGTGGCTATAGTGTGTCTGAGACAGTGCATTTTGCCACAGCTGAGTGGATGAAGTTGGGCTATGAGGCAGCGAAGGTGAGTGTCTCTCTTAAAGAGCAAAAGAGAACAGCTTATTGCAAGTAAGCCAAGTTATTCTTGTTCCCCCCCTTTTTTTAATCGTGGGTGTGTATGACATTCTGTTATTTTCCGTCTCACCATTTCGTGAATTTTTTTTTTTTTTTCCTTCTCTGCAGGACTTGAAGAGAAGGAGTATAGAGGAACCGTTTTCCACAGAGAAACTGCTCTGCCAGATCGTCATGTCTGAACCCAGACAGGAGAACAAACATCTTCTGAATGCAGCTTCCTCGCTCGTAGTAGATCTCAGGTGGGTCTGCCAAGGCAACTTTGAATTTTCTTTTGTAGGTGCAATACTTATAACATATAACAGTCAACACTAATGCAAAGATGCCTTTAAAAATAATAAAAGTAAATGTTCTTTTTTTCATCAAAATTATAGTATAAATAGCAGCAATTAACTAAAGAAAGTTGGCATTTGGTGTGAAAACCTTTTGTGTTGAAAAATGAATCACTAGTCCCAGGTGCACTTATATACAGAAATAGGTTGAAAAGTCCTTGAACAATTGCCTGCAGTTCTGGAGACGTGTTGCTGTTGCACTTGCTTCTGATTTATTGTAGGTTAAACCTGACAGACTTTATTACATTGGTGTTGTATGTACTTTTCTTAAAATGACATACAAACAATTTTCTGTTAACATTTCAAGATTCTGTGAATCATCCCTGCAGCCTATGACGTACATTATCAGGACATAAAGACATTTGCAGAGCACAGGTTTCGCCATGACTGTGGCCCAGGAGCAGAGCGGGTCAGGTGCCTTACTCAAGGGCCCAACTGTGGCAGCTTGGCCCTCAGTTGACTGCCTTTTCAATTCGATCCAGTTCAGTTTAATTTGTGTAGCACTTTTAACAATGGTCATTGTTCCATAGAAATAAGTAGGTTAGGAATATACATTTTAAATACATTTTAAATGTAACGAATTAAATTACCATGGCAAGGAAAAAGTCCTTGAGACTCAAAAGCGAACCCATCTTCATCTGGGTGACACCGAATGTCCATTTATTAACGAATGTTTTATATTGTTTAGTGTACTGTACTGTTCAGTGAACGAATTGTTCACTAATGGGCCCATTTTCTTATGCCAATTGTAGTCCTAAGGCATTTGTAGCAGATTGTTTATTAATTACAGTCCAACTCTATCCTCATAGTTTTTGAGTTGCTCTGTCAATTCATGGATATTCAGGGACAAAAATGCACTGAGCAGCTATAACATTAAAACCAGTGACGGGTGAAAAGCATTAATTATCTTGTTAGTGGCAATAGTGGACTATATGAGGCTGTAAATTGATGTGTTAGGGAATTTAGACATGGACCAAAGAGTGAAGGCTAGACAACTGGGACAGAGCATTTTTCTAGAACAGCAGGTCTAAAGGAATTGAAAGTAAACCTGTCTGTCTGGTCCCACAGAAAAGCTACTGTAGCACACATTATTGAAAAATAAAATGCTGTCTTTGATAGAAGGGAACCAGAACAGCTTGCTTCATTCAGGGCTGTGTAGCTGCAGAGTAACCAGAGAGCACTTGTGACCCATGTACATCAGTACTGGACCATGGAGCAATGAAAGAAGGTGGTCTTGTCTGACGAATCACATTTTTTTAAATCATGTGAGCCGCATGCTTATCTGGGGAAGAGATGACACCAGGATTATTTCTTGTGACCTTTTCACAATGGACATTTGTCTCAAAGCAGCTTTACAGAATGCAAGAATTATAGAACAAGAATGTTGATATAAGTGAACGATGTGTATTTATCTCTGATGAGCAAGACTTTGGTGACTGTGGCATGTAAAAACTCATTTAGATGGTATGAGGAAAAAACCTTGAGAGGAATCAGACTCAAACGGAGAACACATCCTCATTTTGGTGACACCCAGAGTATGTTTATAAACCATTCAAGCATTACAATGCAGTTTTAATGGTTTATAATTGACAGGACAAATGCAGTGACAAGATTCATGTAAGTTCTAAAAGTAAGTTTGTCTCCTCTGTGTGTTCAGGGACACAGAGATTAGCCAGCGGCGGCAGCTTTTTAATGCCGGTCTCCGGCTGTCTGCCCGTTATGGAAACCAGCCTGATGGCCAATTTCCCACAGAGAGGAAGAAAATACACCGCACCAGGCTGAGCGAGGACACGGCCGACCGCCGCTGCCAGGTGTGCCAGCACCTCTGCTACCTCTCCATGGTGAGTTTGCTTTTTGTATACCACCTCAGCAGGATCTCTTTAGAAAGGAATAAAGTAATTGAGAGCAACGTTACGTCACCTTCGGACATTCATTTTAGTTATAAGGGCGGATTTAAGCTGTTTTTTTTTAACAGACTTTGGAAGCTTATGGAATGTTGGGGAAAAAAAACTTCAGGGAAAGAAGGGGGGTTGAGGCAGACTGGAAAAGTCAAAAACAGAAGGGTGTGAACACGCTGGCCAGCTCTAAAGTGACTGTGCTACTGGGATTAGATGGAGGTGTTGGGGAATCATTACTAGCATTATTAGCGTTACTTTGTTACTATCTTACTCTGCGGCGACTCTGCTAACTTAGCTAAATGTATTTGTACTACAGACTCGTACATTACTCAGGTCAATACTAATAAACAGATTAGAAGAAACAGTGCCGTTAATCAAAGAAATATGTTAAATCACGATGAGGTTATTTAATAGGAGATGTTTAACATTTATCGACAGAATCTCAGCTACTTTGGAAGTTGCCCCCTAGGAAAATTTTTATAGTGGGCAAAGGATTTAGTGCTTCTCAGACTTTTGTTTTGTTTTGTTAAATTAAAGTGAGAGAAAAGATATTTAGAATGACAGTTCATGGCTGTAAATTTTTTTTTTGTTTTTTACATTATAACTACAGTATACAGTTGTGTGAAAATGAAAGAACACCCTCTTTGAATTCTACAGTTTTACATTTTAGGACCCTATAAAAATCCGGTCCTTATCATGTATTAGAATTAGGTAAATTCAACCTTTCAAACAATAGCTTGACATTACAAAGTGTCATTATTTATTTTACAAAAATTAAGCCAAAATGTAGACAGCGTTTGTTAAAACTAAGTACACCCCCATATGACTTCTATAGAATTTAAAAAGTAGAGGCCAGGTGCTGCTAATCAAATGTCTTTGATGAATTGACCATAAGCAAGTGTGACTACATCTATTACAGCCCAAGATTTATCAGTTTACTGGTCTGGAGCATATAGGCATTTATTAATAAAAAGCCAAGGAAGATCGACATCAGAATTGATCTGAAAAAAAAAAATAGTTGCTGCCCATCAATCTGAGAAGGGTTAAAAGGCATCATTCTGCAGTGTGGAAAATTATACACAAGTAGAAAACAGTTTCCAATATTCCCAGGAGAAGACGAAATTTACCTCAAAGACAAATGTGCAAATTAGACTGTGTGACTGCATAGTGAAATTGCTTAAAACCCAAGAGTTACATCTCAGACTCTACAGGCATCAGTTAGCATGTTAAAAGCATGTTAGCATATTCATGTCGGTACAATTAGAAAAAGACAGAACAAGTATGGTTTGTTTGGGAGGGTTGCCACATTTGGTGAAAACCAAACACAGCATATCAGTAGAGGGTCATGATTTGGGCTTGTAAGCAGCCACAGGACCTGGGCATCTAGCAGTCATTGAGTTGATCATGAACTCCTTTGTATACCAAACTATCCAGAGTGTAATTTGAGGCCACCTGTCCCACAGCTAGAGCTTGTCTGAAATTGGGTCATACAACAGGACAATGATTCCAAGCATACAAGCAAATCTACAACAAAGTGGCTGTAATCAAGGTGTTGCAATGGCCCAAGTCAAAGTCCAGACCTCAACCTGAATAGAATGCTTGGAGAAAAAATAAAACGAATGAAAAGGACCTTAAGAAAGCTGTGCATTATCAAATGCCAACAAACCTCAATGAACTGAAGAAACATTGTAAAGAAGAGTGAGACAAAATTCCTCCACAACGATGCAAAGTCATACAGAGCACGATTACTTCGAGCTTCTTCAAGCAAATAAATATACACCGCATTCCAAATAAAAGATTTTATTTGATCTCCAACAATTATATTACAATGTGGATGTTATTACATGTAAAGAACCGACCATGTAAACTGCTTTATTGACTTTTTGGAAAAATCACAAAATATGCTGTTCCAAATAATTATGCAGAATGCACTTTTGAACCATTCAAAAGAGTATAGTGAACTCAAAACTCGAAATCTGCCAAATACTGTGCATGGAGAGAACATTTTTTTATACAAAAAAACAATAATTTACAATTCAAGTTACCTGTTAATATATGCACCCTTCTTTGAGATGACTTTAACAATTCTCTCGTCCATTGAACTTGTAAGTCCATGTATAGTTTCTGTCTGTATTTCATTTGAGGATGCCAGAATTGCCTCCCAGAGCTGTTGTTTGGAGCTATACTGCCACCCACTCTCATAGATCTTTTTGAGGATACCCCAAAGGTTCTTAATAGGATTGAGGTCAGGGGATGATTTTGGCCACACCATGATTTTTTTTTTTTTCTTTTTATGCCCATAGCAACCAAACATTTAAGAACTCCAGGAATGTTAGGAACTCCACATATCTCACAGAGGTCATTTTGACACCATCAGGGATCTTGAAGGGACCTGAAATCTCACTTCCCAATATTCCAGCCCAAAACTCACTCCACCACATCACAGTCTTGTTGGAACAGGGTGGCCATTTACCAGCTATCCAGAACTCCATCCATCCGGACGATCCAGTGTAGCACGGCTTCTCTTTGTGAGATTTGGTTAGGGGTGGCAAAAGTACAGCTTTATGCACAACTGCCAGCCTATGAAAGATCCTGCATCAAAGGTTTTTTGGGACTCGAGAAACAGCAGCAGCTTCAAATATCTGTTTGCTGCTCAATAGTGGCTTTTTAATAGCCGCCCTTTTAATACTATTCATTCATCTGACAGAAATCTTTCTTAGTAAGTCTTCTATCTGATCGCATTCTTTGTGTTGTGAATCACTCACAGATCTTTTGATAGTTCGATGATCTCTGTTCAGTTTCTGAGATACAGTATATCAATTGCACTATTTCCCGCTTTTCATCTCGAGAAAGATCTTTCTTTCTTCCCAAATTGCATCAGAACTGTGACTTACTTAGTGACGTGGAACAACCTCTTTAAGTAGGTTTCTTTCTTTAACTACAATCACCTGGCAAACTAACCAACGAACCTGTCTGAGCTTGATACTCGTTATTTCGAAATATAACACCTAAATGTTTTTTTTTTTTACTGAAATCCTACTAAAATGGTACTTACATAATAATTTGGTACACAGTGTATATGACATGGTGTAATATGAGGTTCTTTTTACCTAATTCAAAGACCTGATCAGAACCAATGATTTTTATTGTGTCCTGATACGTAAAACCATAGAATTCAAAGAGGATGTACTTTAAATTCACTTCAGTTTAATTTGTATAGCACGTTTAACAATGGATATTGTCCCAAAGCAGGTTTACAGAGGTAAAAGGGTTATGCAATTTAAAGTTTATTGCCTAGAAATTTATCATTAATGAGCATGCCAGTGGTGACAGTGGCAAAACCTTCTGGGACAGTGTGAGGAAGAAACCCTAAGACTCAAAAGTGAACCACATCGTCTTCTGGATGGCACCGAAGGTCTATTGTCATTGCTAAGGTGTGCTATTCAGTGCTGGCTGACAAACATCTTTAATTTTCACATGACTTTGCTTGTTTAGATCATAGTCCTCAGGTAAGACTGCAACAAAAGCTTTGCCAACCAGCTCAGACTGAGGAACAAGTGTGCAGAGAAAATGCTAAACTGTTACAGATTTCCATAATAAATTCTATGTTCTCTGCTCCATTTTTGTCACATCACTACTCATGACTTTTTGTTTACTGTTCCAAACCAGGTGGTTCATGAAAGTGATAACGTAGTGTTCTGTCTGGAGTGTGCTCTTCGCTACATTCAGAAGCGCAGGTCCCCTCGAGGTTTAAAAATGATGTTTCGTTTCACTGAGGTACGTCTGCTGTAATGCCATGTGATATCATAAACCCGTGATGATAAAATACATGCAAATGATTTGGATTATTAATGAATTGACTTTATTAATAGTACTTATTATTAAATTATTAATCATTGACATCCTACACTACATAAAGCTATGTGATATGTGATGATCACGTTTGAGTGTATTTCTTACTATTTTTCAAAGCCTAAGGTCCTTTCTTTAAAGTAAAACATCCTTAAAGGATTCTATTGATGCACAGAGCGAGTTTGGATATCAATTCACTTCAGTTTTATTTGTATAGCGCTTTTAATGATGGACATTGTCCCAAGTGGGAATGTAGGTGGAATGTAAAAGTTTGTTTCCATACAAGTGGATCTCTAATCAGGGAGCCCCTAAAATGTTGTAAGGAAGAAACCTTGAGGGGAACCATATTAAAAAGGGAACCCATCCTCATTTTGGTGACACCGAATGTCCATTCATTTACGTTCCATCATTATTGAGGAACTTCATCCAGAGGTAGGGCGCTGGCATGAATCAGGCAGAGCGGAAGAGAAGAAAGGGTAAGAATTAATGGTCAGGAGCATGTTTAACAAGAGAGAGAGAGAGAGAAGGAGAAATAAGGGATGTAAGTGTTCTTATTGTTACATAAAAGTTAAAGACACTGTACAGTGTGATCAGGGAACAAGTAGGAAGGAGATATCAGGTGTGCACAAATCATTAACCCCATCAGGTAAGTAAAAGCTCTGCTCAATCTCATGTCTTAGTTACTGGCTAATTTACAGGCTTACTATGGCGAGCTAGTTATCTAGTTAAATGTATTAATGCAGACTACTGGAAACCAGTGAATGCTTAAGGTGTTGATGAGCAGAAGTTTTTGTACTGTGCAGTCATAGTCACCATCCTGTCCTGATTAATATCGTTACTATCACACTAATAGGTTTCATACTCTAGATTTACATTCATCTGTATTGTCATTGTGCATTGTGAAATGCAGCTAGAAACGAGAAAGAAATGAAGGTATGAGGCAGCAAGGAGAGAGAGCAACTCTGCAAATGACACGGTGCACAAATATAGGTTTGCATTGTGCAGAGAAATGGGGTCAGAATGTCCAGTAACTATCAGAGGACTATACAAAGATATACAAAGTCTTACAGAGATCACGTATTAAATGAGGCTTGTGACCATTTTATAATATTTTGCTCAGTTTGTCAGTTTCCTTTGTGTAAACTTAGTGTGTTGAGTTTTGCAAGGTAGATTTTTCGCTAGTTAAAAATAGTAGAAGAAGAGAAAAGAGGAGAGAAAGCCTGTATTGTGAAATGTACATGTTCATTACAGTGACATTGAATGATTAAGTCCAGCTTATTGAGAAGTTGTGGTTACCATAACCATAAAACACGTTCAATTGGTATTCAGTTACATTCACATTCAATATTAATTGCTTCGTGAAAGTCGGTAGGGAATTTTTTTTTTCACGTGTTGGTTGCTAGACATTAAGTATTAAAATTCAAATCAAATTCAAATCGCCCGGACACATGGGTGGCTCGTTCCAGGCACCTGGAATAGCGAGTTGTACAGTATGATACATTAAAAGGAGACGTAGAAACAGAGTTTAAAATCTAAACTCACTGTCTGTCATTTTTTTCTCTCTTCCTACTGCAGGAGCAACTCGGCGGTTTGGTAAATCAGGTGTGCGGGAAGACGTCTGAAAGGGCTACGGAGAAGCGGAAAGTGGCTAATCCCAGTGCGCCACCGGCAAAACGGAGTCCTCGGAACAAGAGCCCAAACCAGGCCCCGCTCTCACGCTCCACCTCGAAAAATACCAAACTGACCTGACCAAGCTATCCAACCATTCCCTCGTCCCTGACGTCACAATCCGTGCTCGCTCTCCAGTTCACTCCGGTTCCGTTTCACTTGCCATGTCCCTACTGCGCTCCTTCCATCGCGCTGGAAACATTCGGAAAACACAGTTTTTTTTTTTTTTTTTTTTTTTTTTTTTTTTATGTAACAGTGTTTTTGGGGCACTTTTGTACCAGGAATGCATAGTCCCCAACAGGAGGCATTAAGAAGAATTGAATGTATGGGAGGTGGACACACACACTAAGAACTAAGTAGTAAGTAGTAAGGAACACCTGACATCTGAGTGACACTAAGGAGCCTGATCTTACACACACAAATCTTTTTGCACTAGTACTGAGATTGCGTTTTTTGTTTTTGTTTTTTTTGTTTTTTTTTTTCCTTTTGTTGTTTTTTTTTAAAGAGATTTTTAAGTTGTTTTAGCGTTCAATTGAAATATAAATATACATAAATATGAATATATCCTATACTGTACCATTTGTGTTGAACTGGTGCTGTAGTGTCAAATCTTCCATAAAGCCTTTGCAGGCTGTTTCTCTTGCGCTCACCCTTGTGGATAGTTTTATTTAAGGTATGAGACATCTATGATCAAGCCCCGTTTAATGTCAGATACAATAAACAATAGTTATTAGTAGCCTGAAATACTGATGTATATATATTATATATAAAATATAAACACCCCTCCCACCCTCCCTTTTCTGTGGTATATGAAGGCGTGTGATTCTGATCTTGTTGGTGGATTTTCTTTTCTAATGCACATTTTCTGCTGGGCAACTCGAAGGCCTCGCTAATGTATTCGGACTCATTTTTCAAAGCACATTTCGGGGCCTTTGTTTTTTTCCAAAACGAAATTCAATCTGATGTAAGCTACTCTGATTATAGCTATATTAAAGGTGATGCCCGGAGCAGTTTGTACCTATATTTTAAGCAATTAGAACTTTTGAGAATAGATAAGAAGCACTTTCCCTTTTTACCAATAAGACTTGTTCCTCTGGTTCAGCCTTTGTGATTGGTGATAAAGTGTCCTCCCCCTGTTACAATGTAGAATACTCCCTCCTTTAAAAAGAATATGATTTTGTTTATATAGAATGAATATTATAACATTAGAGTCTAATACAAATGTCTCCAAAAGTTTATATACCAATCAATCGAGTCACCTAAAACGAAGCCTTTCGAGAGAAAGGTGTATACGAGTTCGGATGAAACCAAGATGAAGAAAAAGCCTTATTCTCTTGTCGCTTTCTTCGTCTCGATGAATTTAGATGTTCACAGGGTTGCTGTTGTAACATATGAGAAAAGTGCTGCTTAATCACTGAATAAGTATGTAATAGTGGTGAGCCCTAGTTTTTTAGCTTTACTTTTTTATTCAAAGGGAAAAAAAAAAATCTTTTACCTTGTAGTAGCTTACCATAATGCACTGACTGTAATGAAGTCCTGTAGTCCTGCCTAGTTGTCCACCCCTCTTCCAAAAGGTGTTTGAGCATAGTATAACTGAACAGTGTTTCCAAACAAATGTGGTTGTAAAGTTTTTTATGGCCTTAAAATGTTTTCTTCCCCCCTGATTCACCATTCCCTGTTTACTACCGTACAATTCTCGCTCTGCTTACTTTTTATTTATAAGCGTTGGTTCTTGGTCTTCAATCTTCTAGTGTTGTTTTGGTTACTGGCCTTTTTTTTTTTTTTTTTTTACTTTTCAGGTTTGTATAATTTTGTTGTAATAAATCAATCACTGTCAATCCTTCGAAACTGTGACGCTTTTATGTCTGGTGTGTTTGTGTGTGCGCTCAGTTGTAAGCATGCTCCAGCTTTTATACACCTTTCAACAGTACTACAATTCAACTCATTTTTATTTGTAATGCACTTTTTTACAATGGACGTTGTCTCAAAGCAGCTTTACACAGATAAAGCGGTTATAAGGTAGTATAAAAGGCCGTGTGAGTTTATTGCCTATAAGTTTGTTCTCTGTAATTGTTTATCCCTGGTGAGTGAGCCAGAGGTGACTGTGGGAAGGAAAAAACTCCTCGAGATGGCGTGAGAACGAAACCTTGAGAGGAACCAGACTCAAAAGGGAACCAGTCCTCATCTGGGTGGCACCGAATGTCCATTCATTGCAGTTTAATCGTTGTTAGGGTGTGTAGTGATCAGTGATTAAATGCAACCTGTGGGCCATTGTAGTGGACTGCTGATATTAATTACAATCCAAATCCATCGCCAAAGTGCTTGAGTCGCTCAGTAATTTCACTGATCTTAAAGCTGTTGGTTTCCAGCTGCACAGAGTGGCCTCATTGATTACATTTAATTCAGTTCAACTTCATTTTTATCGCATGTTTCACAATTGTCCCAAAGTAGCTTTACAGAGATAAAGAGGTTGTTAAGTTGGAATGTACAGTATATGTTGGCAAATGTGCCAAGAAAAAAGATGGTACGAGGAAGAAACCTCGACAGCGAATAGACCCAAAAAGGAGTGATGGACCCTGCAATATTTACAGACACTGCGGAATCTCCTCACGCTCCTCGTGTTCATGTTCGGTACACAGTGGCAGCAGAAAGTCGTTTGCGCCGTGTCGTTTAAGATATTGATATGCAACGTGTGCGCTGAATGTTGTGTAATGGGGCTTTTAATGTCTGCCTCACTTTTTTCTGCATGATTTGATTATGGTTTAGATGCTATGAAAACATCACATTTATTGCCACAACTCCTTTCCTTAGGGATATATAGCTAGAGAACTTGAGCGTATATCATTTCCTTGTTTCAGTCAGCTAAGCATAGATACATGTACATGTATGTGGACAACGTACTTCCTCACAGCCATATTTACATTCTCACCAATCTGCTATCACAAAGTCGGAAGCCCAGAATTGTACGGAATGTCATTATTCTCCAACCAGGCATAACATTATGACAGGTGAAGTGAAGAACACTGATTATCTCTTCAACATGGCATGTGTTAGTGAGTGGGATATATCAGGCAGGAAGTGTACATTTTGTCCTCAAGTTGGACCAGGTTTGTGATTTTGATGGCTAGATGACTAGGTCTGAGCATCTCCAAAACTGCAGCTCTTGTGGGCTGTCTGCAGTGGTCAGTAGCTGTCAAAAGTGGTCCAAGGAAGTGGTGAACCGGTTGATGCATGTGCCAGTGGTCACCTTAACCACTGAGTTTACACCAGTTTTCTACAGTATTACAACTCTCCTGAACCTGTTCCAGCATGAGCACTTTAACACGCTTTTGGAATGATTCGGAACACCGACTGCACACCTGACATCAGCGCCTGACCTCATTTAGGCTCATGTGGATCAATGGGCACATATCTAGTAGAACATCTTCTCAGAGGAATGCAGCAAAAAAAAAAAAAAATAAAATAAAAAAAAAAAAAAAAAAAAATGTATATATGTATATATATATATTTTTTTTTTTATTTTTTTTTTTTTTTAACTTAAATGTTGTTTTTTATTATTGATTATTATTATTATATGCTTTCGTCATTCCAATCCTAGCAGGCAGAAAAGAAAGCAAAGCATAGCCTATAGGTGTGAGGTGGAGACGCCTGAATGTTAAGTGGATATAAATGATGTATAATTGCAGAATGTGCAGAAATGTCTGGATTTTATAAGCAGCCAGCAGTGTTTATAAGCACAATTTATATAAGTGAAAAAATGAAGCGTCGGTCCGTTCTGGATCAGTCCAGTCACACTCCCTGTACTGCAGTCTAAATATTCACCTTCAACATACGGTGTGTTTTCAGCTTTTCCAGGTCAAATGCTACAAGCTAAACCGTAATGTTGGCTGCTTAGTACATCTAATGAAACACTGGATACCACTGCTCAGGCTTTCTGCTGGGACTTCATGTTGCCATCCAGTTTGCAAACAACATAATAGAGCAGTAAAAAGGGTCTGCCTGGTAATTCTCATTTATTTCTTCATTTCTCACTGCATTCTGTAAGGATGGTCAGATCCCCTTTTATGATCCCAGAACCCGAAAACTGGCATGCAACAAAACAATAAACTTTCTAATGTGAGGAGAGGATCTCTTTAATCTGAGGAGAGAAAGCCATCTGTTCAGCTGCCCGCTCACCCATCCTTGAGCCTCCTCTTTCTCTCCTGGGGAGATGACCGGGTCAGGGAAAGGTGCCAGAAGTTCCCAGAATTCAAGCTACTATACTTGCATAATGTAATAATTACATTTTAGGAATGTATGCATTTTTACCTTCACATGTTTGGTATCATTTTAAAGGTCTAAGTGTGATTGGAAATATGATCTCAGTCCCATATCAGTAGAACAGACTTCAGGTTCGGGGAACATAAGGGTTGCCCCTGAGAAGATCCTTATCAGGTGTTGGTTTTACACTAGGTGACATTTGATTTTTAGGTCACGAGTACGAGTTTTTACGATGGTTTGGGTATTTAAGGAGATTTGGCGAAACACTCAGGGAAGCATTCTGTAGTCAGAACTTCCCACATAGTCTCTGTGTGTCTCTATTGCCAGGTACAGTGATTTGAACAATTTTGTAAACTGCATTGCTCAACTATTTGGTTTTATACTGATCATGTGTCACTTTTTCCTATTATTTGTTTTAGATTTGACATTTGTTGATTGATTATTGCCTGGCAAATAAATGTAAAATTCTTGATTAACTCTGAAATTTCCTGAAATTATTTATATCTAGTTGATTATGTAGTCTGGTGTTGCCTCAAATCTATGACCAGGATAGTACAAACTGAAGGCTCATGAACGGATGGAGCATAGAGCACAACATCTGGGACCTTCTGATTTCTGACTATCTCTCACTTTAGCAAGTTATAACTAAGTGGCTAAATACATTATTATTTATGAATGAGCAAGCATTGAGCGGCCTACTTAAAGAATATTAGTTTACCGTTATATCCTATGACTAGGATTCAGACTGGCCAGTGTGCCTTCGTGAGCAGGTATCGTTAGCCAAGCACAGGTCTCTAAGCGACTCAGGGTCCATAACGAATGATTATTTGAAAAGACGGAATGTTTAGAATAATCTATTAAAAAAGAGAAGAAATACCACCAATAAGGTGGTTTAATTCAGATTAAATCTTTATTATAAATGTATTATAAATTAGAGATCAAAATTGGATTCATGCAACAAATTGATATCCATTTTAGTAATCTTTAAGACTAACACGCATCGTACCTTCACCCACACCAGTGGATTCCGTCGTTGGGCCATTGGGTGGGCAACCTTACACTTCCGTTCGCTTACGTTTCCATGACATCTCGTTCCAGAATCCAGCAGTGTTGTACAAAACGTTCTGCATTCAACACCAGTCGTCTAAACGTGCTCAGCGATTTTATTCGAGTGCTCAGAGACACAGGAAAAAATGATCAAAACTCAACAAAACCTTCAATGCATTTATCTTGTTGTAATATATAGTTTTCTCAAAATGAATGCCATTAAAGTGCAAAAAAAGTGAGCTTCAAGTTCACATCTTACTGTGTTTACAGAGAATTATAATGCTATAGGTAGAATAACAGGTAATAGGTTTATTTGTCTGAGATGCTCAGCTTTTTAATGTAATACTTAGGCATGTGATACAATAAAAGGTATTTCTTAAGCAAAGTCACAGTGCTGAGAAAAACAAAAAAAAAAAAGCAGGAAGATTGTTCTCGAACATGTGAGACACCTTAAAGCTCCACCTCGGGTTCGGCTCACTCGGCTCCAGGCTGCGCTGGGTCTGCTTCTGCGGACTGAACAGATCGGGCGGGTTTTTTTTGCTACTTTTTCCTTTCCTCAAAGGGCATTTTAGTGCTTGTGTCACTGTCGTCTGAGTTTTTGAGTCCCTCGTCATGGTCTTTTAGACCCACAAGAGTCGTGTCAGCCTGCACCTCCTCCTCGTCGCACTGAACCAACGGCGAGCGTCCGGCGTCGCTGCTCTCGTCGCTGCCGTCGTCCTCCTCCTCTTCATCCGGTCCCTCGGTAATGCCACTGAACGAGTCCGTGCAGGAGGACGAAACGGACGAGATGTTATGTCTCTGCTCTGTGTGGCTCGGAACCTTCAGGCTGATCTCAGCATCTGGAGCTGCAATACAACATAACAATAATATAGTTCACACTTCACTCTTTCTAATTATATGATCAATACAGGCTGCTTTGCCTTCTGTATTTCTGACTTGCTCAAGGAACCTCAACCTTCCTAGAAGAAACCTCAAACATGTGGTTTGTAACTGGCTGCAATATATTCCTTGCAACCCGAATTGGTTGTTTTTTACAAATTGTAAACCTATTTGACACCCTGACCAGAATAATGCAGTAAATTAAGATGAATGAATAATTAAGTATTAAGTGGCCTGTATTTAGTATCACGTGACCCCCTATAACCCTGAATCCCATCCTGCCATTAATCTTCACAAGTTAGCACTACGCCTCTCTTCACGTCTGTCCCCCTGCTTCGGAGTGAAAATCTGGTTCCATGGTGTAGTCCCAGAGCTGATACACACTCCCACAGATACTTTATTATAGATCATATTTTTTGATATATATTTAAAAAGACAAATGATCAATTTCTGTTTAGTATCTTGTACAAATACAATTATTTGGGTTGAACATGGAAGTATTACTGATTAAACAGCAGGTCGTTTAAATGGCTAAAGCAAACCCTAGAGCCAGAAACACACTGTAGTGCTGCCATCTGAAGCATGAAGGCTAATATTACCTCTGACTGCAGATACAGGACTGCTCTCATCAGCAGCAGAATTGAGGAAGACATCAAGAGCCTCATGGTCTGACACATCTGTAAGATCCATCTGCTCCAACATATCTACATTCACCTCCATAGAGGACATACTGCCTATTGGACATGCTGCACACACACACACACACACACACACACACACACACACACACACACACAATCTCTACATTTACATACACACACCTCTACATTTACA
>JAAIIK010000411.1:951488-985584 GCA_014706435.1 Silurus glanis
ACACACACACACACACACACACACACACACACACACACACACACCAGTTCTTTAAGCCTTTTTAGTATATTTTCAAAAGTCAAATCTAAAGAAAGCAGAAATGAAGGACAAAAACACTGATACGTTATGATGAATAATATATACTACATGGCCAAAAGTATTGGGACACCTGTCTGTTCCAGCCATATGTGGTCCTCCCCCAAACTGTTACCACAAAGTTTGAGACACACAATTTTATAGGATGCCTTTGGATGCTGTAGAATTACATTTTCCTTCACTTGAACTAAAAGACCCGAACCTTGTTCCAGCATCCACAAAGAGGGCTGCATGAAGATATGCTTTATATAAACTGGAGTAAAAGATATTCAGTGGCCTGCTGTAGAGTTCTAGAACCCTATTGAACCTTTTGGATGCATTGGAATGCTGACTGCAGCCCAGGGCTCCTCCACCCTACATCAATAACTGACTTCACTAATGCCCTTTTGTCTGGATGAGCGCAAATCTCTACAAGCACACTCCAAAATCTAGTGGAACACTAGTCCCAGAAGAGTGGAGGTTGTTATAGTGGCGAACAGGGACTGAATGTGGTATGGGATGTTCAACAAGCACATACGAATCTTATGGTCTGGTGTCCACAAACTTTTGGCCATATAGTGTATATTGTACTTGAACAATATTACTAGCACTAGTGGTGAAGACAGGTGAAAGGAGTAGAGACTGGAATGCTGTGTTATGAGTGATCTAGAGTGAAATTAAGCAAAGTAAATTATTAGATTCAGGAACACAATCAGGGAGTTCAGGCATGAAGGATTATGGGTTCGAAAATTCAATATGAAAGATGACATGATACAAGTTCACTTCTTAAGGCAACGATTTGATATTTGATGATACAGCTAAATCTGGTATAGTCTTCCATTAATCTGTGAATAATGGATTATTTCAAGTAACAGAATTACAGGAAAATTACTTTAGATCATTAAATTATTTACATTAATTACTTCAAGTAACAGAATTACAGAAAATCTTTTACTTTAGATCATTAAATTATTTACATAAAAAAAAGAATTTTTTTCTTGTTACACACACCAACACCAAGTTGTGATGAAAGGTACTGAATAATAATCAATTTATAGTATTTTATATTATCTTGGGTATTTTTCTGTGCAATAATACTTATATTTTTTTTATTTTATGTGCAATACCTCTTTTTTGATCTAATTAATTTTTTTTCCCTTTTCTTTTTTTTTCTTTTTTAAAAATGTGCTGAAATCTTCTGTTGCCAAAACTAATTCCTTGTACCTGAAAACCTAATTGGCAATAATGCACTTTCTGATTCTAAATCTGATAAATAGTAATTAATGTACCTGGATTTATTTCAGTCATTGTATTTTACATTGATGAATTAATCAAAAATCATTCCATTGCTACACCTCCAACCTAAAACTGTAACGCTCCCATCTTGGAAAGATGGTTTGGGCTTAGAGAAGACTTTCTCTCATACATTGTCTTTAACCAGATCAATAACAGTGCTTTCTTTATTGAGACACATCCATGATCTTTTTGTTTTTATGCAACAAAATAGTTCGAAGGCAAGAACACACAGGAATTAGACAGTGAAGACTGGAAGAAAGTTCTGTGGACAGATCCTGAATCCTGACAATTTGTCTCTAACAGAAGAACTTGTGTAAGGCGGAGAAGAGCAGAGAAGATGTTAGCAGACTCACACTCACAGTTAAACATGGAGGTAAAAGCTTAATGATTTGTGGTTGTTTTGGAACAGGGGAATGTTGGAGACTTATTTTGGGTGAATCCTGAAGCAACATGGCTACCATTCCATACTTCAACACCAGACAATACCATCTGGACTGTGGCTATATGAACCAACTTCACAATTTAACAAGACAATGGCCCAAAGCGTACGTCTGAGCTCTTTAAGCGATATTTAGAGAGCAAACAGACGGCTAGAGTATCTGTCATGGAAGGGCCTGCCCAGGCACTGCACCTAAATCCTATTGAACTGCTCTGAGATGAACTGCATCACAAGGTCAGAAAAAACTAGTGAAGAACACCTTTGGCGAATTTTACCAAAATTATTTCAGCCGAATGAAGCACGTGTTTTGATCTGTTTATTTCTATAAAACCACTTTGGGACAATGTCTATTTTTAAAAGTGCTATACAAATAACATAAAACGGAACTGAATTGAACTGAACAGTCCTCCGACATACCCATGCAGATGAGCTGTAAATATGGTACCCTCACTGTGTTTTTTAGAAATTTAGATCTCCTGATTACACGTATCTTCACTTCATTGTGTCAGTATGAGGCATAAGGCTCGCACTGCAAACACCACAAACTCTACACATGCACACACATGCAGCACAGGCAGGAGGAGTTGAGGTGAGGTGAAGCCCCAGCGTACCTCAGAGAGCGCAAGATAGCAGCATGACCCAGGAAAGAAGAGAGAGGAAAGATGAGACAGTAAATTTAAAAAAGCACTACATTGTGATCGGAGCTCCATACAAGAGGGTAAAAAAGCGGTCAAGGTTGAGAAGCAGATCATGTGTGTGAGTCTCACCTCGCCGGTCAGTGATCTGCAGGTAGCCTGTAGACAGATACTGATCCATGTCTTGCTGAAATGCCTCCTCGAAATACTTTTGCCTCTCCTTCAGCTTCGCTTGCTGTGCGTGCTCCATCTCCAAGACCTTCTGGGAGTGTTCAGCATGCAACTCGGCTAGCATGAAGATCAGAGAAACAGGGAGGGAGAAAGAGAAAGCGAGGAGAGAACAGAACAGAGAGAAGAAATGAGACCTCACAAAACTGAAACTCGATCAAAATGGAGTAAATTATCGAATGACATGCCAACCCTGTTACCAGTTATTGTCCTGAGTGCTCCTGTGAACACTGCTGTGTACCTCACTGCTACTTCCTGCAACCCTGACGTGTGTATGCACGAAGCAAAAAGGAAAAGCTGCAGATAGATTTAAGCAATTCTGCACTCAACAAAGCTCCTCCTGCAGAAAACTGAGAGTTGAATACAGGCTCTGAATGTGTGAACGTGCATGTGTGAGCGCATGCAGTGTGTGTGTGTGTGTGTGTGTGTGTGTGTGTGTGTGTTATCAACAGCGCTTCTTTATCTTCTTTATCTCCAACAGGAAGAGAGCTCACTCCACTGAATGGCAGGAAGCATGCCTTTGTTACTAAAGTGCCATCGTCTCTATTCTGTGTGTAGGCAACGTGATGTAGGCGCTGATGCTAGGACTCCAACAAACATCCTGTAACGGAACGGAGGCAGAAACATGGTACAAAGCAAATGCATGGGCAAAATATCTGCTGCCGCTCCTGCGCTCACTATGAACCAATAAGACAAAAGCATATACACAACATTTACATTTTACAAAGGGCACCACTGCGTGCATTCGTGACGGATTTGCAAAAAAGCAAAAAAAAAAAAAAAAAAAAAAAAAAAAAAAAAGCCATTTGCAAAATGTTAAAAAAGTGGGTCATGCTTCTGCAGAACGGAGCCTAAAAATAACGATTAGTATCACTACACTATGACTATATTCGTACCTCAGCTCTGTCCTCCTTCCTGCAGGTCACAGCTACAGCTGCACAGAGTGCGGTCGCACCCCGACCATCCAAAAAAGTGGATTGTAGCAGTTCAGGCTGCTTCACTGACACTCGTGATTCACTCATGATTTGTGTTTAGGCCTCAGGCAGAGTGAGCGCAGAGTGAATATACACTTTAACATGCATTATATATAGTGTTCACGTCGAGAAACAAAAGCCTCCCTAAAAGCTTTGTAATGCTTTGTCTCAGGTAATGCCCACTGTTGTAAATGATGCATATGATGAGTGGTCTCAAGGGTTCGATGGAATCTTCAGATGATTTCACAGTGAGTGTTTGGAAAGGAGCGCACGTTATCTCTATTGTTACGGACTATAATTCTAATTCTAAATTCTACTAATTCTTTTGAAAAAAAATTTTTGTGCAAATGTCACTTCGAGATCACTTTTTATGAATTGTGTAAAGGACATACAGCTATATTTATATATATTTTTTTATTTTGAATTTATATTTTCTCATTTATTTCAAACAAAATAAAATGGTTTACAGTATAAAAATCTGAATTCCTATTAGTATGATCGTCTATAACCTCCTAAATATTTTAATTGCAATTTTTATTATAAACAGTACCAGAGGTATGTGTTGGAATTAGGGCTGCAAAGGGGTGTCAAATTTCCTGTAACTTTCTGGAAACTTTTCAGAAACTTTCTGTAGAAACATTATCTGGGAGATTGGGGGAATATTCCAAAATCTGAAACTTACCAGGAATTTATGGGAATTTACAGGAATTGATTACATATTGAATATATATGAAATTTGGGAAATGTATCATATACAAAAATAAATATAAACATTTTGTTTGGTAATAATCTGACATGCATGCAAACTAATACAGGTTTTTATACATAAATGTATGTAATTTAGTTCATTAGTCGCCAAGATGGACATTACTGGGGCATGGCCTCAGTAACCCTGCAGTAATTGTGTACATGTGACTGATGAATGTGCAGGTAGAAATTCAACTAAAATTCCATTAAATCTGGTTGTTTCAAACAAAATTATCTTACAAGATTTTTTTTCAACTATAAATCCACTGTTATAGGCTAAGCTGCAATTTTTAAAATTTCCATTAATGTTTATTCCTGTTAATTTCTATGTATTCCCATGGAAAGTTTCCAGTCTTTAAAATTCCTGTAATTTTTCAACTTAGCACTTTGCTAAGTTGCTTCAGTGAAGGCATAACAGTTAGCACTTTGGTATAAAAGATTTCAGTGGTTATGTGGCATGACTGCAGGTGTATCGGTCATAAACATGAATACAAACATGGATTTCTGTTTTGGATCGATTTTTATCTAAAGGAAGCCGAAAGCAGTGCGTGGGTCTCCTGCCAACAGAGGGAATCCATAATGTTTTGGACAGCTGTCTCCTGGAAATCATTATGTCCAGTAATTAACTTTAAATAACAAGCAACAATTATGAGGCAATTTGACTGTGAAAAATGCTGATGCTCGTTTATTCGATGATGTCCCCATGATCACTACTCATTAGATGAACACCATGATGCAGTAAAGTACCTTCCATGGAAATCTAAGCATCATTTTGAGGTCCTGGAATACAAAGCAGACAGATATCCACCTCTCTAATCTTTCCAAGACCTGGCCTTTCTTCAGGAGAGAACATCCCACAACAATCACTCAGGATTATAGAGCAGCATTACGGAAAAGAGAAAAGCTCTACTGAAGATGAAGTGAGGACCTGCTCCTTGTTTCCTTTTGAGGAAATATGCAGGTAGTCCCCGACTTATGATGGAGATGCATTCAGATGATCCCATCGTAACTTGAAAATATCAAAAGGTCAATATCAAAATAATGGCGATCAGTATGGGGTAGTATACTGTAATGTGTTAATGATTCAAATAATAAAAATATTAAAAAGTATAATAATATTTTACATTTTTTATAATAATATAAACGTATATATGTATGTGGCAGTGGGCACGTGGATAAGAGGTGAGTGGAGGGCGGAGCATACGCTGCCACGTTCTCCTTCTGCGCAAAAAAATATTTATACGGTTTTGTCATATCGCTATCGTCACGGTAAGATCGAAAAAATCTTGCAATTGGTTTCTGGTCATTTTTCCAGCCCCTGAAAGACCCCTGAGGAATGTCAGCATTGCCATGTGGTTTCAAACCACCAGAAGGTCTTTTCTTGACCTGTGAGCCCCTTTCTGGCCTCTTATATATGCCATCTGGTTTATTCTCAGCCGAAAGACAAACACAAAAATGGTTTCCACACCACAACACAATCAGGGACAGCGCTTTAAACTCAACAGCCTGAGGAAGTTTCGATGAATTCTTTATAAGCAGCACAATAAACGTCGTCCTTTTTGCATTTTCGAGAACATGATCCCTGGTGTTTCGCCTTCATACAATTATCCAGTAGTTTAAAAAACTCAAAACCAGATTCTTTTAGGTCCAAAGAGCAGAAAAGTAGTTGAAAGTATATATAAATATATAAAAAAAACTAAAATGGAACATATTTTACAAAGTTATTCAAAACCCATACATACAGTATATCATGTCTGGTGAGCGGAGCCATATACAGTACATGCACACTATCATTCACCATGTAAACAGCAGCTGAACCGAACAGCATGAGCTCTTTTCATGCGAGCCAAAGCGGACTTATTTGCAAAGACCAGCATGGCCACCTCCAACATGCTGGACTCCATCCCAAACGCAACCTTTCACCAGTTTCACTAAAGCTCAAAGGGCTCTAAAGCATCTGACAAACAACAATGCGTCTTTGCCTCACGGAGTCGTCATAAAGAATAAAATCCTTTAAGCAACGCTGCCTTCATCACCATGGCAGCTAAACTGCATCCACCGCGAAATAAACAAAAAAACAATTTGGAACACGATTTCCTCTTACTGCTGTCCACTGCTCCAGGCGTGCACGTGCTTCTGTCTCTGGCTTATGAAGACGTGAGTGTTAAGAGTCGAAAAATCAGAGGCTGAAAGACTCCGGATGAGAAAAGGTTAAACCTGCATATCTTCGCACCTTCTACAGTACGTACAGCCAATTTCAAGATCCCTCACACACCCACACCTGCATGCACAAACTCACACATGCTCTGTCATACACTGTGTGATGCTGAAGCATCTCCTGCTCAGGGACACAGCGCTAAAGGAGAAGCAAGCTTGGAATGTACCATTCATAGCTCTAAGGGGGAGAAAGCATGTCTTGCTATCACCTTAATTAGTTACTGGTCATCTTATGTTCGATTACATCTTAGATTAGAAGAGATCTTTACAATCTAAGACACTGGTAAGAAAGACGAACATTTAAAAGGATTCCATTAAACAGCGATTGCTGAGTCATATTATGCGAATCTGTAGCCAAGGCTGTTTCACACAGGACTTACTTCACATTTAATCCATTCTATGTAATGGTTTGTAATGCAATCTGTTTAAAGGAATTCAGCCAGTGCAGCCCAGAGGCACAAAAAGGCAGTTAGTGGCTGTTAACGCTTCATTTTAAGGTCAATAACAGCATTTATGGCTTCTGTAAAGAATGCATTGGAAGGAACCCACTCTATTTGGAGAACATTCGGATTTTGACACTGATTACTGGCAGTAATCAGCAGTTAGCAGTTGGAGAGAATGGTAGCTTTTCCTCCAAGTGAGGAAATAATCAAGTCCTTGAATTAATAATCACGGAGCTCAAATTCTCCCAAAGCCTGTAGTTCACTGTATGATCACATCATCACCACGATAACTGCTACTACAATTTAAACCCTTTATATTGTTTTGTTGTAATAATTCCTTTTAAATTCCGGTCACTGAAAATATATATTTTATGATAATGTGACACCAGAAATGCCAGCGACAACAAAACCGAATACAGAAGTACACTACATGGACAAACGTTTGACCCGACCATAAGATTCGTATATAATTTCAGAACATCCCTTTCAGTCCCCGTTTGCTGTTCTGGGAAGATGTTTCACTAGATTTTGAAGGGTGCTTGTGGAAATGTGTGGAGATTATTTCAAATACAAGGGTGTTAGTTAAGTGAGATACCGATGTAGGTGAAGTGAGGAGGCCTGGGGTGCAGTCAGTGTGAAAATTTTATCCCAAAATTCAATGGGGTTAAGGTCAAAACTCTACAGCAGGCCAATCAAGATCTTCCCCTACAACCCATGTAAAGCATGTATTCATGAGCTTGCTTTGTGCACAGGGACATTGTCATGCTGGAACAGTTTTGGGTCAAGTGAAGGGAAAAGACATCATATGCAATTGTGTGCCTCCAATTGTGGGGTAACAGTTTGGGGATGATCCACATATTGGCTAGAAATGTCAGGAGCACCAATACTCATCAGAAATCTGGATACATTTTTTTATTTGGTATTTGCAAAATGGAAGCACCCCAAAAAGCTTCACCTTCTCTCAGTTTCCTCACAGTTTCCTCTCAGTTTCCTCTCAGTTTCCTCTCAGTTTCCTCTCAGTTTCCTCTCAGTTTCCTCTCAGATATTCAGCAAATTCCCTGTCGATCACTCTTTCTAGGCTAGTCCCCTGCTGTAGTCTTCATTATTTTAGGTACCAACAAATAAAGTTCTGACATTATATTGACCTACTCATTTCCAAAACAAAAGCTTTTTATAAAAATTAACTTTTTTGTTTTGGAAATGAGATGAGATGTCAGTTTATCACAGACATCATCGCATGAAATAGATGAACGGAGCTCACCCCAATCACTGGCACTCCCTCAGTAAGTGCAGTAATTAGCAGCTAATTGCCAAACTGCTCACCTCGCCATGGAGCAGTAGATGAGGTCCAGACGGTAAATGACAAAAATCAGAGGGCAAATACAGACAACACAAAAACACGTTTGTTCAGAAATAAACAGTTTTACAGAGAACAGAACTCTGATATATAAGTATAGTATAGTCACAGTATAGTGCAGAATAAAAAAAGTCGATTCTTAGATCAAAACTGGGTCTTAATGTCATGGTTACATACAGTATTTGTGATTAGATTTTCTTCGAACCTGTGGACTTTCTGTAGGGCCTTGAGGGCTGATGGAAATGAGACCAAAAAAAAGCCCAAACCCACCCACATATCAAACACACCACCACAGAATGAATAATACATTTATACACTCGTTTCTTACCTTTAAGAGATTCCAGTTCTTTCCTACAAAATGAATAAAAAAAAAATTTTACTCTTAGGAGTCGCATGTACACTATAACATCAACAGTCATTTTTAATTGCATTGCTGATAAAAAGAGATCTTTAATATGGTTTCAGTCCTGACAGCGAATCACAAACATGCAGTACTTCACATGTACTGCGCAAAGTGATTTCAAACAGAGATTGCTCTAGAATTTTTAGTCTCTGTTTTAGTGTACACGTCCTGCAGCTACACGCTGAACTCCTGTTACAAGTAATCGTTCTGATATTATCAAACACTTAGTATATAATACAGGTAAAATAAGAAGCCACTCGAGAGCCGAGCGTGATTTTAGGGGGTTTTTTTGTTAGTTTTTTTTTTTTTTTTTTTAAACTCGCGGTGCACAGTGTGGGTGACTAGAGATCCTTTATATGTGAATCAACAAGATTTAATTGCGTTCGGCTCTTTCTAAGATCGGCCTTTAATGCTGCAGCATTTCCTTCCTAACCATCTCTTCCCTGTACTTTCATTATACCATCTGTAAAAGGATCAGAAAAAAGGAGCCAGTTGGGAAAAGATGGAAGATGAGTACGAGAAAAGAGGAAAGAATTACTAAGGGCCCTTCAGGGAAATGCACTGATTTGAAAATAAAAAAAAAATAACTGAGGGTCAGATTATGAAACTGTCCAGAATAAAGATGAAATTATAATAAAAAAAAAAAAATCCAATGATGCACAGTCAGAATATACTATACATTATTATATACATTTATATGCAGTACAGTAAATTGTGTCAACTTTGCTAAATTTATGAAGTCAATTCTTTATACCGTTATCATGTGCAATATACATGTTAGTCAAGCAATTTTATCACTGCAGAGGCGTAACACTCCATTGTGCTCAAAAATCTAAACAATCAAAATGTCTTTACATCAACCAAGATTTAGGACTTAGAACATGGAGTCAGAGCTCAGCTCATGCTGTTATTATTGACATCAGCTTTTCAGGTAGAGGAGAAATAGGAGAGAGAGAGACGGAGAGAAAGAGAGAGAGGCGGGGGAAGAGGGGTGTTAGACAGTAATTACCTCTTCTTTTTCTTGTAGTTCTCCAGCTGTAGAATCTGTAAGTGTTTAAAGCGCTGCAGCTCACACTGACCACACAGATTCTCCAAGTATGTCAGATGACTCTCGGTCTCCTCAAAGCTGGACTCGAGTTGAGCTGTAGGAAAGACCATAAAAACAGTTTTAGAAAATCAGTGCTATCTGATCTTTTTTATTATGAGATGATTATTCATGCTATCACCATAAAACAAGTGGAACAACTATACCCTTTATTTTTGGCCAATCAGACTGGATATTCAGACCCACTGTTTGGTTTGGGGATTCAACGTAGCTCCTGTAGCTGTCGGTATAGCCAAACATTATGCCTGTTCAGTCAGGGGCAATCTGTGTGAATGTCCTGTCTGGGGCAGTCTAACTGGGAGCTCTGTCTGGGCATTCTATTAGAGGGGTTCTTTCAGTGGTGGTCTGCCAGAAGTGATCTGAATGAGCTTTCTGACTGGGTGTTCTGCCACGGGGCAATATGACTGGGCGTTCTGTCAGGGGTGAACTGTCTGGGAGTTATGACTGGGTGTTGTGAATTCTGTCATTGGTGATCTGACTGGGAGAACTCTCTTGGCATACTGGTTGGGTGTTCACACTGGACGTTCTGTCAGTGGTGATCTGATTGGGAGAACTGTCTGGGCATTCTGACTGGGTGTTCACACTGGGCGTTCTGTCAGTGGTGATCTGACTGGGCGTTCTGACTAAAAATTCCGTTGGGTTCATCTGTATAGCCATTCTGACTTTATAGTAAAATGTTCCTCATACACTATATGACATGATATTTGTGCGCTCCAGCACAAAAAATAATTTTTTTTTTTAGAGCCCACAGTTTCACATAATGGAGATTCACATACTGTATATTCTATACAGGTGTGTGCCTACTGTGTAAATTTCTTTGCTAAAAAATCTGCTTCACCTGTTAAAGCACAAGCGTATGATCTAAAAAAAAAAAAAAAGCACATTTGGACTGTGTGTGCAGTGTAATTGAACTAAAAATGACCAATCTGGTGTTTCATGTAAACACAATGAAGCTTTTTAGTGCCACCAAGTGGCTCATCTAGAAAAAGTGTTTTGTAAAGCCTAATGTGTACATAAACACACAATCCATGTTTTGATTGAGATCGTTTAAACTGCAATTTGAATAATGAATGAAAATATATTTACTAGTAATCTGTAAATTATGAGTTCATGAAGAAAACCAAGTCAAATATTTAGTTTTTACCTGCATGAAACCCTGTCAACAAATTTAAAGTAAATAATGAAATCATTATCAGATAAGCTGAAACAGATGGAATAACAACAAACTCTGCAGTGTTGTGGCCTCGAGGCCTGCAGTCAAGCACCAGTTTGGGCAAACCATGATCTTAAGTTACTAATTAAAATTCCTTTCCAAGATCAGTGTGAGAAGATGCAAGAAATCCTGTTTCGAATCCTGTTTTTTTCCATGTTTCACAAACACTAGAGGAAGATCTCATAGCTGAACAATAGTTTGTGCCCTGATGCTCGAAAACATCCGAGGCTGAAATTTCACATGAGGATGCTTTAATATAATTTAAGAATTAACTTCAACTGTGAAATTCCCAGAGTTCAATGCAACTGCCACAATTTAAACAAGCTAAAAAAACTATTTTATTCAAGATACCGTCAATCCTTTTTTTTATGACACATATTTCACTAATATAGTGTGGAGTAGCCGATCCACCTTCTGGCACGTTTTTTGGAGATGGTAGGATGCCAGAGAACCCAGAGGAAACCCACACAAAGGCAGGAAGAACTCTACAAAACTCCACACAGACAGATCCTGAGCGAGGTTTGAGAAAGGATTCCCTTACAACATCCATGGTTTCATTGTTACATTATAACTTCCCAATAGGAGAAAGAAAATCCAGTGAAAGTCCAGTGCGTTTCAAAGTTTAGTTTCTCTCCCACATCAGGTATTGACAACCTCAAGATCTGTTGCCTGCACCATATTCTGCTGGAAATGATCATGAGAACCTGTCGCTAATTGACAGAATGAGACTGAGGGAGTAAATATGAATCTCCTTTAGCTGTGAGCACTAGCAGATGGCACTCCACAGGAGTTCCCACTTAGTGTCTTTATACATTACTGAGCAGCTGTTCTGCAAGGTTAATCAAGGTGATCTGACTGTTCCACCAAAGCGCAGTTCCTCTGGTGTCAGAGAGGCTCACGAGGTGGCAGAAGTGTCTCGCTCAGAACGCAACACATCTCTAAAAAACAATAATCTTTCTTATATAGCACCTTTAAAGTAACATCTCAAAGCGCTTTCCAAGCATTAGAAGAAAAAATTAAATAAAGATTAAAAATATAATAATGAATAATAGTAATAATAATACAACTATTAAATATAGCTGCAAGCAGCGATGGCGGGCCCTCGCACGTTTTTGTATCGCTATACGGTGCCTCCCAGAAAACAATGCACGGTGGGAAAGTGCATCAAGTGGGTAAATATCATTGGACTATTTAATGTTGTTACTGACCCAATTGGGGACTGTAGGTCAAAGAAACCCCACATTTTAGACAAACGGGGGCGCTAGTGAGCCACTTAAGAGACACACCTTTGTCTGACCTTTTTGTCCACACTTAACAGCCGACAAATGTGATGTATGTGTCAAATTTCAAGTTAATCTAAGCACGCCAAAAGCCTTAAATATGCCTGAAATAAAAGTAAACTTTGACACGATGCCATGGCAACAGTGTTTGAGATATCAAAAATCCGTTCGCAATGTAGCATCTCCAATATCTCTCCGTCATGTTGGCCAAGTCTGGTCTCAATTGCATGAATCCCCTAGGAGGAGTATTTAAAAGTTTACCGCATGCAGCTGTCAAAAAATCCACCTTTGTGACTGACACACTTCCTGGGGCCTGTTGGTGGTGCTATACCCGGGACTCACAATAGGCAAATCGATGCGATCGGAATCTTTGGCCGAACATGCACGCCACGTGTCATCACAATAAGACATTTTTTGCCATAGATATTAGACACTTCCTGTTTCTCTGATTTCGCCATAAATTTGTCGCCTCGCCATGGCAGCAGCGTTCGAGATATCAAAAATCCCTTCGCAATTTAGCAACTCCAATGTCTTGGCATCATATTTACCATGTTTGGTGTCAATCGCATGAGTATTTAAAACTTTAGGAGGAGTATTTAAAAGTTCACCACATGCACTTTTGAAACCATCCAAAATGGCCGACTTCCTGTTGGGCGGAGCTAATAGGTTTGATCGTGAAAGTTGTTCGGGTCGATGATATCTATATGCATACCAACTCTCGTACATGTGCGTACATGTTTGCCCGATCTGTGCACCAATATTTGTTTTTGCATTACAGGGGGCGCTACAGAGCCCTACTGCCACGCCTATGTTCCAGCCTTTGACCGGTCCTAATGGCAGACGACTTTGACGTCTGTGCCAAATTTCCGGTGTTTTCAAGCATGTTAAGGCACCCAAAGTGCATGCCAAGAGCTTAAAGAAAACATTTTGAATGTACTCTGTACATGAGTGCAGATTTTAAGTCTGTGTCAAAAATCACCCACAAGTTTTTTAGATTTGACTGAAACTCCAAAACAGAGCCTTCTAATTTTAAAACTGATACAACAATAAAACTCATTATTCTAAAAGTATTGAAGATTTAGAGAGCATAAATCAGGGGTCACCAATCTTTTTGAAACTAAGAGCTACTTCTTGGGAACTGATTAATGTGAGGGGCTACCAGTTTTATACACACTTCTGAAATAACAAATTTGCTCAATTTACCTTTAATTATATGTTATTATTAATAATTAATGATATTCATCTGTATCTAGTCATCTATATTTTAATATTGTCATTTTCAAATTCACACCAATACAAGTGTGATTTAAAAATGAATAGCAACAAAATACATTTGATGCAGCTCACTGGTAAGTGGCACTATGGTGAGCTATTTTTAGAAAAGGCCCATGGGCGACTCATGTGGTCCTTGCGGGCGACCCCTGGCATAGAGAATATGGACAAAAGTTTGCGGACACCTTTTTAACGTCATTCTACTTTTGCTGTTATAACCTTCACTTTTCTGGGAAGATGTTTCACTAGATTTTGGAGTGTGCTTGTGGAGATTTGTGATCATCAAGCTAAAGGTGTTTTCAGAAGGGTTGAGCAGGCCAGTCAAGATATTCCTCTTCGACCCATGTAAATCATGGAGCTTGGCTTGTGCATTGTCATGCTGGAACAGGTTTGGGTCTCCTAGATTAAGTGAAGGGACAATTATATCATCTATCTTTTGTGCACTATTTCTTCTATTTGATATTCCAGACAGGTGGCTGTAAATGTTGGTCATCATATGATTAAACATCTAAAGCCCAGGTGCCTATCTGCATGTAAATAACAAGGATATGGATGATATAAAAAGTTAATTAAAGTTAAACTTTCCTGGAAGAAAGTGTTCTTTAAAGAGAACAATGATAAAATATATGACCACACACAATACTGAGAGCATGGAGAAATGCAGGAGCATTAGATAAAACTGTTCATCTTGCTTGACAGAAGAACATGAGTAAAGTGTGAGTTTTGTGTGTGTGTTTTGTGTCTGTCTCACCGACTCGAGCAGTGATGGACTTCAGGTCTGTAAGGAAGTTTGGGACCTGTTGTAACTGTTCCTGCAGCTGAAATAACGCTGCTCTTCTCCTCTCCCAGTGAGCCGAGAGCATCACAACTTCTCCATCCACCATCTGATAAGTGCATATGATTATATAGTGTGTGGTGATGAATACAGTATGCAGCATTTATGCAACACTCATAGCATAAGGAATTCTATTACTTATAGCTCTAATAATGTCAATTCAATGCTATTTTATTAGTATAGCATTTTTACAATGACCCAAAGCAGCAGAAAGAAAGAAAGAAAGAAACTTTATATTTGTCACATGTAAATTTTTCAGCACAGTGAAATTCTTTTCTTTGCATATACCAGCAATGCTAAGAAGCTGAGGTCAGAGCTTCTTAAGGGCCCTTAGCGATACAGAGACTTGAACCCCCCTCACCATTCCACAGACTTAACCGCTGAGCTACCACCTGTTGTCCACCATCATTGAACAGTACACCTCAACAATGCTAAAACTATAATGACTGGACATTCGGTGCCACCCAGATGAGGATGTGTTTCTTTTTGAGTCTGGTTCCTCTCAGGGTTTCTTCCTCTTTTCATCTCAGTGAGTTCTTCCACGCCACAGTCGCCACCGGCTCACTCGACTTATAGAGAACACACTTATAGGCACTAAATAAAACAACTGCAGATTGTCCATTAATGTGCTGCATTTTCTATATTCATCTACTGTATGTGCATTTCCCCCCATATTAATTGTTCTGATTATTCCTGATCCTGAATGAGTGACAGATTATTACAAATAACACATTCTGGAAAAAAGTGTTTTAGTTCTTGGTATCAATGCCATGAGAAAGATCACTTTCCTAGGTTTGTATTTCTATTAAAATGAATTCTCAGGACATCAAGCTTCCAACCTGCTTGCATTTTGATAATAAAGGTCAAAGTCAAACATAATCCAATCGAAAATGGCCTTAAAGTCAAACCAAATAAAGACAGTGATGTGTGTGGTGCAGTCTGATGTGAAGTTTAATGTAGTTATTAACTTTCCATATAGACTTTACAGTTTTGTGGATTTGGAGACATTTTGTGTTCCTTGTTTCTATGCAATAAAATAAGGCAAAGAACTGGAGAGTGAATGACTAGAAGAAAGTTCTGTGGACAAATGAGTCTTAAATATGGCATTTTGGGCTTCAACATAAGAACTAAGTAAAATGGAGAACAGCAGAGAAGATGTTAGCAGACTGCCTCACCCCCACAGTCAAACACAGAGGTGGAGCTTGGAGATTTGGAGCAGGGACGGTTGGAGACTTATTCCGGGTGAAAGGAACCAACATGGCCACCATTCCCTACTTCAACAGCATGCAATTCCATCTAAACTGCAGCTAACGGAAACCAACTTCACCATACAACAAGACAATGACCCGAAGCGTGCGTCCGAGCTCTGTAAGCGTTATTCAGAGAGCATTAATACCAATAGTAATATAATAATGGAGTCTCTGAACCTCATGTGTTAATAATCTGGGGGTATGTGTGTGTTTCTTTCCTGTGGAAGAGGTGGCACCAGGATGCACCAGCAGAGGCAGTGTGATGCTCTGAGCGATGTTCCGCTGAGGAACCTTGAGAACTGGCATTTATGTAAATGTTGATTTGAGAAATTCTACCCAACTCAACACTGTTTCAGACCAAGTTACAGCTCTCCTTGGCAACAGTATTACCTAACATCTACTGCTAATTGTATTGGTGCTAGATGCCTCAGCACACCCTTCAGAAGTCTTATGGAGTCCATGCTTTGACAGAGCTGTTTGTTGGCACAAGGAAAAACTACACAACCTTTTTTTATGAGGTTGATGGGAATTGTTTTTTTAAAGGCGTCTGTAGTGTCAGAGTGAAGCTGTATGATTTTCTACTCAGGAAAGGATTCAAGACAGAGGACATTTCAGGACTGAGATCTCTATGACAATCTATAAGTTTTTTTGTCATGCTGGTGGTGAGGGAACGACTGTAACAGACTTTAATGTGTGTTCGATGTGTCACTGTTAGACATTAAACAGGCTCAACCCTCTGCCTACTCACATCTGCAGCTTTGGCACATTCTTTGGTTCGTTTGTGCAGCATCACCCAGGCATCCTCATATCTACAGAACAAAATGAGATTTATTTTCTCAAATAATAAAACGAATTGGAATCATGCACTGATTTAAAAGAAGAAGAACATTTAAGAGGAAGAAGAAGATAAAATAACATTTAGGAGAAAATCATTTAGAAAAGAATATCTAGAAAACATGATTTTAAAAGATGAAGAAGATCTAGAAAATTAAAAAAGAAGAATATATAGAAGGAGAAGATTTAGAAGAAGAAGAAGATTTAGAACATGGAAATTATTTAGAAGGAGGAGAAGAAGAAGAAAAAGAAAAACATTTAGAAGATTTAGAAAATGAAGACGATTTAGAAGATGATGATGATGAGACACATAACACTTCATGAATGCGAGTGTATCATTACATATACCGATTCAACAACTCCAGTCCAGCAGAGTGCTGAGGAAGATATTCTTCTCTTCTAAAAGACAGACAGCACAAATATGACTAACTGCATTTCACCAAATCCATCCAAGGCAACAATATACTGGAGAAATGCAACACAATATCATGCATTATAATTATGGTATGGAAAATAATTTTCCATTCATCTGTATGTCCATTTGAATTACTGAACTTTTGTATAATTATGAGCATGTACACACCTCTGTTTCTTCTTCACCTTGGCCTCCTTGGACTTATCACTCAAGGTCTTGATTCTGAAAGGGAAGAAACAAAAGAGTCTATGAGACTTTCACATGATGCTGCAGTTTGTGTGCATGAGATTGTATTACAGGAACGTCCTTCACGCACTTGTGCTGAATGGAGTAGGGGTGATGTGGTACTGCACGAGTTCCCTCTCAGAAAGGGTTCATGAAAGGTACAGTTTTTGCTACACAGTGAACTTTTCCTTGGTAATCCGTGCTGTATAAACATGAATCATATCAGTCTAATGGGCAGCGATCCAGAGTGACTGTGTGGTAATCATTACCCCTTAGCAAGATAAGTCCTGAAGCTATATTCTCTATAAACTTGAATTGCACTGACTAACGCGGTCATTTTCTACAATCGCACATCTACTGTTAGAGAATCTGCATCATGGAATCTGTATCCCACTGTTCGTTATAAAAAATTATAATGAGATCATTATGTGAAAAGTAATAAACTGCTATAATTAAACCATGTAAAACTGGCTTTAGGCAGTCCAGGGGATTCGTTCAGGGCCATTCTAGTAAACAGTAGTGGATTTAGAGCACAGCGTAGCACTGCTTCACGAAAGTGTTTGGATTGGTTGATCTTTGTTTGTGTATTTTACTTCCTCGTTCTGCTTTACTTTCTGTGCGGGTCAACTTTACATTTTTAATAACATGCATATCAGCCTTTAATCCCATTTACAGTGCATCTGGAAAGTATTCACAGAGCTTCACTTTTTCCACATTTTGTTGAGGAAATTATTCTACTGATTATTCTACAAACAAAACCCCATAATGACAACGTGAAAGAAGTTTGCTTGAAAGCTTTGCAAATTTATTTAAAAAAATAATAATAAATAAATAATTTACATGTACATAAATATTCACAGTCTTTGCCATGGCACTCAAAATTGAGCTCAGGTGCATCCTGTTTCCACTGATCATCCTTGAGATGTTTCTACAACTTGACTGGAGTCCACCTGTGATAAATTCAGGTGATTGGACATGATTTAGAAAGGCACACACCTATCTATAAAAAGTCCCACAGTTAACAGTGCATGTCAGAGCACAAACCAAGCCATGAAGTCCAGAAATGGTCTGTAGACCTCTGAGGCAGGATTGTAGCGAGGCACAGAAAAGTTTCTGCAGCACTGAAGATCCCAATAAGCACAGTGGCCTCCATCATACATAATGGAAGAAGTTTGGAACCACCAGAAATCTCCTAAAGTGGGCCGCCTACCAAACTGAGCGATTGTTGAGAAGGGCCTTAGTCAGTGAGGTGACCAAGAACCTGATGGTGACTCTAATAGAGCTCCAGTGTTTCTCTGTGGAGAGAGGAGAACCTTCCAGAAGAACAACCATCTCTGCAGCACTCCACTAATCAAGCCTGTGTGGCCAGACGGAAACCAATCCTCAGTAAAAGACACATGAAATCCTGCCTGGTGTTTGCCAAAAGGCACCTGAAGGACTCTCAGACCATGAGAAACAAAGATTGAACTATTTAGGCTGAATGCCAAGCGTAATGTGTGGAGTAAACCAGGCACCGATCATCACCTGGACAATACCATACCTACAGTAAAGCATGGTGGTGGCAGCATCATGCTGTGGGGATGTTTTTTAGCAGTAGGAACTGGGAGATTAGTCAGGATTGAGGAAAAAAAAGAATGCAGCAATGTACAGAGAAATCCTTGATCAAAATCTCCTCCAGAGCGCTCTGGACCTCAGACTGGGGCGACGGTTCATCTTCCAACAGGACAACGACCCTAAGCATACAGCAAAAATAACAAAGGAGTGGCTAGGGGACGACTCTGTGAATGTCCTTGCGTGGCCCAGCCAGAGCCCATACTTGAACCTGAATGAACATCTCTGGAGAGATCTGAAATTGTCTGTGTACCGATGCTCCACATCCAACCTAATGGAGCTTGAGAGGTTCTGCAAAGAAGAATGGAAGAAACTGCCCAAAAATAGGTGCCAGGTTTGTAGCATCAAACTCAAAAAGAGGCTGTAATTGGTGATAAAGGTGCTTCAACAAAGTACTAAGCAAAGGCTGTAAATACTTATGAATTACTTTGTTCATTTGTTTATACATTTGCAAAAATTTCAAACAAACTTCTTTCACGGTGTCATTATGGGGTTTTGTTTGTAGAATTTCAAAGGAAATAATGAATTGAATCCGTTTAGGAATAAGACTGTAACATAAAATGTGGAAAAAGTGAAGCACTGTGAATACTTTCCGGATGCACTGTAAACTGGTGTGCTAAGAATAACATTAGAGACTTTTCGCATAAACTGGGATGACTAAGAAAGCGTCTTTTGACAACAATGGACATAATAAATCATAGTAATTTGGGTACTTAAGTACATTCAAAGGCAAATACTTTTGTACTTTCACTTGTTACTTTTACTGGAGTAATATTTTACCTACTGTATCTCTACCATAACTTCATCCACCACTGTGTGGAATCATCCTCAGTTGCACAGTATTACACATTGAACTCTAGTGTATTATAAATAGAATTGTTGTTCTATACGATTTATTGCTCCAGAAAACTGCATTCGATAAGCGGATTACAGGATCATGTTTTGAAATCACAAATAAGGGGATCCAAGGCAACTATAATACATATAGTTATACTACATATAATGCAATACAAGTGTAATTTAATATAACACAGTTTGGTATAATGCAACATTTACTCTTGCTCTAAGTCTGATTTTTGGCCTTTTACAGGAAAAAGGTTTGTGTACCCCAAGTATTAATACTGAAATGTTAAAACTACACATAGTTGTGTGTGCCCCCCCCCCCCGCCCGCCTGCCTGCCTGCCTGCAGTCCCCCATGTGACAGTCATGTGAAAGTATTTGTGTTTGTTTAGAGCACTGCTGTGGAATGCAGGAAGCATTGAGCCAATTAGAAGACTCAGATTAGTTCAGATTAATGGTATTATTTTCATAATACTCATCTGATCGTATGTGCAATATGACTATAATTACTTAATAAAGGAACACTAACAGGAAATCAGTACACACTGAGGGGCCGCGTCCCAATCCGAGAACTGCGGAGATAGGCGCAATCAGAGACCCAGTGTGATCCAGGCATGTTCAGGAGAACGCAGTGCAGAAGATAGATGTCAGGTGTGTGTGTGTGTGTGTGTGTGTGTGTGTGTGTGTGTGTGTGTGTACATACCCTGATGTAAAGTCTTGCTGCACGATCTGCAGTCTCTCTCTGAAATTCTCAAACATTTCCACCTCTAAGCGTTTCCAGTCTCGTCGCAGATGTGAAGTCTTAGCATCTAGCGACGTGATGAAGCTTATAATTATGACAGTTCATCTCAAAACTCCGTCTATTCACTAGTGGTCCCAAATCAGACCACGAACACGGGTGGAGCAGTGAACTTCCTCCACACCGTATCAACACACTTGTCACTTCTGTTTCAGCCCTAGGACACTACGCTTGTTTTATTTCTCCCACCCGTATTCCGACGGACTACTCATTCTGTACTGTGATTGGCTAAGAGCTGAGTAGTTCTGTTATCTGATTGGATATCAGGAAGAGGGACGCGCGCACAGAGGGTGGGATTTGTCTGAATACGGGTGGGTGCGGAAATAACGTGAGGATTCGTTGATCGTTTCCACACTTCCGGGTATCATGTCGACGCCCACATGTCGAAGCAAAACAGTGATTGGTCCCGTGCCAGGGGAAGAGGGCGTGGCCTGAACTCTCTGAGCTTCAGTAGAAGAACATACTGTAAATGAGGTTACTGCAAATGGAGTGTAGAGAAGCTGCAGCATGTACTGTCACGTAGCTCGGCCTGACTCAGTGGTTATGGAGGTGGAGGTTGATCCCAAAGCGAATGGAGAAGATTGTCTCAAAAAGGTAAAGAACAACCAGGAACACTGATCTACATTTCTATCCATTTCATTCTGCAGCTTTGGTGTTATGTTTTGTGGACATGCTCAGCACTCAGGACAAGCCTTTTATTTCTGTAGTCTTCAAACAAATGTATTCATAAAGAATGAAAAAGTGTGTAATGTAAATACATCTGTGTCCATAACAGTGATCAGATTACCATCAACACATACAGCACATTCTTATACATGGCAAAAAAAACCCAAACATACAACAGAGGGTATAACAGGTTCAGGATCTCACATCTGTTTATGTGCACCTTTTGACAACTATGGTAGTTCTATTGTAGTTTTATGGTAGATGTGCGGTAGTTGTGGAGAAGTTGTGGGGTAGTTGTATTAGAGTTGTACAGTAGATGGTTTTTGTGTAAGGTTGTAGAGTAGTTGTGTGCTAGTTGTATGGTAGTTGGTAGTTGTATGATGGTTGTCTTCTTTCCACATTATCTGTGTAAAGCTGCTTTGAGACAATGTCCATTGTTAATAGCGCAATTCAAATAAAAATGAATTGCATTGCATTGGAATTTTAGGATAGTTAGTAGTTTGTAGTTGTAGTTGTAAAGTAGATGTAGTGAAGTTGTATGCCAGTTGTAGTGTGGTTGTAGATTAGTTGTACGGTAGATGCAGGGTAATTGTAAGGTAGTTGTACGGTTGTCATGGAGAAGTTGTGTGGTAGTTGTAGAATAGTTGTGGGGTAGATGTAGTGTAGTTGTAGGGTAGTTGTAGGGTAGTTGTGGAGAAGTTGTATGAACGTTGTATGGTAGTTTTAGAGTAGTTGTGAGGTAGTTGTACGGTAGATGTAGTGTAGTTGTAGAATAGTTGTGATGTAGATGCAGTGTAATTGTAAGGTAGTTGTGGGATAGTTTTGTGGTAGTTGTAAGCTGGTTGTAGAGCAGCTGTATGGTAGCTGTAGAGTAGTTGAATGGTAGTTGTATGGTAGTTTTAGAGTAACTGTATGGTAGTTGTATAATAGTTGTGAAGAAGCTGTGTGTTATATGTAGTGTAGTTGTATGGTAGTTTTAGAGTAGTTGTAGGGTACTGTATGGTAGTTGTTCATTCTCCAATAGTTGTAGAAAAGTTTTGCGGTAGATGTAGTGTAGTTGTAGGGTAGTTGTGGAGAAGTTGTATGAACGTTGTATGGTAGTTTTAGAGTAGTTGTGAGGTAGTTGTATGGTAGTTGTTCATTCTTCAATAGTTGTAGAAAAGTTTTGCGGTAAATGTAGTGTAGTTGTAGATTAGTTGTGGAGAAGTTGTATGTTAGATGTCGTGTAGATGTAGTTTAGTTGTGGGGTACTTCTAGAGTAGTTGTAGAACAGCTATGGTTGTTGTTAAGTAGCTGTATGGTAGTTTTTGAGTAGTTGTGGAGAAGTTGTATGGTAGTTGTTGAGTAGTTGTTTGGTAGTTGTAGGTTAGTTGTGGGGTAGATGTAGTGTAGTTATATGGTAGTTGTAGAGTAGCAGTGGATAAGTTTCATGGTAGTTGTGAAGTAGTTGTAGAGTAGCGGTGGAGTTGTAAGGTAGTCGAAAGGTACTTGTAATGTAGCTGTGGGGTCGCTATAGCTGTGAAGTAGCTGAATGGTATTTGGTCATGTGACACGAGTGTATCAGGAGTCACAGTGTTGCGATCTTACTGCCCATCTTATTACTCACATCTGTCTTATTGCTTATTGTTTAAATGTGTACAGTAAGAAAGTTTATTTGATCTTTTACTTTGTGTTAATCATCCTCGAACATTTCTTTATCAATGTGGGCTACAGGACAGTGTTAAATGGACATTTTTGTTTGGTTGACAGTTGTGTGTTTAATACTCTAGGAACAGTGCTATACCCCCTTTATTGTGTTATGGTTTTTAGGATCTGATGGTCTAATGGTGGTTTTGTCTAATAAATGGATGTGTGAAGATTAAAATATACATTGAACGCATAATATTTCCCTGCATGTTTTTTCCCAGGTGTGTGAGAGACTTGGAATCATTGAGGTGGACTATTTTGGACTGCAGTTCACTGGGAGTAAGGGGGAAAGCCTTTGGTTAAATCTAAGAAACCGAATCTCTCAGCAAGTGGACAGCATGTTCCTATGCAGACTGAAGCTCCGTGTGAAGTTCTTTGTAGAACCACACCTCATCCTGCAAGAGCAAACAAGGTGAACCTGAATCACAATATGGTCAGAGTATTTGTTTTATTCACTTATACACTATTTTGTTTATGCATGATTCATCTGCATGAGTAAGTGCACTTGAGATTTGGATTAGCAGCAGGTTTGGTGAGTTAAGTGACAATATTGACTGGAAGTTTCATTATTATCAAGAAGAATTTGGTTGCGATGATGGAAATAATGCGAATATGCTGACATGGTGCAGGTTTAACTGAAAGTCTCAGTTTCTCCATTCAGTTAAAGATTTAATGCACACACACACACACACTCACACACACACACACACACACACACACACACACACACACACACACACACACACACACACACACACACACACACACACACACACACACACACACACACACACACACACAGAGACACTGTGACCCCTAACTAACCCAATGTAACCTCTAATGTTCCTTTCTATTTTGGTTTGGAAATGTGACACGCATATTAATTAGTTTTATTGTGGAAAAGTTTCATTGGCAGGAGAACTTACTGATTTGCTTATGTACTGTTTGAAAGCAGGGCTTGGGATTATGTTGTGCTGTTTAAACACGTGATATTAATTTGATCCACTAACCTATATTTAAAAATATTAAATAAGCATGTATTCTATTTAGTATTTAGTGAGGGAAGAATACGATTGTTACATGATAAATAATTTGTTTACTTTATGTAGACCACTCTCACTGTAAGGCAGTCTATATATTCACCTCGATATTAAATATCTGTGTACTGCTTGTCTAACGGCATGCAGCAAAATTGATTTTTATAATATTGAGAGCATCGTTTCTAATCGTTTGAACTGTTACATTGTCTTGTAAATAATTTGATTTCTAATAAGTAAAATGTATCTCAAAGTATAATACAGAAAGAAAGTTGGAATGCATTACATTTACAGCCCTTATGCAGTGTAACTTTTTACATCATTCATAGAGGGTTAAGGGCCTGGTGGTGCTTGGATTTTTACTAATAACCTTCTGACCCAAAGCTTAAACACTGAACTATCACTGAGCTCTTATTTTTTTTTTTTTTTTTGCTGGTAAAATATAATGCAGTCCAGATTTTACACCAGTAAAATGTATTATTTGTAAAATTATTATAAAATTATTGTGTGTGTGTGTGTGTGTGTGTGTGTGTGTGTGTGTTGCCTGTGAAAACTAACTCTCACTCTCTCTCACTCTATTTCTCTTTCTCTATCTAGGATTTTCAAACGAAAGTTTTGTTAGCCTGTTATTTAATTCTAATCATATAATGCACTATTTCCTTGAAGGCATTTGTTCCTGATGCATGTGAAGGAAGATCTTGTTCGAGGAAGCCTGAGACTGGACTCGGAGCAGGTGGTGGAACTTTGTGCCCTTTTGTCCCAGGCGGAATCTGGCGATTACAATCAGAACACAGCCAAATATTTCTATACACAAATCTGTGGACAGGAATCTGACCCAAGGACCATGAACAGGTAAAGATCAGGTCGAACAAACCACACCATTCATTACTGTCTAAACTCGCACAAACCATTTTACTCTGCTTACTGAGATCAGTTCTCAGGTTAAATAACAGGTTCTGTTAGAACGACAGCAGGAACAGAAATACAGCTTAGTTTTTTATTTTTATGTCAATAAAATTGATTTGTGGGTGACATGGTGGTGCAGTGTCTCACAGCATCAAACATTTGAATCAATACAATAATAATGTGTTAGAATTTGTGCAGCCCGTGTGAATTTGAATATAAAGTTCTGCTTTGGTAGCATCATTGCGAGGCACAAAGAGCTCCATGGCATGGGTCAGGCTTCAGCGGAGTACCAAGCCCTGCAGTTAGTCTCAACTGTGGAGAACTACGGCGTCGAGTGGCACTGGGCACGGGATGCTGAAGGACATAAAGTAGGCATTGGGGTGGGTCCCGAGGGGCTGTTCATCTGCAAACAGGACTTCACACCTGTTAACAGGTAAATGTTCTGTTTCTCGATGAGAAACAGATCGCCATGTATCAGCTAATATGCATCCGTACTGTACATACGAATTTGATGGTTTTTAATTCCTTGCAGATTTATATATCCAACCATTCAGATGGCCACACAGTCCGGGAAGAATGTGTACGTGACTATCACCAAGAACAGTGGAGAAAACCTTATACTCCTGTTCAAATTTATCAGCACCAACGCTGCTAGTGGACTTTACCGAGCCATAACTGAGATCCACGCCTTCTACAGGTGACATCACTTTTCATTTTTCCTAACCGTGAAGAACAATGTGCTTTTTTTCCTGTTAATACTAAAATATCAGTAATACAGGACCTACCTACGTTGTTATTTCCTGTTCAGTCAACACAGCCATTTTCATAACTCTCATGTTATCAGTATGAAACCATCACCATTACGACATAATGGCTATAGGCGTTTTTTATTTAAGTTATTACATTTTTTCTTTTTTGCACAAATTTTAAAATAAGTGAATTATGTGTATTAATCGCCTGATGAACAAACCAGGGGCGACTGTAACAAGGAAAAAACTCCCTTAGATGGCAGGCGGAAGAAACCTTGAGAGGAACCGGACTCAAAAGGGGAACCCATCCTCATTTGAGTGATTTTAAGATTATTTATGATTATTAAGTCATAAAAAAAAACAATACATTTAGTATATAGTTTTCAAATATAATAGTTTAGAGATTAGATGATCTTATTTGTATTTTTAAAGTCTTACATATTACCTAAGAATATCTTTCAGTAGTTGAGTTCAGCTGGTCCTCAAAACTTTGCAGCCAGAGAGCCCATTGCATCTCACATTTTCATTTGTTCCATTTTATGGCATTTGGCAGACGCCCTTATCCAGAGAAAGACTTACGGTTATCTTATTTATACAACTGAGCACTTAAGGGCCTTGCTCAAGGGCCCGGTATCGGTAATTTGATCGCGCTGGGTTTTGAACTTTTCCAATCAGAGGTCCAACATCTTAACCACTGAGCTACCACTTCCACTTCATCACATTACAGTAATCCCCCGTTTATCGCCGTGGTTACGTTCCAAACCCGCCCGCGATAAACGTAAAACCGCGTTCAACGGACACCGACCCAAAAATGCTATTTTATGTATACAGTATTGTACTGTATTAACATTTTACTTCATTTTATAATTAATAATTATAATTTTATTAATAAATTTCATTATTTCAACATTTAAACGATTTCCTATACGTTTTTTGGTCTATTGTGCTGTCCGCGAGAGACCGGGTAAATCAGGCAAAAAAATTTTTGTGGCAAATGCAATTCGGTGATAAACTGGGGCACGAGATTCGAACTGTGGTAAAGCGGGGGTTACTGTATTACAAAATAAATAATTATGATCATAGTTTTTTTTGCTATGTTGTATATATATGACCACCCTGTTTTTGAAATTCTTATGTATCATATTTCAAAGTATGTGCTGCTTTGTGACTTTGTGCTTTGTGCTCCGTTTAGGTGTGACACTGTGACCAGCAGCGTGATGATGCAGTACAGTCGGGATTTTAAGGCTCACCTGGCCTCCCTGTTCCTCAGTGAAAGTGTTGATGTGGGAAAAAAGTATATCTTCGATGTCCAGCGCACATCCAAGGAGGCGTATGACCGAGCTCGACGCACCCTGTTCAAGTCCTCTGCTCTTTCTCCAGCGAGGCGAATGTCTACAGAGGAAGAGGAGGAGGAAGGCTCGTGTGAAGGCTGCAGGGAGACTCGTGCACTACAGAACAAACTTCGGAGACTACAGGAGGCTCTAACTTGTGTGCTGTGCTGCGATAAGGAGATCAATACGGCCTTCTGCCCTTGTGGTCACATGGTCTGTTGTAAACTCTGTGCTGGCCAGCTTCAGGTGAATGAAAATAATTATTTAATTTTCTTAATTCTTAATTATTTGAAAAATAATTATATTTTAATATAGCATCAAATAGAATTATACATGCTCTAAATTCTAGATGTATGTTTTTAAGTGCTGCATCAAACCAAGAGAGGAAAAAAAGTTTTATTTTTATTTTAATTTCTTAGCGGTGTGACTCGACACACACTGATGACCCCGTGAACAGACCTGCTCTACAATCCTGTAGGTTTTATCAGTCAGTTAGGTAAATAGATGTTCACAGGCATGTAGTAATCAGTGAAAGTGCCTTACTGAGTACACACACACACACACACACACACACACACAATAAGGTTTGCTTAACCGCTGGTTACCTTTTACATGCTCTGTATGTGAAAGATCGGGAATTTCTGCACTGAGGCACAGATTATTGGTAACTTGAGGTTAACAAACTCTGACAGTGTGACCGTCTGCTTATTTAATTTACTGTAATGTGTCAAGGTTGACAGCCAGATGGCAGAAACCAGGGTTACACAAACATTCTATGGTTTTAAGGTACCGAGCCTTAAACCTTTATATGTTTTTCCTAATCATTTATTATTGCAATATTATTATCATGTAGATTTGAATTACAGCTTGAGCAAGGCCCGTAACCCTCCCCTGCTCAGTTGTGAATCCGCTTTGGATAAGGGTGTCTGCCAAATGCCATAAATGTAAATGTATAATAATGTCTCTCCTCAGTGGTGTCCGGTGTGTCGTTCAGAGATCGATCACGTTCAGCATGTCTACTTGCCCACTTGTTCAAGTCTGCTGAACCATATGAACATGTGAGAAGTGGACACAGAAACATGCCAGAGGGTTCAAGAAGCAATGACCAGACCAGAACACTCATCGATCAAGCATTCATCGAGTAAGCCAGCACAGACTCGAACGCATGTGTTGATGTGTGGAGACGTGTTGTCCTCATGGAACCTGCTGATCTCGAATATGAGAACTGAAACACCATCACACTGTCATCTCCTTATGTTAAGCACAATGCAATGTTATTATTTTCTCCTCAAAGTGAGAACATTTTTGTATTTATTTGCTTTCCTTTAGAAGTTAATTAATGAAATATTGACTTAATACTGACTGAATGCTGAAAAGCTCAGCAGGTTATAATGCAATTTTATTACTTTTTTAGAAACTAATAACTTTAAATGCTAAACACTCCATGTTCCTTAAAGTTCCTTATGCGACTTTAAATAGTCTTTTTTACAGTGTTACAGTGTACGCCTTTTCAATGTAATTGAATTATACCATTTTATACAGTCATCTCTTTGCATAGGGTTTTTATATTCTTAGTATATTCACACAAAGTGTTTCTCAGGGTGTTACATTTCTGTCTTTCAATGAGGTAGAGGATATATAAGATTTTTTTTTTTTTTTTTTTTTTTTTTTTTTTTTTTTTTACATTTAGCACATTTCCATGTTCGCCATCATGAGATGCTCTGTGGTAAATCTTACACTTACATTTACAGAGTTTTATTTGTAGTGAGTGACATTTCACTGGATGTGGGTGGATAATTGATTTCTAGAATTTTCTCCTTTCATTTATTCTTCTCAGTGCTTCAGTTTTGCTTTCAGCTCCCTCTCTAAAACTGTTTTATGCCAAAGGTATACACTTACAAAGATGCTATGGATGATACAGACAAAGGTTTGTGGACACCTGACCATTGAAGATGGTGCTTTTTGAACATCCCATTCCACATTTAGTTCCCATTTACTGTTATAATGTAACCTCCACTCTTCTGGCACGGGGGTTGAATAGACGTTGGAATGTGCTTATGGAGATTTGTGCTCATTCAGCCACAAGGGTGTTAGTACTGATGTCAGGTACTGATGGAGGTGATGTGAGGTGGCCTGGGGTGCAGACAGCATTTTACCAAATTTATCCCAAAGGTGTTCAGTGGGGTTGAGGTCAAAGCTCTATAGCAGGCCACTCAAGATCTTCCCAGGTAAACCCAATGTAAACCATATCTTCATGGAGCTGGCTTTGTGTACAGCAGAGAGGTTGCAGCATTGTTATGAGTCTCCTAGTTTATGCATCCAGAGACATCCAATACAATGTTGTACCTCCATCTTTGTGGTAACAGTTTGGGGAAGAACCACATAGGGCTGGAATATTCAGGTGTCCAAATACTTTTGTCATATAGAGTCTGTGTAGCATATTTACTTTGAACAATTTCTTTATTATTTGAAGATCATCACAAGTGTTAATTCATTATTATACAGAGCTGCTTTACAAAGCATACTGACTTCAAAGCTTTCAGTAGAATCTGTTTAGGTTTTGTGCATTTCAATATATTTTATTTCTTTCATTTTTTTACTATGCCAAATGTGGATTTTTTAATATGTGAAACATTTATACTTTTATATTCAATTAGGTTTGTTAATAAAAGTATAATAAAAGCATTACATTTGTCAGATTTTGAGGACTTCAGTTATATTTTTATGTAGATGTCAGTGGGGATGCCTCCTCTTCCTCTTCCATCAAGTCTCGTCCTTCTTGGGACCAATTATGTATGCAAGTACTACCTAAAGACATACCTCAAATGCAAGCTTTTAAGAGATTTCACTTGTGTGGACTTTGACCCTTTTTGGATTGATCCCAAAATCAAATTTATTCATCTGCTAAATAAATATCAATCCAACAAACATTCAACCACTTCTTCTTGAGATATCACTGTACAGAGAATTTTGGATGATCGCATATACACACACGGTTGGACAGATGCATGTAAAAATGGGTCTTGAGTCCCTAGGCATGGACCTGTAAGTAACATTTTTGGACAAAAGAAATTCAGATGTTTCACCATGCTCTGACCTTGACCCTGTTTGAGTGACTGTAAGCAACTGATATACATATAGAGATAGTTAATATATACATATTATTCTATAGCATATTTGTACAGATCCCTTTAGGTCACAATCCTGACCCATTGTGCTGTGGGTAGTGACAGAAACAGTAAGTTCATGACTACAAGTGGCACAGGTGAAGCTCCTCTGTGACAGGATGAGCAGGTTAGCAATTCAGGAAAGCCTGAGAGCATAGCTGCTGCTCAAACTACCAAATACACCCCCTGGTAGGATTTTCCAGAGGTGTAAAGAGTACCTGAAAATCATACTTAAGTAAAATTATTGATACCTTACTGCAAAATGTACTCCATTACAAGTTAAAAGTCACCAATTCCAATATGACGAGTAAAAGTCTTAGAATATCTGAATTTAACAGTACTTGAGAATTTGACTTGTATTGAACGTAGGCTCAAAGATGCACTGGTCCTCAACACCAAGACACTTGTTAGTAAAAAGAATTGATTTGTGAGGATTTATTTCCTAAAATACAAATCGAATTGTACACCGCAACACTGCATTAACCAAAAAACACAACAAACTCTTCAACAATGCCAGAATAAAAGAAAGATAAAAAAAAATCTGTCAAAAAAAGACAAAGTATAAGCAGTCTTTCAAAAGGTATCTGCAATTAACAAATAAATGACCTGTGATGTTGTATGGTTTAGAGACAGTGGCATTGAGTAAAAGACAGGATGTGGAGCTGGAGGTAGCAGAGCTGAAGATGTTGAGGTTTTCATTGGGAGTGATGAGGATGGACAGGATTAGAAATGAGTTTATTAGAGGGACAGCGCATATAGGAGGTTTTGGAGACAAGGTGAGGGAGGCGAGATTGAGATGGTTTGGACATGTGCAGAGGAGGGACATGGGGTATATGGGGGACAGGCCTGCCTCTGGATAGTGTTCTCTTCGACTGGAGGCCACTCTGTGCAGCTGGGGACGGTTTCTCATCAACACCTTGGGTGGTTCCATGAAATTCCGGAGTAGAACGGGTGCTTTGAGGATAGATTGGACTGTAGTTGATGTCAACAGTCTCCTACACTGACTCAGGAATACAGTTCGCTTCTGATCATCATCACTGTACCCCGCAACATTGTATACCTGCTACAAATGGACATTCGGTGTAACCCAGATGAGGATGGGTTCCCTCTTGAGTCTGGTTCCTCTCAAGGTTTCTTCCTTATGCCATCTCGGGGAGTTTTTCCTTGCCACAGTCGCCACCGGCTCACTCATCAGGGACAAACTTACTTATAAAGAACATATTCATTTTTAATCACCACATTATCTGTGTAAAGCTGCTTTGAGACAATGTTCATTGTTAAAAGCGCTATACAAATAAAAATGAATTGAATTGAATTGAATTGAATTGAATTGTATATCAGTAGGAGAATGCTGAGGATAGAGCCACCAGGAAGAAGGAAAAGAGGAAGACCAAGGAGGAGGTTCATGGATGTGGTGAGGGAAGACATGCAGGTAGATTCAGGAGTGTTTATTTGCATACAGATAGTGCTATTAAAAAGCATTGGTCAGTGTTTTGCACTAATGACTGCATGTGCATGTGTTTAACTTGTCACTTTTCTGAGTTTATGCCCAATGCTCATGATTGCCATTGGGTTCTTTGCCACTTGTGTATGTGTACTGTAGGTGCAGAGATGTGAACTGGTTAAAGTACTGGGGTAAATACATTAAATCACTTTGGGGTTGATAATATCAGGTGCTGTCTGTCCTTAATTCCAATGGCATGTGAATTTTTTTTTCCTTCAATCTTCAAACCTTCAGTATTGCCTGGTAGATAGAGCTCTAAAACTTTCTGCCTTCATGTGTTTTGCAGGTGTTAAGGTAGCTGGATGTTTGGAGATAGAAGATTCTTGTGATAAAATTATACAAGTCATCAGATAAATATTGATCTCTGCATGAGTTTTATAACATACAGAAAAATCTCAATGACATCAAGAGAACAAACAGGGCCATTTTCAGAATGTCCAGAATAAACCTGACAAAGACGTAATCCTGGATTTAGCGTGAGCTTTAATCAGAGCTGATTTAATAATGACCATTAATTCACACCGACAGTACAATACTAAATCAATTTTCAGAATATTCAATACTCAAGTTTTACTGAAATGAGAGTGAATTAGTGCTTTTACATGTTGGAAGGAAACTCATTTCAAAATGTTCAACAGAATTTAGTATTAAAAGTGCAGTGGTTTAAAAGTTTCAATTATTTTCCCCCTTTTATTTCTATTCATTCAGGTCATTTATTTTATATGATAAATGTATACATGCAGCATTCCAAGTAAAAAAAAAAGTCAAATAAAACTTGCACAGAATTTTATTGGAGTATACAGGGACATTAAATGTGCACTGTACCACAATTCATTTCTAAATCAGACATTACAAAAAAAAAGGCTTCCAACATTTTGTTTTAAATATATTTCCTTTAAATCAAATAATAATCTATTTATTTAATTCAAAAAGTCTCAAGCACCACCAAACTAAAAAGAGCACTGAATCCACGGAACAGTCTTGGATGCATCATATACAGCGATACACCACAACAACATCTGAGGTTTAATTCTGTCTTATTTGCTTTGTGGTACAAAATAAATAGGTCAGAAGAACAAGAAAAGAATTGTACACAGCTACACGAGTTACACAAATAGTAATAATTTCCCCACATTGCTTGTATTTCATTAAAGAAAAAGTTATTTTTTTCTTTTTTTTATATTTTGAGGTTTTATGGTGAACTGAAGGATCTACCTTCAGCACTTTCTTAAACTGCTGTATTTAAAATCCAGTCAAATCAATGGTTTGATAAGAAAATGAATAAATATAGATACTATAAAGATATAACAGTTGTGAAAGGATGTTTTGTCCAGCAGGAGGTGATAGTGAGTAAGTCTGAGTGAACCAGTGAGAGCTCTGGTGAAGGAAGAAAGCATGCCATGTCCTGGTGATGACTTGTCCAGCTGTCTGACTCCAGAGTTCTAACTGACAGCATTCTGTGTTCTGCCCTTAGTTTGACATGGTGCTATTGCTTGAGGATTTTCCTGGTCAATGCAAGCGTTGCAAACTTAAACTAAGAGAAATGCCCAATCATGAAAACACAACAAAGCGTTCGTATATTTCCCACAGTAACTGTGTGCACAACGCAGAGTCCTTCTGAATTTCTAATGTGGACACCAGTTCCTGTTAGAAAGGCAAATGCAAAGTCGGGACATCGCAAAGTTGGGATGATGTGTATTATTGGATGTTAATGTAAATATGGCAATAAAGTTCTTGGACCAGTCTCTTCACCTGAGCCCGAAGTACATCGTTTTGTAGAGAAAAGTCAACTCCCCTGCTTAGAATTCAGCTCTTCATCATCGTTTTTCAAGGTTTTTGTCCAAATGAATTGGTTCTGATCTGATATCTGTTGAATCAATGACATAATCTCGACATGAAATCTGAGTTGGAATGTAAAACCACCGCAGTGGCAAAATGATTCATGGATGCTGCTTCATTGCCAAAGCTTTTCATGCAAGTTTTACAAATAAGGAATTACGCACAATCATTATACACAAGTATATCTTTAAAATGATTACAAAAAGAACGTAAATAAAACAAAACAAGCGCCACATTAGTGTAAAAAGTTGCATGCCCTGTGGGTGTGCATTGAATTGCTGTTGGACAGGTTGAAATGTGAAAGGTAGTGATTAAAAAATAGATCGTTTTACAAACATTTACAGTTGTACACTGAGACCAGGATATGTTTCGTTGAACTACTCAGGATAATAGATACAGTCCACACAATTGAACAGAAATAAACATATTTAGGCCATACATTGTACCAAAGAGAAAGGACAGATATCGATGTAGCATCTATTCTAATGTCATAGCACCAATCATTTAAACTGCAATAATGAAGAAAACTGAAATTACGTTCCATTGTTTAGGAATGTGTTTAATGCTAGTTTCATACATGTAAGACACTTAAACCACACATGACCACAGAGTGACCATCTCTTCCATATACACTTCTTCTATGTGCTAATATTTTGCTTGTTCTCTCTCTCTCTCTCTCTCTCTCTCTCTCTCTCTCTCTCTCTCTCTCTCTCTCTC
>JAAIIK010000411.1:985594-996565 GCA_014706435.1 Silurus glanis
CTCTCTCTCTCTCTCTCTCTCTCTCTCTCTCTCTCTCTCTCTCTCTCACAAACACACACACACATACACACAGATTTTAGAAAGTGCGTAAACTCTACCCGAAATGTGCAATCATGCATTGCTTCGCCAACTAATATATTTTTTTAAGGTTTGCTTTCTCAGAATCTCGTACTAACACACAGTATCACACTCACACTTACACATACACAGACGTTTCAGATGCCATTTTGGTTTACTCACACACTCTTACAGAGGAAATTCCAAACCATAATTAGTGACAAATCCAACGAACTTATTCAAAGAAAACACAAAGACAATCACCAAGACAATGCAAAGACATACATTCTGTAAACCTACGTTAATATTTCTACTTGTGCAAATTGCAAAAATGGAATTGAACTGGTATATAAAGTATAGCTTCCTCATCATAGTAGGACTCTCTTGTATTAAACAGCCAGTAAAACTGTGTGTGTTTGTGTGTGTTGTACATTGTGCCTCTGTGGCAACATGAAAAGTATTTAGCTTCTAAAAATAAACATTTTCTACATGGAACATTTTGGTTACTGTGTAGTTTGACCCATTTCACAGCACACTGTATACAAAAAACATGAGTTTTTTTTTTTATTTCATCTAAATGACACACACATTTGCTCATTTGACTTTGCAGTGACCTTTTCTCTACACTGTTACACTTCCTGGATGTCCTACTGGGTCACTTAAACCACTTAAAGAGCCCCAAACAGTACAAATGCCAGAGATTCTTTGTTGATAATATTGACAAATAAGCATGTATTAATATGTGCTAATGCATTTGTAATCATGGATTAATCCACGCTCTAATCATATCCAAACATACCCAAGCCTCTGAGTCATATACTGTACCCATAGCCATAAATCGTAATATTGTTAGAATCCCAAAAGTTTTAATTAGAATTATGACTTGCAGCATTAATAAAGATGACGTGCAATATTAATGGTCTTTTTGTACACAAAGGAGGTTAAACATCAGGTCAAGTAACTTACGATGATCAAAATCATGCCACTTTATAGATACGGCGTTCTAAAATTGTATGATCACGTAGAACTTGTTAAGAATATCTATAAGGGCATGTCATATGAAAACCTTCATTTCAGTAGTTGCTCAGGAAACTTGAGCGGGCTTTTTTTTTTTCTAGAGAGAACATGCATTATATCAAATATAATAACGATACATGAAAATGTCTATTTAAGAATTACGGGACTAGAAAACAAAAAGTTGGGTCTCAAACTTTTGGTATAGCCTATAATTTGAACCTACATCAATCTAAACATAGGTCAACATGTACGGAATCATTATTAATACTGCATGACAATAATGAATGGAATGACTCGACAAAGGTGTTAATACGTAACGATTACCGTTATTAATAATTGTTTGTATTTGGACTGTTCCATTATTAGGCTGTTAGGACTTGTACACTTCATACATGTGCTAATGATTAGTTCATGCATTAATTAATCATAAGGAAAGTGTTAGTTCACATATTAAAATGTGCTTATTTGTGGCCCTTGTAGTAAAGTGTTACCCAAAAGCCCCTGTGGAAATGGCATATATTGTTGTATGTTGTATGTTAGCAATATATTCCTAAACAGAATATATTGTACATTGTATATAGACATATATATTACATATTTTAATGTCATTTTTGTACATAGAAATCCAGTTGTTTAAATTACAGCCACACAAGAGTTTGAATAACACAATGCTTTTACAGACTCCAACTGGATTTCAAATGTTTTTTTTCAAATGCATCAATGTGATGGTTGTCATTTGTTTTTAAATGGGGTTAAAACACACAGGACAGCTAACGTTATTCTAAAATTGACATTGTGCAAATGGCTGTTGCTTAGGCAACAAAGCAGAGGTGAGGGTTTTAATCATCCATTGCCTTCTGTAAAGTGCTAATATTCAAAGGCTGAGTGAGAATTCACCTGCACACATCCACCGTATGAACATGAACGATGAACATGAACATGGATTTTGGACATGGTTATAAAGAGCTCAGATTCTGAACAGAACCTGAAACAGCCTTGTGTCATGTTTGAGGTATGTGAATAATCATATTAAATATTGCATATCTAGAACGTTTCGACTAATTAAATTCTGGTGTATTTCATTAAAATATTGGTAAAAAATATGTATAATCCTCAACATTCATGGTTACAGTCCAGCTTTGTCCCAATAATTGGACTATGTTTGGTTAGCAAAATGCACTCGTCTGAAATGTAATATCTTAAATTCACTTCTAAGACTCCTAATCAAACCCACTCAATCGATAACAGACAGACAGTTAATTGACAATTTTATATATGTTTTTTTATGGTAGTTTTTCATTCTAATTATATAGCAATATTTATCATAACTGACATAGATTATCTTTATAAAGTATATAACGGATTAGAATAATGTGGCTTTTACACAATATTTATGGGGAAAATTTGTCATCACAAGTCAAACGATTGACCGATTTCTCCAGCCCACTGGTCTATATTTCTTTGACTCACTGATTATGACTGAAATACAATTATGCTACAATTTACATGAACGTAAACAAACTGCCAATAACAGATAATGGCCGAATTACTACAAAAATAAGGACCCCTCCGCATATTTATATGTATCCCCCGGGACAAATGCCAGAAATTTTTGTGGGTTTTATTACAAAAACATATACTGTAAATACTGTCAGTCAAAAGTAGCTCCTGTTTCAGTAACTAAAATAAGCCATGAGAAGATAACCATAATAATCTTGTTGTACTGCTGCATATCATTTGCCCAGTGAAAAACACACATGGTTTCGGAACAGTTGTCACCAGCCGACACCACAAGTAAGTCAATAAACCACAATGATCCTTGGTTAAGAAGATTCTTTCCCTAGAATATGAAATATGTCTTTCATTTTTGATGGCTCACAGGGTATCTCAGGTGCCCATACTGGACCTTCCCTCAATGCTGACCTTTACCTCTTGGGAAAGAAAGGAAAGTTTAGGTAGGGTTTCCAGCTGGTCATTCTCTTGTGACCGCTCTATCTCTCCTTTCTCTGGGGCAGACCACCTTCTCTTGCGACTCCCTGCACCTTGAAATTTCCCAGAGTTAGGACTCTTAAGCTCAATACCTTCAAATTTGTGTTCCACATCTAATCCAAAAACATTCGCATCTCTCTGATTTTCCCTTTGAGCCTGTGGTGCTCCAGTCGGTCTACTTGTTTTAGCTGCTTTATGAGGACTGTCATTATGGTTCTTCACATGACCAAAGGTTTGGTCTTTTCTTGATGCACCATTCCTCAGGCTCTTTAGGGTGAGGGAGATGCAAACATCACCAACGGAGAGTTTGGCACATGACAATGCCAGTAACTGTGTAGTGCGGTCTGGGCAGCAGGATGACCATCCCTGACCAAACACGAAGAAAGGGTACTCTACCAGCACCTCCACACATACCTACAGAGAAGGAAAATATGAGCAAGACACCTACGGTAAGTACCGACTCTAAAGTAAATTCTCTTAAGAACAATTATATTATTGCAAAAGAAAAATTTTACGATTATAAAAGTAACAACTTGCACTACTCTATATTACTTTAGTGAAAAAAAAAAATACTAATAAATTATACAACTTACCTGTGCTTTATGTTCCCCAACTGAGAATTGAATGATGACTGCATCAGGTGTTCTGCTGGAGTCTATCCGTTCAACTGTGCTCGAGTCAATTTTTAGTTCTCTGCTCACTTCTGCACTCTGCAAGAAGTCCTCTGTTCTTAGGTCCTCCACCCGCTTAAGCTCTCCATCTGCCAGCTGGATAATGGAGCCCTTCATGAAGAATGAAGGCAGGGCAGATGATGGAGATAAGGGTGCATTCTGTGGGCTTGGGGGTGTTGGTGGGAGCCCAGGAGCTGGAGGGGCTACTACCCCTGTTGAAAGCACAGGAAGTTGAACCTGTGTTGAACTGTGTACACCTGCTGCAGCATGATGCTCCTCTGGCCCTGTGATGTCTTTTCCATTAGGGAGAATGGAGGTTGTAGCAGTAGGTGTGGCTGCAGTGATGTAAGCCTGAGGCAGACCTGTGGCTACTGTTGGTACACTAGCAGCAGAAATGGTTGAGATAGAGCAGCGAGTAACCTCTGACTCAGTAGACGATGTGTTGATGTTGCCAGCATTCACAGGAATAAGGAGAGAGGGACTGCCTGAGATCACTAGATGCTGTGAAAGGTTACTATGGTAACTGGCCACAGAATGCTGGGGTGCCCCAGATGTACTAGTAATGTATCCAATAATAGGCAGCTGTGTGGTGGAGAAAAGGTTCGTAGAAATCTCCTGGGTGGGTGCAGATGGAGATGTATGCAGTAGGGTGTGAGGGGGGAGAGTTGGAGCAAGAGATGCTGCCATGCTCTCTGATGATGAGAGAGAAATGGAGGAAACTCGAGAGACTGGTTTCCCCACAGATAGTCTTGTTCTCTCCACCCGAGCCAGAGATGTGTGCTCTTTATCCTGGGTGCTCTGAAGCTCAGTGCTATTATTGGCCATCAGGTGGCTGCTTGACAATAGCATGACTGATGTCTGAAGTCCTGCACTGTCATGAGCAGCGTAGTCAGCTGGGAGCAAGACCTGAGTTTGCGCTGGTAGACCCAGGTTCTGAATCTGCCTTTGGGCATCATCACTTTCTGGTTTGTTTGACAATCCCTTCACAATGCTGGTGGTGTGTTTGACCACGGTAACCTCTCCCAGAGCACTATTCTGCAGATCTCTGCTTTGAGAGTCAGGTTGTTTTGTGATGAGGCCATCGGTATAATGCACGAGCACCTGAGAGGGAGCAAGAGTCAAACCATGAGGGGCAAGAACAGTTGAATGAGTGTGAAGTTGAAGGGGTACTTGTGAAGTTGGGGAAATCACTGGCAAACCAACTGGTGTGCCCTCTACCTGAATGCACTGGCTAGGGGTGTGAGCTACATTAGGTAAAGATGAAATCACATGTTGCTTCTGCGGGTTTCCATTAGAAGCTTGTGGGATTACAGCGGCGGTAGCATAAAGCTCTTGAGCTTGTCTACGTGACTGGGTCGGACTTGCTGCAGCTGGCACTATCTGGGAGGAGATATAACTGGTGTAGGGTCCAATGATTTGTAAATTAGGTGGCAGCTGGTTGGGCTGGATGGGTCCTGTTACATGAGGAAGGCTGGAGGAGAGAACAGCTGGGTTGGCTGTTATTGTCGTTGTTCCAGAGAGACCTCCTGCAGGTGTGGAATTTGTAAATGATGACAAAGAGCTGTTGGAGACAGAGGTGGAAAGTGGGTACTCTGTCACTAGTGTCAGGGCTTTGGTTGATGGTGCTGGGCTGCTTGATTCAGTACTGTTGCTCTGTGCAGGAACCAGGTTGGGAACAGTGGCCATGCTGGCCATGCTGGCAACACTAGCAAGCCAAGCCAGGTTCTCACCACTTTGGCTCTCATTCACAGTTGATGCTACAAGCACCTGCCGCTCCTCAAGTGCCAGGATTTCTCTCTTCTTTGGAGGCAGGCACTCATTACTACGCTCCTGGTTGGACTTCATGACCTTTCACTCTTATGACTCCTATGTGCTACTACACAGGATGGGTTTGGTATTTTAGTTGATCTTCTTCGTTGAGAAGTCCATTGTTAAAAAAATGCTCTTTTAATATTTTGTGTTGTCACTTGTTCTTGCTGTTTTTAAATTCTTCATGTGGAATTGTCCCCCTTACTGTTGTGCCTTTCTGTAGTCTGTACCTTTATCAGAAACAAAATCACAAAATCAAAAATACTTACTGTGAGCCCTAATGCCTACTGTGCCTTTTAACAAAACAGTTAAACTAAACATAATGTTTCTTACAAAGATATAAACATAACAGGAGCTGAGGACACTAAAGTTTTTCTTTAAACACAGTTAGAGTCATTTATAGTCTAAACACTAATAATTTTGGGGAAATTATGCACACATAACACACACAATTAACATGCAAGAATATAATTACACGAGCACTATTAAACAATAGCATAGCATGTGTTTGGCACATTACTATGCTAGCCTACAGTGTGGATCATATGGTCATTTCAATGGTTTTCAACATTCTTGAAACAATTTTGCCTTTCGAAAAACTAATTCACTTCTTGTTTTTTTAATAAAGTTCAGAAATCTAGAATAACTGGCCAGATACATCCCAGATATATTTTTATATTTATGTGTGTCCATTTTTTGTTTACAGTTCTCTGCCAATGTTGTGTCTTTCCCAGATGTTAACTGAATCTTGCTCACTCATTTTTGCTTTCCCCTCCCTCTCTTACACACACCACATACGTACCACTTAAACACACGCATTCACACAACACACATTTACACATATAAATACACACACAGGCTGGTCACTAAGTCTGAGAGATTAGCACTGCAATATCACTCCAGCTCTGACTACATCAGACATCACACACTGCTGCCCTGTTGCAGATAGCTTGCATGGGCCCCCAACATAACTTCTTGACACCTTCTTATCATCCCCAGTACACACACACACACACACACACACACACACACACACACACACCAATGTACTCTGCTTTGAACTTCACACAAGCAAACACATAGTGAAAAGTTGAAAGCCAAAGCAGTTTTAACTATGCAAATGCATGTGCAAATGTTTGGTGATTTGACCATAAAATGTGATAAAATACCTCTTTTTTTGTCAGCTAAATACATTTAATACCCTCGGAATCTCAAGATCTAACAATGTTACAATCGCAGGTAAAAACATGATGTCATCACCAGATGAACAGACAAAGTGGAATCAAGTACTACACTTCAGTATGGCTTCCAACCAAACACTGCAAAGAAAAAAACAAATATAGATCATAATAGTGATGGAAAATCTTAAGTGTTTGTTGCCTTTTGCCAAACAATGCCCTTAAGCAAATATTCTCTGCACGTTGCCACCCTTTCATGAAGGTACCTTCCCCTTTAAGAGGCGGGCTGGGGAGTCCTAAGCTAGACATGAATCCAAACAGTGCTGTTGCTGCTTTACAATGACTACTGACTGGTATTCTGAACATACACACTCTCTCGCTCTCTCGCCCTCTCTCTCTCTCTCAGTGGGGAAAGTATCACATCACAAAATGCAGACGTTCAGCAAAATGTACACAAACATACAAATGTACGTATGCCTGCATGGTCAAAGCAGTGCTTGAGTAAAACATTACAGAGTGTCATGATGAAGATTCCTTTGTCAGAAGGCTTACCTCTGAATAGTGGAGAGAAAACAGCTCCCTCACTCTGAGTCTTTCTCTCTCTTGCTCTCTCTCGCTCTCTCTCTTTCTCCTGCTTTGCACAGTGTAGTATGCGAGTTGCAAAGCACCCTATTCCTTTCCAGCCATCCTTTGTCCAGATTGAACACACAGATACCTAGTCAGATCCACAATTGTCCTGTTATATATTCACCTCCATGTCCTGTGTTTGTCCCTTGCTCTTCTGTCCTCTCCTCTTGCCTCCTCTTCTCCCTTCTGCAGTGGCCCTGGAGGAGTAAGCATAAAGGAAGTCCCCTCGTCTGGGTTGTCTGAAATGAAGCCCTTGCGTACAAGAGGTACGGAGTATGTTATGCAAGGCAAATACACTGCCTCACTCCCAGTCTCTCTCTCTCTCTCTCTCTCTATCTCTCTCTCTCTCTCTCTCTCTCTCTCTCTCTCTCTCTCTCTATCTCTCACTCTACACACATACACATACGCACACACACATGCTCAGTGCTCTACTGAATGCAGCTCCTCCTCCCCCAGTCAGCCTCAGCAGCCTCATCAGGTATTCATTCAAAAAACACACTCCACTTGGCTCAACACCCAAGCTACACTCACACGGAGGGGGGGGGGGGGGGGGGGGGGGGGGGGGGGGGGGAGTGTAGGGAAAGACGGAAAGAGGAGAGGGAGAATTACGCAGGGAAGGCGGAGGCAAAAGCAAAAAGCCTAGTACTCACAGAAGGATGAGCAAATATACAGGCTCTCTGCAAAGGATTACACACACACACACACACACACACACACACACACACACACACGCGCACACGCGCACACGTACGCACACTCTACATACTGAGCTACTACAATTTTTTCTTTGTGTTTGTGGCCTAATTAGGTTTACCTCTGTGTTAAAAGAATTCCCTATCTCCCCGTGTGCAGTCTGGTTAGATGTTACTACATAAATCAGCTCTGAAACGAATTCCATTTGCATGCCTCTGTGCTCCGAGGACTGTCCTGGTTTAACCTCTTGTGCACCTGCTGCTAGAGAACAACCATGTCACCAGACTATGCCCCCACACACACACACACACATACACATAGACACATACGCACCCCAAGGTGAGAAGAAACCAGGTTACAATCTTTTTGATGAGCACTAACAAAAATAATGCTGAAATTCTCTAGACCAGGAGTTCTTGTGTCTAAGTGAGGGGTTCTTAGTCCTACTGAACCTTTGCTTTTGCAGAATGAATGTATAGTGTACCTCATTAATCTAATTTTCTAGAAGGGAAACAATAATCCAGAGGTCCAAATTCACCAGGTCATGACCAGTACTGGGCAATGGAAGAGTTGCTACCAGGCCAAAAAACGTTCTGAGAAAATTAATAAAATAATTATTTTTTTGACTGAAACTGGTTCATGGTGTAAAAAAGATTGGAGGCCTATGCAATGGAGGCAGCAGACAGGTTAGGCATTAGACAGGGAGACAGTAAACAGGGAAGGCATTTGACAAAGGAGGCAGTAGACATCGAAGGTAGGGTAGGCCTTCGGCAAGGGAGGCAGGGCAGGCAGCAGGTAGGGTAAGTAGTTGGCAGGGGAGACACTAGGAAGGGCAGCCAGTAAGCAATGTAAGCAGACAGCAGAGGGTACAGGACAGGCAGAAGGCAGAAAAAGCTGTAGACAGGGAAGGCAGGGCAGGCAGAAGGCAGAAATAGCAGTGGACAGGGCAGGCAGTGCAGGCAGGAGGCAGGGTAGGCAGGAGGCAGGGTAGGCAGCAGGCCGTAGGCAGGAGGCAAGATTGGCAGTAGGCAGGACAGGCAATAGGCAGGGCAAGCAGTAGGTAGGACAGGCAGTAGGCAGGGCAGGCAATAGGCAGGGCAAGCAGTAGGTAGGACAGGCAGTAGGCAGGACAGGCAATAGGCAGGAGAGGCAATAGGCAAGACAGGCAGTAGGAAGGACAGGCAATAGGCAAGACAGAGAGTAGACAGAGGAGGCAGTAGGCAAGATTGGCAATAGACAGGGGAGGCAGTAGGTAGGACAGGCAGTAGGCAGGACATGCAATAGGCAAGGCAGGCAGTAGACAAGACAGAAAGAGAAATCATTGAAAACAGCATTTAACATAATGTTATACACCTTTTAATTCAACACCCACAAACACTATATGGGAGTTGTTTTGAAAAGTCTATCTGTGCACATGTGGAAACATAAAAAGGTACATAAGCAATGTCTAATATTATCCTGGTTATGTTCAACCACCCATTTTTAGCAAGACATGCCCAGACAGAGATTGGATTAAAGTAGCAGACAGCCATGACAGCTAAAACATGTGAAGGTTGGCCGGGTGACAAGCAGGGACTTTTTTGATTCCATAAGAGAAATGACCTGTTATCACCCAAATGAGGATGGGTTCCCCTTTTGAGTCTGGTTCCTCTCAAGGTTTCTTCCTCATAACATCTAAGGGAGTTTTTCCTTGCCACAGTCACCATGGCTGCTCATCAGGGATAAATGCACACCATTCACCAACTCTTAAAATTCTGTAAAGCTGCTTTGAGACAATGTCTGTTGTGAAAAGCGCTATAGGAATAAACTTAACCTGACTTATTACAGCACACAAAATGCTTGGTGGTAGTAGAATTTTGTCTACTAGTAGTTTGATATATTTAACAGATAAATAAAAGATATTGTAGCTTCTGCAGCCTGCAATGTAATTATATAGTATGCCAAGTAAATGTGGATGAATTCAATAACATCTGACTTGATGTGCACAGGTAAAGTAATCATGGGTGGAGAGCAGATGTGCTGAATTATATAATTACATCCCTGTTAAACTGTTTGCATTAGCACATACTAAAGGTGTGGTTCCAATTCATGACACAAGTGTCAGGATATGTTAGGTCTCTACACTGTCCAAAAGATTTTTATAGTTATTTACTGTCAGCAGGGTTTTCAATAAGTAACTGTATAAAGTTTAAAATAAACACCTTTATACACAAATTATGTTTTATTTTTTAAGGGGCTTACAAGTTTTGCTCAAAGACAAAATTGTAGTAGTTTGGCCCTGCTGGGTTATGATCTTGCAACCTCCTGCTTTATAACGTAAAGCCTAAAACACAGAGCTACTTCACTGATTCAATGCATTTAACCAATGTATCAGTGGGTTAAGGCTTTGAATTGGCAATCAGAAGGCTTTATGTTTACATCCTATCACTGTCAGAATTCTAGCAGATTTTCTTAGAAATTTAACTGCTTTAGTTATAAGCTGTTTAATGTAGTGGATATTGTGTTATTTTATTGTATGTAAGATATTACAGTAAGTTACTATAATCTGTACTGTATATTTTTTAATACACTGATGCCTGACTCTGTGTAACCTCACTGTAAAAGCTAAGTAACTGCTGCTAAATCGATATATATCTGGGTGCACCAAAGGAACCTGCAGGGTCAGTGGGTGAAAAACAGAACTCAGACTGAGTAAATTTGTGACAATCTGTACTTTCAGCTTTAAGGGATTGGTGCCTAAAGACTACAAAGCCACACTGAGTGACAACCTTTGATAGCTCTACTCCTCTTAATAGAAGTTGGGTTTTGGCAGGGTTGCTATGTTACTGTTTGGAAAGGAATATTGTACCCAGGAGTCACTGGGGAAAGAACTCTCTCTCTCTCTCTCTCTCTCTCTCTCTCTCTCTCTCTCTCTCTCTCTCTCTCTCTCT
>JAAIIK010000411.1:996575-1006625 GCA_014706435.1 Silurus glanis
TCTCTCTCTCTCTCTCTCTCTCTCTCTCTCTCTCTCTCTCTCTCTCTGTGTGTGTGTGTGTGTGTGTGTGTGTGTGTGTGTGTGTGTGTGTTCATTAATCTAGATACTTTCTCACTTCTGCATTCTCATAGCTGTACATTAGAGAAACATAACATAACAGTGCACTCTGCAGATTATCTAGTCAAGAAGCATTGACACTGCCAAAGCACTCTATAAGGTAATCTGCATCATTGACCTTTGCATGGTTGTTAACATGGGGTTAAAATTTAAATGAAGCCACGGCAGTAACACTGCACACATGGCCTGCTATTTACAGTTATTAAAAATATAAATAATTTATGAGATTCTGTATTCAGTGTCATCAAGGGCACATCACTAAAGCACAATATCAGAGCCTTCTTAAATATACAAATATAACTGTACACGCAATCATGTACTTACTGTGAAGCCACCAGATTTGGTGCTTTCCTGTAAAAAAAAAAAAAAAAAAAAGAGTTGATCTTCGTATGGGTGTTCCTCAGCACCTGTTACTCACACTACACTGCCACAAGTGTGTCAAATACCGCTGCACATTATTCATGTAAAAACCCTGAGACGTGTCCCAACATGTTCAGACATGCAGAAATAAGGTCTGAGTAGACTTGGGCCTGAGCAGCACACATGTTGAGAGAACACAAGCATAAGGAATGTGGAAGGAGGGAAAATATTCGATTGGTTAAAATAAAAGCAATCCATCCTATGGGAAACAGGCAGGCAGATAATGAAACAGTTATATATCTGTGAAGGGGTGAAAAGCAAAACAAACTTTGTAGAGGAAGAACATGTTTTAATTCTTACTTTCTCCAATTTCAATACTAAATTTGCAAGTTGTATTTTTTCCGCATATGGGAAAAAAATGTGTTTTAAAGTGTAGATAAATTTGTATATAACAGTTACATTTTGGTTACTAAAGATATACAGGGTGGGCCATAGAAAAAAGTAGCCCACCTCTAATACCGGTGCCACGGAGACGGGCTACTTTTCCATGGCCCAAACTGTAGTTTGGATGCCTTCATCAATTCTGTACTCTGAGCTTCCAATAAGAAACTAAATAGCTAATAAGATGCAAACTACTTAACTGAAATAGAGATAAATTACCTGAATAAAACTTAGTAACGAAGTAAGAAAAAGTCGAATAAATATTTTGACATTTCTGCTTGCCATCATTGTGTCTTTGTTAAACCAATCTTTTCTCAGTATAGTACGCTCTTATCACTGCCTTAAAACTGAAGAAAGTTAGATATTTCACACTAATATGGAAAACCTGATAGTGCTATAATGCTTTATTAGAAGAATTGTGAAAAGTTATGATTCAGCTTAAGAACAAAAATCAATTTGCTGGACATTGTGCTGTTAATTACTATTTATTGGTTTATTGATGTATTGCAATCTCATCATTAAATGAAAACCCTAGCATCCTCAAGACATCCCCTTGTTTTCTGGCTGCGAGCTCAAATAAACATGAGGCTCACTTATAGACATTGATTGATTCAATGATTAGATTCAGAAAAATTGAATAAAAAATAACATAATAATTTGTATCTATTGTAAAAGCTAGTATTAGTAAATTGGAGCAAAAGATTCTCTAGATACGCCTATAGAATGGGCTAAACTGGACAGTTCTGAGAAATTTCTTTTAGGTGATAATGCAAGTCCTGCTGCCTTGATTTACTATCACTACACATTCAAATAAACCTAGGTGACTGAAAACCTTCTGAGATCTTTGCAAACCACAGTCTTTATTATTTTGACATTAGATGGCTCTCCGAATAAAACAGGGATGACCCGGGCAGTACGAATAGATGCGCCAACATTCATTTTCAATTTCACTTACAATTCTAGTTTCATTTGTTCATTTGTTAGTTACAAAGATGCTGGTTAAAAAGTCAAGGCCACGTCCACATAGAGAAAGTTTCACACGTGATGCCTGTATGCACTACATAATTGCGGATCAATAGATCACAGCTTCACTGACTTGCTGATATGTTTGCAGTCGCATCATTCACTCAGTTTCAGAAATGTGCATGTGTGTTTGTAAGAAAAAGAAAAGAAGATGGAGAGAAAGAAAAAATACCAGTCTAATTCAGATGAACATCGTGCTCTTTCATAGTATGCGTGGAGAATATAAAACCCGGGTTGCCAAGGTAACACAGGTCGACTGCTATGCATTAAGGAACATGGGTTTCTTTAAAAACTGTGTGTTTGTTTATGTGAGTCGGTCTGTATGTGCGTTAGGTTGTGTGAGTGCACATTGAATGTTTGAATGCAACTGGCAGTCGAACGCGTTGTGCTTAGTTGTGGGTCTGCACTGTATGCCTGAGTTACAAGAGCTTGCATGACACAGGGAATGAGTCCAGTGAGTATAAGTCTGTGTGTAATGAGTTCAGCAGGCCCTGTAAACCCAGAGCACAGGTGGGGTCAGCAGTAAAATATAATGGAGGTGAGTTGGCGTTTGTAGAACTTTTGAAGTTGGCACGTTTGTAGTTGGCACGAGCCAACATATCTGTTTATCACTGACCCTTATGCCATGAACTCTGATATAGTGCACAGTATTAGCATTCACAATTCAACATTATAAATGAAGCTTTTATGGGTGAAAAAATATACCAGAGTTCTATGTTCTTATCATGAACACAAACACCACTCAAAATCATAGAAATGGTAAAAGTCAGTAAGTCCAAATAAGTCCACTTGGCAGACTGAATGTAAATGTTCAGATTGGATAAAGAACAAAAAGAGGCTCTGGTGCATTCTTTAAAGAAACAGAGAGTACTGATAATTAAATTAGAAAACTGTTTTATTTGGTTCAGAGACACAGTAAGTTTGGATCATATACTGGAAACACTGGCAGTGGGCCTGGAGTACACTCTGGGTAGGACTTGGAACATAGCTAAACAAGTGAAATGGTGTTTAGTGTGCAAAATACAGGTCATGTGACTCAAAGGTATGCAAGCTTAGTGGTTAAGAAGTTTGGACTTCTGATCAGAAGATCGTGAGATGCTGCTCCTGGGCCCTTGAGCATGGCTCTTAACCCTTCTAATGCTCTGTGTATAAATGAGACACATGTAAGCTGCTCTGAATATGGGCTTCTGCCAAATAGCATAAATATCCATTGTGACCCCAACCGAAGGTCAGGGCATGTGGGGTTGGGATAGTTTGGATTTTGATAGAATTGCTCAATGATGGCAATTGGAGATGGCTCCAAATGGCTGGAAATATATTATTTCTAATAAATGCTTAGGGTGACTTGTCTGTCAGCAAAATGCATAAAACAGAAATATGCTTTTATGTCGTACTACCATTTTGCACAAGTGTACAATAATAATTGAACAAATTCAGATACAAGATGTTTCAGAAAGTAGAACCTACACATGATTTGAATGTCAGAAATGTCAATTATTCGTAAGTGGTTTGCAACGTGGAACACCTGGAGCGAAACTGTTGTAATCATTGCTCTCTATAAAATTGAGGAAAGGCTGAACTCCTTTTGAAAGGAAAACAAACCCCAGCATGACCACAGCAACAGACAGGCCTGGTTCTTCACAACTAAAACATTTTCCCATGTATATCAGAGCCAAGAGCTCCATTCATCCCAAAAATAGCCTGGCTTTGCTTACGCACAGCGCTGTAAGAATGCAATCCAAGGAGCAGAAGGAGATAAAAAAGAAACAGAAAACAAAAGTATTGACTAAACCGTTCTACCACAATCTCTCACAACCCTACAGTCACTCCTCCACATGTTACACTCATCAAATGCACTCTGGCATAACAACTCTGAATTACACTGAATCCAGGCTGGTTAGGGGATTTCTGCTGGCAAGGAGTAATAACAGCTCCTTTTTCTGCTGGTCATATAAAGAGCAGTGCTGAGCACAAGGCAGAAAGAACTGCCAGCTTTGCCAGTGGTTTGGCAACCAACCAGAGTGAAAGGAGTGGAAGTTTTGGTTAAGTGATCTCATTCATTTTGGTCCCAGTGAAAATGTAGGAGAATTACTCAAAAATGGACAATTATAGGCGTAATCTCAGAAAGGCTTAATGTTAATGTGCAAGGGCCGATGGTGTTTAACGTAATCTCTCAGCCGAAAACAAAAGTCACTCTATTTAGGGATGAAATGCTAAACTAGTCGCATGAGCTACCTTTACTTGTTACCTACAGCAAAAATAAAATAAGGAAACAAACATATAATGCAAATCTTGGTTTATGGATGACACTTCCAAAGAAATGATTTAATCTTAATTAAATCATTTCAATTTGTAACGTTTTAAAATGTTCAATATGTGGGATTAGAAGTCCAACATTTTATTAGCATGAAGTTCAACACAATTATTCTTGCTATTAAGCATGCCAACAATTTTTCCTAAACCTGGTTGAAGTATGGTTGCTGTTAAACATTTTCATCACACACATCCTTATTATTTTTCTACAATGCAAATTACTAAGCAGATGATCCATGCTCAGAGAATTTTTTTCCCCCGTTTTTTTCGTTTGTGCTCTATTTTCCACTCTATCAGACTGCATCAGTAGAATCATGTTGGTGCTGTGCATCAGGGCTGGAAATGTATTTGGTACACACTGCATGTAGCCAGGCAGATCCAAAGTGCCAATTAACTGCCTTTAATGCCAAATGAATAAACAACTATGTATGACTTCATCTTTTGCTGTCCTGCTATGTGCTATATTATTCCACTATTTTTTTGTTTTGTTCACAGCCTTGTTGTGGGAGCCTGGAGCCCCATCCAGGGTGTAGTCTTGCTAGCAATGACACTTAGTACAGCCTTTATATTTGACAGTGAACTGAACTTGATCAATACATATATAGCGAATTGTAATTGACCTCAAGTAAAATAAAACACTCATTTTTGTTGGGCTTTGTTCGGTCATTATGTTGCTCTTGTGTGTGTTGTTGTGAGTTGTGTTGGTATTGTTGGTGTTGTGGGTGATTTTGTTGTTGTTTGTGGTTATAATGGTGAACTGGGATATTTGGATGCTGTCGTCCCCCTACTCTCACGCGTTATCTCAGGTTTATTGACGGTGGCGTGGCAGGCCGTTTCTTATTGCAGAAATCCCTCATGTCTGTGTTCTCTTTTGGCTCTCACTTTTAGTAATGCTGCCATAGCGAGTCTTACTGGAGTCCCTACTTTCACCCTAATCACACTGTACAGTGTCCTTAAACATTGAATGAAACAATAAGAATGGTTAACCAACCCCTCTTCTTTCATTATCTCTCTCTCTCTCTCTCTCTCTCTGTTGAGTTAAACATGTGTGATATACCTGTGAGGGTATCTGCCCAATTCATCCCCACATATATAGAGTTCTCTTCAATCGGAGGCCAATCTGTGCAGCTGAGGATGGTCCCACATCAACAGCCTAAAGATCCATGAAGTTTACAGAGCAACTCAAGAACACTGAGGATGGATTTGGACTGTAATTAATAGCAACAGTCTACTAAAATGTCTCAGTACCACAGGCTGCATGAACAGTTAATGTACAGTTAATTTAAGGGCCATCACTGAACAGTACACTTACAAAAATTTCAAACAACAATAAGAACACATAATAATCCATATCCTTTTTTTCCTGTCACCCCTCTTCTCTCTCTCTCTCTCTCTCTCTCTTTCTCTCGGGCGAGTTAAACATGCTGCTGAGGTTCCAGTGACCACTGTTCCTGCCCCTCTCCCCGCCTCGTATCTACCCGCTTTGTCCAGGCTTGCCTCTGGATGGGGTTCTCTTCGATTGGAGGTCAGCTGTGCAGCTGGGGACGGTTTCTCATCAATGCCCTGGGGTTCCATAAAAAATTCTGGAGTAAGAACGGGCGCTTTGAGGATGGATTTAGACTGTAGTTTATATCAACAGTCTGCTACACTGACTCAGGACTACAGTTTGCTTCTGATCACCATCACTGCACCCCACAACATCGTACATCTGCAATAAATGGACATTCGGTGCAACCCAGATGAGGATGGGTTCCCTGTTGAGTCTGGTTCCTCTCCAGGCTTTTTCCTTATTCCATCTCAGGAAGTTTTTCCTTGACACAGTCACCACCGGCTCACTCATTAGGGACAAACTTACACTTATAAAGATCGATCTTATTGATTCTTTCTTACCACATTATCTGTGTAAAGCTGCTTTGAAACAATGTGCATTGTTAAAAATTAAAAAAATGAATGTGTGTGTTGTTTATGTTGGTTCAATTCATGTTTATTTCTATAGCGCTTTTCACAATGGACATTGTCTCAAAGCAGCTTTACAGAATGTAAGAATTATAGAGCAAATGAACAAGTGAATCGAACCTTGACTGTGTCAAGGAAAAACTCGCCTGAGATGGAAGAAACCTTGAGAGGAACCAGACTCAAAAGGGAACCCATCCTCATCTGATACCAAGAGTGTGATTATAAATCATTACACATTACAAACACCAGAGAGTGAGAAATATCATGAACACCAGAGTGATATGAGTAATGTCCTTTCTACCGTCTTATTGTTATTGTTAGTGGTGGTGATGTTGGGCCGGGCAGCAATAGCCATCATGTTTAATCCCACCTGTGCACTTTATACCAGAAAAGCAACTATTTACTACAGTTTGCTCCAGTTATAACTAAAGTCATTGCATGACTGTCACACAAATAGAGTAATGTAAAATATGTGAAGCACTTCAATGTCACACTGGAATCTTCAGGGACTGTAATCTTCTCATTTCATTTGCAATGAATCTCCTCTTAATTAAAACAACAGACTCCACTCACCTGCAGGAGCAGCTAAATAATCACAGCTTCTAACAGTTCACCACAAGACATAAAGCCTCATGAACTGCATGAATCAAATCCGTAGGCATGAGAAAGCTTTGTGGAATCAGAATATATACAAGTTGTGGTCGTAACTTTCTTTCTGCTCTCTGAAAGAAAATCTTCCTACGAACAGAGTGTGATTACGTAATGAAACCCAACAGGAAAGATATGCTCTACCTTATTTTAATTGGAAACTTCAGCATGATAATATCTAGTATGTTATATGCCATTTTGTGTAGTAATACTTAGTGCTTTATATCATGTTGTATTGTTGTATTGTATATGTTGTATTGTTACATTGTTACGTTTTGCACAACCAAGCGTACACATCGATCAGGCATAACATTATGACCACCTGTCTAATATTGTGTTGGTACTCTTTTTGCTGCCAAAACGGTCCCGACCCCTTGAACATTAACAGCATGAACTTCTTCAGCAATTTGAGCTACAGAAGCTCATGTTGGATGAGACCACACGGACCAGCCCATGACCCTGTTACCGGTTCACCACTGCTCCTTCCTTGGACCACAAGAGCTGCAGTTTTAGAGATGCACTTTACCAGTCGTCTAGCCATCACAATTTAACCTTTGTCAAATCCTTACTCTTGTCCATTTTTCCCACTTCTAACAATTCAACTTTAAGGACAAAATGCTCACTTGCTGCGTAATGTATCCCACAGGTGCCATTAAAAATAGATAATCAGTTATTCACTTCACCTGTCAGTGGTCATAAAGTTATGAGGCAGCTGCTATTGGCTGGTGCATATTGTTGTTTTTTTTACAGCTTACACCTGAATGGACAGGGTTACAGGTGTACCTGTCAAAAATACTTTTGTAGGTTGGTTGGCGAAGCTGCCCCAAAGTGTGAATGAGTGTGTGCACGTTGCTCTGCGGGGGAATAGAGTCGCATCCAGAGTGTATTCCTGACTCATGCCTAGTGTCCCTGGGACAGCCTCTGGGTCCATTGTGAGCCTGTAAATACACAGTGCTAGAACACTGTGTGAAAGGCAGGTTTTACTCTATGTGAAGGGCTCAATGCTCATTCATGCCTAGGGTGATTTTCAAATTCACTTTTCTGCGTCATTTTTCGATTTTTCTGCTTGATTTACAGTAACCCAAAGCTCAGGATCAAACCAGACTCTGGAGTTTCAGTAACTGTCTAGCACAGAAAGTTAAGTATTAAGAATTATTAAGAATATGTTAATACTAATGATCAAAATAAATAAAAAGATAATCAACCAACTAAATAACATTAATCATTTAGATGAATGTGTCTTCAGCTAAGCAGAAGAGCTAAAAGGAGAGAATATATGAAACAAAACTGCACAGGTGCGAATAGGACTGATACAAATGCAGCTTTTCCTGCAAAAAAATGCAGAAGTATTCAAGCCTGCCACACTACAGACCAGCAAACATGGATTATAATTCAACATGAATTGAGAATATGAGGCTGTAGCAAAATGATCATGTCAATAAAAATTGTTGGGATGAATCAAATAGAAAAAAGGAAACCGCTGCATTATGAATTAACAGGGTTCTATTGCTTCTGTTAGATATAATCATGGAATATTCTATGATTTGTGAGAACACACTCCATTCTTCTACTCCATTCTTCTACTCTCATCGAGTAGAGGAGTGTGGGTTGATGGAAAACAATACCTCCTCCCCTTCTCTCTAAATGGCCAATCGGGATGCTCCAATCACAGTCACTATGGTCTCAGATAGGCTGCAGATGACATCATTACTACAACAAGCCAAATGCATCATCAATTAATGCAGGACTGCTGCACAATGAGCCAATGGGCTTGTTCAGAGGGAGCCCTTGACAACACAACCTGACTCTGTCCTTCCTTCCCGAACGGCTTACACAGCTGCTGGCACACATACACACATAAATATATATACACTAGTGTGTGTTTGCATCACATACACACACATACACACTCTTCTACTCCTCCTCCGCCTACTACTACTATTACTTCTACTACATACATGCCTGCATTTTGTACACATAGTAACTCAAGATATGAAAACAAATCTCAGTGTGAAAACACTGATATAAAAAAAAAATAGGTGAGAATACAAACATTTCCACACACTCATGAGGAACTATATGAACACCAGGGAATAGAGAATATTTTACCTCATAAAGCTTCAAAGACAACAGGTGCTGTGAGTGTGGAATCTGTCCAGCTCTACATTTATAACACAATCAGACATCCAAAAAAAACCCTTTCCTGTTTTTTTAAGGATTATAAACTCAAAACACGAACTTGTTTCCTACCAAATGACATTTTAGTGAGGACTTAACAGGCCCATGTCAGATGTCAAATGAAGATGAGCCAGTTGGTGAAGGACTGAGGTCTGCTCACCAAAGTGAAGAAAGGGAGAGAGAGAAAGAGAGAGAAAGAGAGAGAGAGAGAGAGAGAGAGAGAGAGAGAGAAAGAGAGAGAGAGAGAGAGAGAGAGAGAGAGAGAGAGAGGACTATGGGGAGTTAGGGTATGTTTATGAGAGAGAACCATCTGTCGGCTTTGCTTTCGAAGTTGATAAAACCCAACACAATAATACGTAATGTTGACATTTATAAATAACCACATATGGGACAGTGCCGGCTGTTATAAGCATACACAAGCATAATAGCAATGCTACTTCATAGGCGAATGGATCTACATATCTGTAGACTTGTTTTAGGTAGGAAATGGAGTTGAGATTTGCAACTTTTGGTCTTAAAATTTGAAACTTAAAAGGTAGATTTTTTTAATGATCTTGTCTAAAATGCTATAATCTTCATATAAAAATTAAAAAGAGCCCTGACTGTGACATTACTGCGTTTCCTTTAATTGTTCAATCTCAGTTATGAAGTTTCACAGTCTGATGTCACATTAAATAATATTGCTTGGGTCACTTTGACTTTTCTATTCCTGAAAGCCAGTTGCTGTAATGAACATTGTAAATTGGGTAAATTCAGAAAATGAAGGGAATATTTAGCATTCTTGCTCCATCTGCTGGTGATTCAGATGCACTGTGTAGGCGCAGTCTGCTATAGAGAGGATTCCTGCATCATTCCTGTATTATTCCTGTATTATTCCTGCATTATTCTTGTATTATTGCGCCATTATTTCTGTATTATTCGCACATTATTTCTGTATTATTCCTGCATTATTTCTGTATAATTCCTTTATTATTCCTGCATTATTTCTGTATAATTCCTGTATTATTCCTGCAT
>JAAIIK010000411.1:1015991-1028125 GCA_014706435.1 Silurus glanis
ATATATATATATATATATATATATATATATATATATATATATATATACACACTATATACTGATATATACCAATGATAGCATTGCTTTTGCCTAAAACAATTACAGTTGTGCAGATTGTACTGCAGTATAGATTTATTGTCCTCTGACAATATCTCAACATCCATTACTGTAAAAATAGTTGGCAACAAAAGTGCGTCCCAGAAGGAAGCCTCTTCTGAAGCTGGCTCACAAAAAAGCCTGCAGTTTACTGAAGAAAACCTGTCCAAGAGCATGAATTACTGAAACCATGTCCTGTGGTCTGATGAGACTAAGATAAACTTGTTTGGCTCAGATGGTGTCCAGCATGTGTGGCGACGCCCTGGTGAGGAGAACCAAGAAAATTGTGTCTTGTCTACAGTCAAGCATGGTGGTGGTAGCATCATGGTCTGGGGCTGCATGAGTGCTGCTGTACTGGGGATCTGCAGTTCAATGAGGGGAAACATGGATTCCAACATGTACTGTAACATTCTGAAGCAAAACTTGATGCCCTCCCTTCAGAAACTGGCCGAACAGCAGTTTTCCAAAATAACAACAACCAAACCGCCAAGATGACTTGCTGAGAAAGCTGAAAGTGATGGCCAGACCTGAACCCTATTGAGCACCTGTGGGGCATCCTCAAGTGAAAGATGGAGAAGCATCATGTGTCTAACAACCAGCAGCTCTGTGATGTCATTATGGAGGAGAGGAAGAGGATCCCAGCGACAACCTGTGCAGCTCTGGTGAATTCCACACCCAGGTGGATTAAGGCTGTGCTGGATAACGATGGTGCTCACACAAAATATTGACACTTTGGACACAGTTTTGACATGTTCAGGGTGTACTCACTTTTGTTGCCAGTTATTTAGACAATAATAGCTATATGTTGAGTTATTTTTAGAGGACAGTAAATCTGTACTGTTATAGAAGCTGCACATTGACTACTCTAAAATATATATCCAAGTTTCATTCTATTGTATTGTCCCCATAGAACATATAATAAAACGGTTGCTGAAATGTAAGCGGTGCACTCATTTTTTTGAGATACTGTATATATATTTTCTCATGCAGGTAAAGGCCATAATGTGTACCAGAATCGTAGACCATTTGTAAACTGGCACTATTTAGGAAAGAGCTGGAGTCAGATCTCATCGAGTGCTGAGTGCGTGTGAACTTGGTAAAAACCGTGAAAGGAACCTACACCACTGCAAACCCCTGGACTCAACTCACTTCATTCCACTGAGGTGTATAATGCTTAGGATGATGGTTGCTTTGATGAAGAAGAGGATGAAGAAGTCCACCATCTCAGCCAAGAAGCGGTGGAGTGGAGAAGGAATCAGATATTCTCGACCTAAATCAGATCCACAAGAATTACAAAAGCAGCTCACGTATAGAATTAGTAAACTTTGACATCATGTTGTATGAGGTCTACTGGCCAACTTCTGGTGTTCAGCATCCTGGTGGAACATGCACAGTTCTCTAACCTTGGTCTAAATTGACTGGACTGAAAGTACATGAATAACCGAGCAGCAGGTTTCGGTACCTGGTTGTTGGGCGTTTCCATTTTGTTGCAGGTGTTGGGGGACAGGAACATTCTGACTCTGGCCATTTAACTCTACCTGTCTACCACTCGTGTTATTGGCAGCTGGACTGGCAGAAGGGACATGAATTGACGGAAAAGAAGACAAGGGGACACCAAACGAATGAGTAATCCAGGTGCGTAGGTCTGGGTTAGTCAAATCCGCCCCCCAAGTTGACACTCTCAGGCTCCCGCTCGCTGCCTGTGCTGGTAGACAGGGCGGAAAAGGAAACACACTGGCCCAGCTCTGCCAGCTGATATATCCGCAGTAATACTGCCACATCCATTCCTGCAGTTTCTCACAATATTGTGATGTGGTTATTAGGTCAGACACCGGTTCTGAACCGGGACTGGAAAAGGCGTTCATCTCCTTCTCACTGTCGCTTAGGGAAACAGTTCTCTTCACGTCGTGTACTCCTCCGTCCAGGGAGTCCGCCATGACAGCTCTGTTATCCTAAGCATACGGCGGCTGAATCTCAAACGGCTTCCCGTAAAGTACATAGTGCACTACATAGGGCGCAGTAGTCTATACTTCCTCATCCAGTGAAGTGCACGTGGAGAGGGACTAGCGTGCTGTTTGAGATTCAGCCCATGCAAACAGTGGTGATTTCTGGCCCTGCTGTAGGGGTACCGCTACAGACACATAGAGGGCGCCATGGAGCAGGCAGGACCAATCACACTGCACCTTCTACATACAGTATGATACTGCAGGCGGTCTATTATACCAAAGTAGACTATAAATATACTATTATACAAAAGTGTCTGAATATTAACGGCCCAGTGCTCAAACAGCATGGCTGGATAAATCCTATCATGACTGAGTAAATCCTATAAACCCTAATAAATCCTAAAGCTGTGGCATTAACCAATCAGATTGCATTTTGGCTACTCTGAGGCCCTTTAGAAGGCGTCTAATCACGTCGGCATTTTCACTATCTTTGATTGGATGGTCAGAGAGCGCACTAGATAGAATTAGGTGTTTCTTCATTCCACAATGGCTGACAGAGGACAAGAGATTGATTAGGTTACAGATATACTTACAAGGACATTTTCAAGACAGACTTAAATAAAAGCTGGACATCATTAAGAAAGGACAGTCAAAATAGTTCTTAAGCTTTTCCACAAACTATTTGTACTTTTGCATTTTCTTTCCCATATAATTAGGACAAAAACACTCAATTTGCCTTCGTTTCAAATCCCCAGGAAAACCATAATGCACGAAGTAAATGCACAAAAATGCACGGTCATTTTATGCGGTTGATATTGATGCTTCTGCTTAAAATGATGTATGCATGTGTGGCTGCAGTGAAAGGAGACTTGCTGAATTGTGTTAATCAGGTTTCTTGTTTTTGTAATGGCATTCATTCCGGCTGCATGAGATACCTGTCTGTGATGCAGTGCTCTGTTCTATTGTGTTTCTAAATAATATTGATGGTTTTTATAGCCATGGCATCATAAAGATGGTATTAAGAGGCTCTGTTAGGACATCACTGATGTGTGAATCCGTGGCCCACCACTGATATCCATATCTAGCCTGGTCATGGTGGGTCTGGAGCCTTTGATGCAAGTGTGTAATGATAGGAACATGCTCACGAAGCCCACATTCTTCAATTCAACCTGGAGGCAGCAAGATCACACTGGAGCTGCAAGGCAGTAACACTAGACACTGCACCCTTTAGAGCAACATATTGAGATTGGCATTATTGGGATTTGTACTCACAACCTTCTGGTCAGAAGGTCAAAATCTTACCACTGAGCTACCACTTGTCCATACTACAACTAGAATTTGAGACTTAAACATTTCTGGCAAATAACATTGAATACATATAACAGGTTTATTCGTGTGATTGGTTCATTTTCTGTAATCTATATGCAGTGTGTGATTGATATGTTCCTAAATGTTACACATTCAATTATTTCTGAAGTCATATATTTGTTTATCATGCAGCAATAAAAATCCCTGAGTTACAAAGTAGCATGTGTGTCCAGAATCACTGTGTGTATTGATGTAATGTATACATATTAAGTTTTTCGCAGTACTGCATAATTCAATAGTGGATGAAGAGTGCAGGGATTTTGATAAATGTTCACTTTGGTTGATTCTTGTTTGCGTTAACGCCCGAACAGCTGAAGTATCAATAAGAAAATTGTTACAATGTCTAGGTAGAGGTTCAATGAAGCAAAAATGTATTCCTCTGCACTAATGGTGTATTTGTGTTTCCCGCCCAGCATTAGCTGTGTATCCATCACCAGGTACTACAAAAGAGAATCAGAGATGTGAGAGATTTGTGTTAGTAATTACAATAGTTACTACATGCCTATATGGCTGAACATAGTAATGTATGACAAACATTATTCTGTGTTAACTTTGTGAGAGTTACTTACTATAGAGAAGACCAATGTCCCCAATGATGCATAAGCAATGTACAGAAACTGTTAAAAGTACAGAAAAATAACCCATGAAATAAAATAAAGTCGTAAGAGCTGATCATTCATGTTCCGTGTCGGTTATATTGTTTACCTGGGACCTCATGATAGCACAGAGTAATCCAAATGAGAACAGAGTCCAGCACAGGACCCAAATGGTTCCACTAACAGTCGTAAAGTCCCACTGTAAGCAACAGAGTTTGTAGATGTTGAAACAATTTTTATAGGTACATTCAACTTCAAAGTGCAAAATATCATTCAGTCACGAACTCTGTACTCTATATATTAGTCTTCATAAAACAAATAATAATAAAAAAACAACTATTCCAACTATTGTGCTTTTTAATATTCACTGTCCCACATGACTGCAGACTTTACTCAGTAGTTATTTAACAACACCTTACAAAATACACAAACCATTTACAGTAGGTAAAATGTGACTCCAGTGAAAGTGCACTCTTTTAACTTCCACTTGAATAAAAGTGCAATTGTATTTGCCTTCAAATGTACTTAAGTATCCAAAGTACTATGATTTATTATGGCTATAATGTTCCTATTATTATTTTTGTCACATGATTTTTGCTTAATCACCTCATTTTATTTGAAAAGACTCTGTTACTCTTAACGCACCGATCTATTAATAAAATGATATTAATAAGTCAAACACTGATTGATATCTATTAAAATTATCATGAGCCCAAAACCTTCTTTTCAATGACTAAAAAGTTCGAGTCTGGAGTTTATTCCATCATTTATTCTTCTCAAAATGTTCTGTTTGCTGCTCAACTGACACTGAACTGTATGTTCATGATAAATAGATACACACCAAGCAGCAATCAAAACAAGTTTAAACAGAGCGCACGCTCTACCCTGATTGGTGGCTTGCTGCGTGCTTGAACAGTATAAGTTTTTATCCACTCAAATGCTTTTAATCATATATTTGACTGAAATGTAGTGAAGTCTCTTCAAATGGAAATGCTTCAATAAAGTACAGATGCGCAAAAAGCTACTCAAGTAGAGAAACAAATTACTTTTACTTCCTTAATGTCCACCACTGGTAATCAAATGCACAACATTCGCCACTTTAACTCCAAATTTAGCATTGAAATGTCCTGCATGTGACTGTATCATATAAACAGGTTCAAGTGGCTGTAAGAAGATTGTCTTTAGCCTTCAGTTCTCCCAAGACACTGTGTATATCATTGTGTTTGGAATGAAAGAAAGTGGTTTATCATGTTTCGTTTTTTTTATCTTGAATTGTGTAGCTTAATAATCATAGTCTAGTTGTGGCAATAACATATTTGCACATTAATAATATACCGTATCAATAGCACATACCAAACGCAGTGATAAGTGTATGTCTGTCCATGGAATTTTTTTTATTTTTTTTTACTTAAAACTATTTATCTTTCCCAAGATCAGTCCATTTCTTTATAACTTATACCAGCTTTGAAAAATGTCTAATAAAAAGAGACATATTGTTTTTTTTTTCTCATAACAGAAATGGACAGAATTGACATGTGCAGCAGGTTTGGGGAAAATAGTGACATTATACATAATAATAAAGGCAGGAATATATGTGTAACTGGCTTATAAATGCAAAAGGGGCAGATTTCTTTAAGGTATCTATTGAGTATGTAAATAATAATGTTTTTACATATATTGCCATGTGACCCACCTTAGACTGCATTGCAAATACACTCAGACTAAAGGACACCAAGGCAGTGGCTCCCACTGCCCACAGAACAGCTTCTGCTCTGAAGAACCTAAAACACACACATTCAACACTTTTCATACTGGAATTCTCTTAATAAAGAGCCTGTATATAATATATACCCTACAGCGGGCTCCGATTGGGTTTCAAAAAACGCAGAGTATTACTCTAGATTAATGTCACACATCGGTCATTACGTCTCAGTTTTGCTGAATTTCCCCAATCTGAAATGTTCAGGAGGTTTTAATTAGATTTCTACAAAAGCAGTACAATAGTGCCAGATTAAAATCGAAACATTACTTTTTCCAAATCTTACACAGGGACTTGGACATCATCTACACTTTATGTTGTAAGAAGGAGAACTGTGTAATCATCGCTAAACTCAATGGTTATGTAAAGAGTCTTTCATTTAACGTTTTTTTGAATAAAGGAGTCTCATGTCACATAATACAAAGGCAGGCGGATGAGAGTGCAGCTCAGTTCTTTTAATATCAACAGCAAACAAATCTAAATTGAGAGACTGTGGTCAAAAACAGGCAACACTCATGTGAGAGACTATAGGAGACTCTAGCAAGGTATAAACAAGCATCAAAACAGGTCAGAACCAAGGCAACAATCTGGGGAACAAGGATCAATCAGTAATGGGAAGAATCAGGGCGGGAATGTGTGTGTGTGCCTTCTGGAAAATGAAAGTTTGAGTCAGCCATATTTGTAGGCTGTTGGGAGCTAGATTCCTCTTTAGAGTGTCAGCACTTTGTAACTCAGTATTCTCAAGACAATTGTCAGGAAGGAGACATTTCTGGTTTGTCTTTTGGTAACCTGACAAGATATATATCTTTTGAAGTCAGATCTCTATGGCAGGCTGCTCAAGAAATCTCCACTTCAACCCATGTAAAGCATATCTTCATGTAGCTAGCTTTATGCACAAGGACATTGTCATGCTGGAACAGGTTTGGGTTTCCTAGTTCTACCACAATGCTACCACATCCAAAGACATCCTATACAATTGTGTGTCTCTGAACAATGAGATATAAATAATGAGAATGTAAATAAGAATGTAGCTTGAATATATATATATATATATTGTACAATTATAACAGCTTACTTTGCATATATTTTAGCTATATGAACATTAAACATGTTATAAACTAGAATCAGATTAACAATAAACTAATTATAAACAAGCATATTTTAATTAATTAGTATTAATAAATTAATGGATAGTTAATGAAACATTTGAAGAATTTTGTTGTCCATTTCTGTCTCTTACTCTTAACAACTCACCCACCCTGTGTTCCTCTGAGGAGAGATAATAATAATAATAATAATAAGAATAAGAATAAGAATAAGAATATACTCAAATGTACAAACCATTTTTAACTCCCGTGTACAGCAAAATGTTAGATCCTGAGGCACTGGAATAGTTAAAGCTACAGGAAATCTGCTTGAGAAAGGAAAGGCTGTTGGCTGTTACTATTTTGATTCGATCAGTTATTAATCAGTAATTATTATGATAGTAAAATACTTGGTAGTTATGCGGGTAAAAATACAAGATATATAAAAATACGACATTTTCACAAGAAGAAATATATGCTCAGAGTTTAATAATAAATGCTTGATAAACAGTGAACTCTTACTACATTATTGAGTAATTTACTAGCAGTACTTGATAGTTACGATAAGTGATAATAAAGAACTACTTGTACTCATACAGAGCTATCCACTGAGATATAAGGGTTATAAAGTGTTATCTATTTTATAGTAGGTTTTGGGGGGAAGATAAAATAAGAATAGCTCTTATTGGTGAAAGCAGAGTTATGGATTATTCATCTACCAAATCAGACTTCAAGAGGTTACAATGGACGGTCAGGACTGCTGAAAGGATTATAGGTGCCCCACTGCCCAATCATCCAGAGTGGAGAAAAGGGCTAAGAAAAACACTTTGGACCCCACACACCCAGCCCACTCTCTCTTCGAACTGTTGCCTTCTGGTCAGTGCTACAGAGCTCCATCCACCAGAACAGCCAGGCACAAAAAAAAATTTTTCACACAGGCTATACTGAACCTGAACATTTAAAATATTCATAACGACACATTGTACATCATAACTGACACATTTATACATAGAATCCAAATGGTACATTTGTAAACTGCACACTTATAAATAACACATTTGTACCTTCATTTTAAAAATTTTACTACTTCTGTATATATTGCATTAATTGTATGTTTTGTTATATTATGTCTGTACTTTCTCCTGCACTGGAAGCTCCTGTCACCTTTCTTGTGTGTGTAAACATACTTGGTAATAAAGCTATTTCTGATTTCTGGATCTGAGATTTTACATATAATATATGAGCATCTTACTTACACAGTAATGGATCCAAGTAGCATCCCCTCTGCAACAGTCTGTTGAGAAATAGATTGGTTAAAAAACACAATACCCTATGTGAAATTAGTGTTTTTTTAAACAGGGAGCAGCAGGCTGACGTTTACTTACAAACAACCCGAGAAAGAAGAAGTTCAAGGGAACCTTTCTTCGCACATCGCCACAGCAGGAGAGTACAATGACAAGAAATAGTGTTGCCCCCCTATTGGAATGCACACACATATAAACACACACACACACACACACACACACACACACACACATATATACACACAATATGACCTTCATTGAAACCTGTAGGAGGGAGAACTGACAGGCCAGAACTGGCAAACTATACATTTTTGTTTTGCTACATTGAAAATAAGACGGCTAAGATACAATACAATCTGTAGCCAAATTAAACCATACACAAGACAGTACAGAACAACCTTAGACATGGTCCAGTTTACAGCTCTCTGTATTATTGTGATAATCATTACAGCCTGGTGTCAATAGTATGTATGATTCCTTATCGGCAAACCCATAAACACTTATGCAATGCAGAACACTTACATCATGGTGTAGGAAAACCAGCTGGTGCGAATAACCCAGATTTTCAACGTATTCCTATTAAAAGTGGACAAAAAAAATGATAAGAATAACTAGAGAATCATATTCAAATCATTAGACATGGGAATCAGACTTGCTGATATTAAAAGCCATGAGAATGGTACATTTGGAATACTTTGTGAGTAATATTTTGTTATTAGGAGCAATTAAATTATTATTATGAACAAATTTTTACACACCAATAAAGGAATGCACAGATAATTCCAACTGTTATCAGCAGCTGAATCATGAGGGTGAGGTAAACCTTCCTGATGAAACCTGGAAATAAAGGTATAAAACACACTAATGAGGGTGACAGTGGAAAATCTATTTACAGGGCTGAGCCTACATATATAAGAAAGTTATAGACTTAAATGTTGAACACATCTAACTAGTATGTTTTCATTTTTTTGGGGACTATAATGATTTTACAGGCCCAAACATCTTCACCCACTACTGGAAACTCTTTTGGAATCTAATGTGAACTGCTGTAGTGAAAATGTACAGTGTATAAATGTATTTACTCTATGCCTATAAACCCACCTCGTCTGACAGAAGCTTCAGAGAAGCAGTTCACATCCTCAAAGCACTCTGTGTATTCCGGGGGCAGGACGTCTGCTGTTCCTACATTATTACTACATTGAGTGATTGTAGAAATTCCAGCTTCCCCAGCATTCCTGGCTTCTTGGGCATAGGGTTGGGGGCACGTGGGGTTGTAAGGAGGGGGAAGCTGATCGCCGTTAACCATCTCTGGTCTCTCCATGTGAGTCTGAGTATCCAAGGAGCTCTTAATAATGGGAACCTGAGAACAGTTTATTTAACTAAATTAAGAAGAATGGAAAAAGGAATATGAGTGATTTGTTGATACTCACACACACACACACACACACACACACACACACATGCACGCACACGCACACACACACACACACACACACACACACTGAACCCATTCACCAGTTTCTGTTAATTTCATTCATTAGATTTCTGTTCAGCATCGAAGTATGGATCTGGCCTTTTTTTCATACAATTTAATATTTTAGTAATATACAGTGGGAACCAGATCAGATTCTATATAATTAAATTAAATACGAAAAATCCACTAAACAGAATCAAATAATGTATGTTAACCATACGATAATTCTGATAGTAACACTGTTTAATTAAGGCCTGTTTCAAAAAGCCAGAGATGAAGAATTAGTCTCATTATTTGATTTAGGCATGTTAATGATCACAGTTTAATAGACGTTTTGCTGTTATGTAGCTGTTTAGCTTAATTCAGGTCTCTTACCTTTCACTCTCGGCTTCACTGCAGCTCTGTTCCACAAAAGCTACATGCAGGGCAAAGTCTACCCTCAATAGCTTTGTTTCCTGGGAGACTCTGACCAGCCTATGGGAGCCAATCAATATTAAAGGTTCTCCCCACATGAAATTTACACCTGCGTTTAACAATCATATCCAGTGCATAATCAATCATGATTTCACTATTATAAATCAGCAGTGCTGCATTAATTGTCTGTATAACGAATTTATTGTATTTACTCCCATTTACTTCCACAGGTACACATAATTGAAACATACACTCTTTGTCTTTAATTAATGTTATTTAATAACGCTGTGTCATGATGTATGGTTGGGTGATGAACCTTTAACACTCATGAAGCCATTCCATCACACTACAGGGTCAAAACAGGTTCTTCACACTCAAAAAATGCTGATCATATATAATCTTATAATGATTAATGGATTAATTAATTAAACGAAGAGTTTTATTATTATTATTATTATTATTATTATTATTATTATTATTTTAATAATTACCATTTAAAGTTCAACATATTTCATTATTTTTTATATTTTTTACACTTTATAGTTTACTTCATATGTTTAATATACGTATAATTAGGATATTATAATATAATTCTTCTATTTACATGTTTATACGTTGGACAGTCGTAACAAGCATTTTATACTCTGTATGAATGTGTGTGTGACAAATAAAATTGCATTTGATCTTTTAGTGAATTTCCCTCTGGGATGAATAAAGCACTCTATTTATTAACAAAAACCTTTTCAATCAAGGCCAGTAAATGAATTCTACTGTGACACTGTGTAGTTGGGACTCCGGCAAGACTCGCCATTGCAGCATAACTAAAAAGGAGCCAGAAGGTAACACAGACATGAGGGATCTCTGGGATTAGAGATGCCACCACACCACCATCAACAAACCTGAATGAACATGTGAGAGTGAGGGGACGACAGCATACAAATATCCCAGTTCACCAAACACTCTGTATCCATGATCCCTCCAGATCTTCTCCTTTAACTATGAAAAACATACTGATAAAAGATTTGACTAAATAAATATGTTTTCAGCCTCGACTTGAACTCTGTGTCACTAATTTGAACTGCTGATCTGCTGAACAGTTTGCTAGAATGGATTATGGCTGTAATGATTTACATTACAATATAACAATGACATAACTATAATGAATAAATATTATGTGTCACCCAGATGAAGATGGGTTCCCTTTTTAGATTTGGTTTCTCACAAGGTTTCTTCTTATAATCATAACAAAAGTGAATCGAGAGGAATATGACGATTCGGATAGCAAAATGAAATCTTATATGTGTCCTATGGTTTCTTGAGGAATATGAACATCTGGAAGAGTCTAGAAGAGTTCCCCTGTTCTGTTTACACCAGCCAGTTGCAAAACCATTTGGTGAAGAAACTTCAGTTTAACTAATAATCAAATAAAAAGGTCTTGCTCCACTTCGAGAAATATCCAGTAGAGGGCAACAAGAACTACACCACTAAAAGAGCAGCAGGTCTGTAGACTCCTGTACTTTTCAGCAGCTCTACCTGGTGCACATATTCACCCAAAGCCTGCTCACTATTACTGCTTATTACAACACAATGCAGGGTTGTAAAGACTATGCGATGGTTATAGTGTAGTATACTGGTTCTAATGTTGAATGAATGATAATGGCTTCACACCATGGATTGTGTATAACCAACTCTTACTTTTATTTACTTTATGAAATCCTGTTACAATAAAGAGAATGGGCCTATGTTTAATCATTTATTCACTAGCTAACCGGCTCTGCAGTTATATGTAAACAGAGTCCAGGGTTTGATTCAAGAGCTAAAAGTATTTAATGTAAACTGGTGAATAGAAAGTGAGAGTTAAAGAGAGAGAGAGAGAGAGAGAGAGAGAGAGAGAGAGAGAGACCTTTGCACAGAGTGATTGTGTATTTATTTCGCTGTTTGTTTGTTTTTTATTCAATTGATATTTGTACAACATTTCTTGGTCATTTTAACATTTTAACAGTGGTGTAACGGTGACAGAGAGATAAAGAGAAAGACAGATAGATAGATAGATAGATAGATAGATAGATAGATAGATAGATAGATAGATAGA
>JAAIIK010000411.1:1028135-1058055 GCA_014706435.1 Silurus glanis
AGATAGATAGATAGATAGATAGATAGATAGATAGATAGATAGATAGAGAGAGAGAGAGAGATAGAGAGAGAGAGATCAGTGTATAATCTACATTAAACTATAACTCTGACTCTGTAAGTGTAGTTGGGAGACAGGACGGGCCCCGGGCCTCTCTCTCTCTCTCTCTCTCTCTCTCTGCAGGCTTTCTTTCAGTAACTTCTTCCTGCTGAAACTTTCCCTCCTGCTCCTGCTCCATGCTCACGCTCCTGCAAACGGCGGCATGGAGGCGCTTCTTCCAGCGTGTGTCTGCCTGCAAACGCGGCCTGTGACGTACGCGATCACGTGGCATTTGGCGTCGCACCCCCCCTGACTCGCTCGCGCATTTTTCTTTTTTTTTTCGGCTGTTGTCTATAGGGTTCGGTGGAGGATCTGTAGGTTTTTCCGCTCCAGCCCCCTGAATTCACGCAGCACCGGGGGGAAGCAGCGCGCTCGCGGATGTCTGCGGTCGCCTCGCGGCTTGCTCTGCGCCCTGGACGGGTAAGGAACACGACCGAAATCGGCAGGTATTTCAAGCAGGAGACTCAAACTGAGCGAAACCGAACCGGAAAAAAAAGTTCGTACTGCTCTCTATGCGTTTGCTAACTAGTAGCCGAGCGGACGACCAGCGCCGTGGCCTAACGCGTAACTCCTGCTCCGTATAACGTCCTAACTTATCGTTTGAACTTTGTTCGCCTGGTCCATATTGTACAAAGTGTGTGTGTGTGTGTGTGTGTGTGTGTGTGTGTGTGTGTGTGGGTAACAGGAAAATAACAACAACAGCAAGAAGCTCGCGCTCCTGTCCCGGTAAAGGCAGATTTACATATGAACGTGTCCAGCCCTGGATATAAACGCTAGCTGAAAGCCGTTTAGATAGAGGGAGAGAGAGAGAGAGAGAGAGAGAGAGAAAGAGGGAGAGAATGTGAGCGCCTGAGCGCGTCTTCACTCCTCCGTCGAGATAAACAGCAGAATATGGCTCCCGGTGTCGACATGGCGTTCACGCTGGAGCTCCTCGGGCTCCCGGTTCGGCGGTTTAGTAGCAGGTGTCCGAGTCCGGCTTTATTCCGTCACCGGCTCGTGTTTCCTGACGCGCAGGAACCGAGTAAACATCTCAGGAGTACTTGAGGAATGGCTGTGGAGCTCCTGTGATTTGGCCGTGATGTAGGCAGGTGACGCCTCTTCTCCCCTCCAGCACTCACTGCAGCACTGCGTTCAACTCTTCTCTTCTCTTCTCTTCTCTTCTCTTCTCTTCTCTTCTCTTCTCTTCTCTTCTCCACCACGAACTTCATCCCTCTGTTCAGAGCATTCTTTTTCCTTAAAGCGCATCATTTTACACGAGGATGATGATGATGATGATGATGATGATGCTCTTTGGTCTGATCAGATGACTGGATGATACCCTGGACATCATTGAGGTGAAATCGGTCCATACGTTAAACGTCGTATAGGTTATAAGGTTTGGGAGTGTTTTATCACCTGTTTTTTTTAAAGCGCAAATCCTCCAGATGCTGAGGAGAATAGTACAGATGTTGAGGTGGATCACTGGCACATGGACATGTCTACATGGGAAAGCTTTTATAAAGGATAGAAAAGTGTGTGGAGGATGATTATTAGAAGGAATGCAGCCTGATGATGATGATGATGATGATGATGATGACAAGTGTTATCTTTAAGATCGAATCACCTCTTAAACACTCTTGGTGGAAGTTCAGAGCTCTGTGGCTGGAATTTGAAGGGGCTTTCTGGCCTTGAGAGAATCACAGCTGTGAAACAGAGAAACATCGTGGATTTTACGGAGTATAACATATCCTGCACAGCAAAGTCATCATGAAGTTTAGGGATTTTCCCCCTGTGATATTGGCGCAGTTTGGGTGTAAATTCAGTATTAAGTTTATGTTGCTGCACGAATGCTGGTTTGATGCATGAGCATGGAAAGCAGTCATTTCGGAGTAGTCTCGATCCAGGTGATTTATGAAGGTTACCTTGTGTATATTTGATTTAAGCTATAGACTATAAATAGGCCTGGAGGTCAGCAAACACAAGTCAAAGTTCTGTGTGGAGTTTTTAGATTTTTGTAGGAAAACTTTTTTATCCAAAAATCAAGATTTAAAAAGTATGGCTGCTTCTTCGTCCTATATAAATATCTAAACATTAGACTCTGATTCAGCTTCACTAGCTCTGGCACCAAATGCTTTTTGTGCCAGGTGACTGGCTGGATTCAAAATGGCTGCCTGCGTCGGTGCTAGAGTGCTGACGTCACTGAGGAGGCGGTTTTGCTGCCCAGGCCGTCGGTGACTAAGCGAGCAGAGGCGATGATGTCATAGCCGTGGGCCGGGCTCCTTTCAGAGCTGTGTTTTTTCTGCTTGCTGGTCGTGATGACTTCACTGAATGGAAAGGTTTATCGTGAGGGTGTCTTCTTGTCTGACTTAATTTATAATTAATCGCTACTGAAGTCTCTAAATATTCTACTGCTGTGTTCATCTCTGCAAAGAAAGTTTGATTACTTCAGCCATTAGGGTTCATTCTAGAAGATATTATTCACTCCTGCCCTCTGACGTGTTCATGTCATGGACATAAAGGAGAGCAACAAGTTCTCATCCAGCATGCGTTGAACATTTTATGGCAGGTGTCAAATTGATTTTTGATGTTTTTGGAGTTTGTGGAATAATTCGGCATCCCACTTTAGAGCTGCAGTGTTTCATGTAACACGAATGTAACAAAAAATGTTATGTAGTATTGTGTTTGTGTTACTTGCGGTTACGTTATAATGTTGTATTAGGTACGAATACACAACCGGCGATCTGGGAGTATTTCTCTTTATACAATCTCCTATTGCTTCTGGTGTCCCCTGATATCTTCCCTTCCTGGAACTTCACACTTTCTACTGGTTCTAAGGAGCAGTTGTTTAGCACTGATTCTGTGGTCTGTCTGTGATTTTTGTTGCTGTTAAGTAGGAACACTTTTTCCTAATAGTAGACTGTGTAGTTTGTTTCTGATGTAGATGAGCATCTTTGAGGCGTAACTGTGTATCAAAACAGCACCTTCACGTCCTAAACCAACCATTTATAAATTAATAAATGAATAAATATTTATAATAAATTCTGAGTGGAACGGTTAACATCTTAAAAACAACTATAACATATTTATAACATTATATGATACATCTATAAACATGTATAGCATTATTTGTAACATATTTATATCATACAAATATGTACTTAAGGATATTGTTGTTGATTGTTACAGTTATACGCTGATATTAAACGCTGAGACCAAAAGGGATTCAGGTCTAAATATCATCACAAGTTATGTTGTAGTTTTCACCATGTTCAAATAAATGTTCCTGCCTATTTCCTGTGAAACGCTCGCTTTAGTTATTCCTCTCGTTGTAGTGTCTTTATACTGTAGATTAGTTTTTAATACACGTATGCCGTGGAGAAGTGGGAGCAGTTTATTCATGGTAATAAGCAAATATTTGTTCGACGTATCAGTTGATTGCTTTTGCCAATATATTAGTTTTTTTTTTCCCCCCAAACAAAAATATTTGTTTTCCCAAAGAGATCTTCATTTATATCCAAGGCGTGTGCGCTGCTACTAAGCATATTATTAAGGCATCTGTTGTCGTTCTGTTCGCTGCCAGATTCGATGTCTTCATTATGATAATTGATCTTCAATTGCATATTTTAAGAGAAAGGGAAAAAAAAACAGATGGTCAAGAGTCGACAGTTTGGCGCATCGTAGCCGTTTTCATTCATTCTTTCCCGTCACGTGAGCAAAATGACGTGGGAGTTCGAAGCGAGCAATTTACATTGAAGCTCCAGCACGCTGTTTTTTCATGATGGGGACAACAGTGTGTCTTTTTTGTTTAATCAGCCTTTAGATCGTGTCTCATTAGGGGGTTAGGCCATTTGTACAGATGTACTGTTAGCAGATGACGACTGGATTCAATGTATCTTTGGGTTTATGAGAATTTTTATGGAAATATTTACAGTCCAAATGCTCACGGGCGATTTCTTCGGACTTAAAATGAATACAGCTTAATTACAAGGTCATTTTAAGCCCAGAGGAGTCAAACAGGCAGAGCGCTTACTACCATTCTTCATAAAATATGTAATATTACTATCAGTGATACTTGTTCTCTGGCTTGTTGTTTGGATTAATGCCTTTGATTGTAAAATACTTTTCTGCTCAGTGTACTTGGTTGAGCAGAGTATTTTGCCAAAGCACAACACTAAGTCAGTACAGGACCAGTATATATTCTTTATGTATTCTTATATTAGTTTTTTATTTTATTTTTTGTAACCAGGCCGCAGACAGAAGCTTGTGAATGCCAGTCATGTTTTTCCTGATGTGCACATAGGACCAGCTTCTGCTTATAGTTCTGCATGAGGCCGGCCAGTTTCCACTGTGTGATTTTGATGTCAGTTCTCAGTGCGATGCGATTCCTCAAGCAGTCCTGTTTCATATAGACGTTATGCCTTTTGTTGACTTTGATTGACTTCCAGCCTTTCTGACCTCAGGCTACAGTTACAATAGCTTTTATTTGAACCCCCAACAACGCACAGTTATGGCAAATTATAAAGACTTACTACATGGGGAAATAACATAATAGTGTTTTACGAACTGCTCATTGCGATTATGTTCTCTGTCAACTCCATGGAAAGAGAGGGAAGTGATGACCTGCTGGAAATTGCAAATTTAAAAAAAAATAAAAATCTCTAAACTTGGAGTATTTTGATGAACTGTAAATGTGTAGATGTAGGACACTGAATCTTAAACATGTAAATGTGGGTTTACAGTAGAAGAACAGCAGCGGAGAAGCAAAAACCTTCTGGACCTGTTCTAGATCACAGACCCTGTTCCGAGAGGAGGTCGTTCTCCGACTGTCTTATTTAAAAGCGTTTGCTCAACACTACAGGCTCACACTCGGTGTATAGGTACACACCTTTCATATCAACCCCCATTTACAATGCCAAATCTGGGTAGTGTCAAGATGTGTGTTCGAGCAGGTGTGTTAACTCAAGAGTGGTCTCACTGACACCATGCTGGTAAAACAGCTGCGAATAAACAGGTATATGTCACGTCTAGCAGGATCTTGCTCCCAATTAAATTATTCTTTGGCGGTGTTTTCTGGAACGAAGCCGCTTGGTGTCAGTACAATACACACACATTAGTGATGGTAAGATTCATCGAGTCACATCGGTGCATCGGCATAAAGGTTAACGGTGCGATGCATCCACTTTTAAAAAGTGTGCTGGCATTTGTATCGCCTTTGTATAACAGATTTGCATAAAAAACGATGTATTTAAATATAATTATTAGTAGATGCTTTATACTTTTGTTATTTAGAAGTAGAAAAAAATATATATGTATACGTTCTCTCAGCACCACTACCGCTACGTGAACATGACGTATCACAACACTACGGAGACGAGGGTTGTCCTGAGAGTCACATAGAATACAGATTAACAACCCAGAGGTAGAGCTGTAACTTTCTGCACACAGAACAGGAAAAGGACATCTGGTTTCATTTAATCTTTTTTTTCCGCACGTCAAAAGGCACGGCATTGTAACAGCGTGAATCGTATCGCATCGGTAGCTGCCTCATATGTATCTTTACTGTATCGCATTATTGGCTATGCATCGAGATGCGAATCGCATATATATAATATACTTAATTTAGTGGCTCAAGGCTATGAGGTAACTGAGGATGTTTAACTTGAACAGTTGGCGAGCCAGAAAAGCACAGGCATGTTGGATTTTACACTTTAAGGTTAGAATTAAACTTTAATCAAACTCAAAACGGACCCTGTTTGATGATTATCTTTCAAAGTTTAAACCTCTTTGAAAAGCGCTGTACAAGTCATGGCAAGTTGTGTCTCGTGTTTTAAGATCGAATCCACTGCTCTAAAGATACCGCACGGTCATATAGATACAGCAGGATACGATGATTCTGGAAATATCAACTAATTAATAGAGCATTTATAGCACATTTATATCACATGCACAGTGACGTATTCGATATGTGTAAAATGGTATATATATTTTTAAAAACAAGTCGAATCTTTCATTCAGTCCAGTTTTGGTCACAGGAAATTTTACATTATGACGGCATCGGCGCGCTGGCCAGAAACACAGAAGACCATTCTCTATGCTCAGACATCTGGTTGTGATTTCCTTTTTTTCCCCTCCGAGTCCTGCAATTGGATGTTTTCTGTATCAGTCACTCAGGTACATTACTGACCCTCTCACACTACGTACCTGCTTTGTGCCACCACTAGAACCTGTTCCTTGAGTTTTGTGTGACACACGTTTTCTCATGCTCTCATATTATTGGGATGGGACAAGTTATTTGAACAAATCCAAGGAAGAAGTCTTGTATGGTTCTATATGTACTTTTAAATAGAGACACATTGGAGAAATAAATAAAACACACCAGCCTGTAATCTGACAGATGATGGTCTTTATTTTGCTTTACGTTTGACATTTGTCCTGCTTATAGCCTTTTAGTGTAGTTTCTAAGACATGAGAGATATAAATGTGTGGACGTGGTATGATTCAAGGGTTTCGATGCTGTGACTCAGCCTCACAGTTGGATGACAGTGAAGATGAATACCACTGTGGTCTTCCAAGCCCTGAGCAGGACAAAGAGAGAGCGACGACGTACATGTCTGGATCTGTAGTGCAAACAAGAGCAGTGATTTCAGCATCGGGCTCAATTCAGAAACAACCTTAACACGTGTAAGCTGAGTGAGGATTATTTGAACATGATTTGTAAACATTTGATTTGTCTTTAGTGCTCCTTTATCTCACATTGTGTAGGAGTGGAACCTCTCTGAAGCGACTGTGTTGTAATGCTCTATTCCCTGCTGTCTATGCAACACACATCAACGTATTTCCACTGTGAACTTCTTGGTGTTTTATTTCCATTTAAAAATAAGTGCCTTCCTGTGCCTTTTTTCTGCCCATCTGCTGTGCAGGCTGTGTTGAGTGAGGTGACCCACGAGTCAGAGATACACAGGAGCGACCTCTAATCATTATTAATATTCATTAATAACATCTAGAACTTCTGTAGTACAGCTGATGTATCTAATTATTATCGGGTACAGAGTATGAGAAACAAGAGGATCAAATGTTCAACTTAATTCCACTACAGTCCATAGTGGTGCACAGTAACCATGGATTTGTATCTTTTTCAGGAATCTGTACTTGTTTCCTGCACTACATTTTAATGCATGACATTGTTCTTTTTTTTTTTTTTTTTTTTTTACACCACTACATGCCGTTCCTCGCTATTTTGAAGTGAATATGTAAAATGCATTAGAAAAAGAAGCGGTGTTGAGAGCACAAGCGTAACCCCGCGGTCGGTTCTGCTGAGAGTGTGTGTGGAGTAAGACTTCTCTCATTGTGTGTGTAACCATAAAACCCTCTCCTTAAAAAGGTCTGATGCGCAGGAGAATAGAACATTGAATTGCATCAATTATTCAGATAGAGTTCTCATACATCACACTTTCACTTTTCATTCCAACGTGAGTAGCTTTGTACATTTACTCAAGTAAAAATATAAAAGGAGGGGCTTTTTACTGGTCTCTGAATTTAGCAGTTAAGCATTTTAGTACAGTTACTTAGGTACAGTACTGCACTTTGTCCTTCACTGCTGCTTCCTTCTGTGACTGTGGAGTGAATTAGGGCTGCAACTATTTTACTAATCGAATATTCTATCGATTATTCCAGCGATTAAAGAGCAACACTAAATATACAAGAGAAAATAAGACAGCGTTCTTAAAATGAACCATTACATTTTTTCCTTTAACATTTGTTAAAATGTTACAAGTGTAAATTTTTATTGCTGAAATTGCATACAGGAATATCTGTGAAAACTAAACCTATTTAATTGCCATATTACATCAAAATGCAAATACAAAAATATATTTTTTAAAGTTCATAAATAAAAATATAAAAATCCATTTCAAATTAGTTTAAAAACGGTAACCACACTTTCTAGTGTTTTCTTTGTCCTGAATCTTCTTCTTGCCCCTCGCTGTTTTCTCTCCGTTCCTCCATTTTCATTCTGCAGCATCGCCTGTGTCATTTGGAAGCGTGTTTCTGCCTCATAAAAAAAAGTTTGCCCAATTCTGCCTTTGCAACTTTATTTCTCGTAAACATCCAACGTTGAATTTCTTTAATCGAGTTACTCGATGAATCGTATCAGCCCTAAAATTAAATCGGCTACAGTCAATAGAATCACATGGTATTAAACTAAGCCTCAGATCTCTGGAGAGAACCCTGTTTAACAATCAGCTCTGGAGGAGACGGAACGAGACAGATAAAGAAAATAAAGTTGCAACTGCGAGAAAAAAAAAGTCAGAATTGCGAGAAATAAACGGAATTGCCAGGAAAAAAAAGTTGGGATAAGGCAAACTTTTTTTTGTGTGTGGTGGAAACGGGATCATTTCACACTAAAACATAAAGAAAACACCTTACAGCAGTCGTGGGCCATGCATTTGGTACCTGGGCCTTCAGTGGAGACTTTCCCGACTTAATCCACATCTTAATACCACTACTATCAGGTCACAATTATAAAACCATCAATACAATACAAAAACGCAATATAGCAATGTGTGGCATTACAGAGAGAGAGGCATTTCAGGATGAATACCATTTTATTAAAGCGAGAAACCCAGTTAGGACTCCAAACCTCTACCTCTCTAGTTCAGAGTTGGGTTGGCCGACCTCCTCACGATATCTAGCTTTTCTTCAAAATGGATTTTAAGTATGTCCGAGACCAAATCAATTTCTCTTCCTCCGTAGGTGTAAAAAAGTCTAACTCAGATGTATTAATGTGTGCAGAGCTACACACGTGTTTTGCCAGTCGAAAAAAAAAATGCTAAAAAAAATGCTGACGCTATTCTGGCCCAGCTAGCTGCCCTGTGAGGCGAATATGAAATCTGATTGGTTAAAGAAACAGACCCGTTGCTAATAGAGACTAAGGTAAAAAGGCCAGCACTACTGAGTGTGAAGGCCCTGGGCAGATTAGATTGACATAGCAGCACATAGAGGCTGAAATCTGATTGGACAAAAAAATCTAACATGCACATACACGTACTGAAAGCAGTGCAGCCAAGAAAAACACTACGAAATGAAGAAAATAAACTTGGGAATAAATGAATACAATTTTATGGAACAAATATTCGAATTTAGGTTGTAAATGTAGGTCAGTGCTTCTGATGAGTGTTTAGGACAGCAGAGAAGACTTTGCTGGCCCTGATCGCCCACCACTGCCTTACAGTGTGTTAGCTTTTTTTTTTTTGTATTTTGAAATGTAGTTTTCGATTTTTATTTATGGGTTTAGTTTAAACAGATATTCCTGTCTGCAACTTCAGCAATAAAAATTACATTTTCTCTAAAAAAGGAAACAAATGACTTGTTCATTTTAAGAGACCCACCTTATTTTCTCCTGTATATTTAGTAATTCTCTTTAATAAAGAAAAAGTATTTATTCCGATTTATTTCATTTTCAATGTGTAAACTTTAAATTGGTCAAGCTGCCCAATTGGCAAAAAAAAAAGCTGTTCATGAAAATGCGAATCGCATCGGCGTTTGTTGTGGAGATGCACATCCATAGTAGGCATGGTCATAAAGCAATTTTCCCAAAATTTCAGATGTAGATCCAAAGCGAGCAAGTCAGATGTGACATTGGCAACAACAGAAATGGCATCATGGAGATCCCTTGAGACAAACCACACTCGGAGGAACCCTATCTTCTTCTGAGTCATGCACTGGGAGTAAGATTTATAATTGTTTATAGTTTATGCAGTAAATATTATATTATATAAATATATATAAATACCCCTGGGTGACGATGAATCGTGTGATTATGAATCATTACAGTACACAGCTGTAACAGAGTAAAGATCTGAGTGTGCTGAGTGTGTCGAATAGAAATTCAGTGTGAGCAGATTGTGAATAAGACTCTCGGGATAAAGTGTTTATGATTACAGCAGCAGTTCTTAGGGACAAGTCTGCTTGTATCCAGGTGAGATTATCCCCGAAGCAAGGATGTGATGCAGCGTATGCAGTGTGTAAGCTGTTCGGGATGTGTAGTCTTCCATGTGTGACTATCCACTACAGCAGAAAGGGAGCAGAAATGACTGTGATATAATTCAGTATGATATAGTAGGACCTGCTCGTTTTGTAGTATCACAGGAAATGGTTCTTGTTAAAGGTGTTCATTGTGTTGATGCTCAGGTTAAATTAAAATAAAATCCGGCCCGTGATTATTAGAAGTAACGGCTTGGAACAGCTGAAATGATTACACATGTTGTATGTTGTTACTTGGGATGAGGCGATATGACCATAGGATGGCGCTATGGAGGTGGTATTTGTGTATCAGAAAGGGCTGTCTCTCTGTGGGCTGTTGCAAAATGACATCTAAACCGTGGCTGTGACTAAATACATGCTTTAAATTTTCTGCACACGTTAGTTTGATTGCCCAGCGCATGTTTTTACGTGGTTCATACCGCAATTTTTGGTAAAGCCCAACAGATGGTCAGGCTCATGATGGGATGCTGAAGCATGCGGCCAAAGAATGGGGTTGGATCAGTTTTTTTGGTAGGTGATTTGTTTGCTTCTAACTAATAGCAGCAGCAAGTCTACAGGGTGGTAGCAGGTCATTGCAGGTCTGTGGATAAGGAGTTTCTGGACTGTGTAAATGGTGTATATACATCTGCTCTGTGTGGATTTTAACCCACAAAAATTGCCTCGGCCAAAAATAGGAATGCGGAATAATGCGGATCCTCATCTGGACCTCTGGTGAGAAAAAAACCCTCCCACCCTCGTGCCTAGGGCCGTTTCCATGGCAACCCAGGAGGCCTCTCTTGTTTTTTTTTACAAGCCTGGGCTCACCAAAAACCCCCCCCCCCCCCAAAAAAAAAAAATAAATAAATAAATTTAATGGAAACCTGGGCAGACTTAAACTTCTGAAGGCTGTCTACATAAAAGTTCATATTTAAAGTTCAAGGGTTCAGGTTAAATTTCAAGTATTTCACAGAGCAAGTCCTTCGAGCTTTGTCACACCTTCTGAGTTAGAACTGTGACGTCATTAAAACCTGCGCATCTGCCACTTTGGAAGACATTTCACTCTATAGCCCAAGCATGAAAACTCTAACAAACTTGTACAGGTCTGTCTTCTTGTTTGAGCAGCTCTGCATCTGAAGCAAGTTTCCGTGCAGTGCTGCAGGGTTTCTAGGCCCCATCTGATGAGATTTAAATTAATTCTGCCTCAATCCCACATTCAGCCCCTTTCCCTGCTGCACTGCACGGTATTAACAAGACGCTGTCTCCGCCTCCTCACACAGCACTAACACAGCTACGTCCTCCCATGGAAGGATGCAGCTCAGCCAGCGGAAAGGCACACAATGCTCATCTTCCTCTCGCTGGTGCTCCCTGCCACCTCTGCATAACATACGTCTCAGTCACGTTTCATTCAACCGCTTGTCAAATACGCGTATTAAAAGAGGCAGTGGAGAGGAAGCAGTGTTATAGTACAGCGAGATGTATGCCTGCTCTTGTGCACACAGTTTGCACTCGTGTCGAGATTTTGTCATTAATTCCAAGTATAATTTTTGTTCTTCCCTGTGTGACAGGAAAGGAGGACGTTATTTTAAAACTGCAGCATCCTAAGCCCCCTTATGTACATTTTGATTAATATCTGGAGGTATCAAATATTTAGATTAAAAAAAAAAATTATTTGATGCTGAGACCAAATGAAATGTTATATTGCATACAGATTTTGTGAAGAACAATTCCTATGACCCAGGGTGGCTTTTTTTTTTTTTTTTTTTTTTTTTAGAGCTCTATGTATAAATTACGACCAAAATCCTCTGATAAAATAAATGTCTTGTATAAGTTCATGTTTATTTACTACCTTAAACAAATAAGGAGCACTGGTACCCCTTACGTGCTCCTGGTTGGTTTTGCTGGAGTTAGTTGAGGTTGAGATACGAGAGGACTGTGGCTCATGCATATTTCATCACTCTCCACTGTACTGAGACACTGAGGTCAGTGCAAGCCTGAGGAAGATTAACACAAGATAACCAATCAGACATGAGAGAAGATATTTCCTACCTCAGGCAATTGCATCTATTTCCACCCTAATTAAAGGCTTCTTAATCCGCTGCTGTGATGTATCACACGCGCATGTCACTCTCTTAAAGCAGTTGCTATAACTACAACATGAAAATAAGGCCTGGCTCAATTTTTAATGAAGTCCTGCTCGGACTCTGACAGGACCGACCCGCTACGAATCAAGAACGTCTCTGCAGCTCGAGTACTGAGTACTGCCCTTTCTCCACCCGCGCAGTAACGTGAACTAAAAGAAAAAGTCCAAAAGATTTCCATTTCCTGTCATCGGCACCATTTTTATGTTTTTAGGTACCGCTTTCTCTTAAAAGGAGAAATTCCTGACAATTCCGCATATCGAGGGAGCGAATGAATGAATGAAGGATGAACGGAATAAATTCACTTATGAATAAATAAATGGAATGAATAAATGAATAAATATCTTGTGTGTTTCTTAAATGAAGGCATTTGTTAAAGAATGCTGAAATAAGTAGAACAGTTAAGTACAAAATATCTTTAATATTAAATGTAAAACACACACACACACACACACACACACACTGTATTACCCAAACGGAGTCTAACAAATGTTAAAAGTTTATTTCCATTTGTAATCATTTTTATTTGTGCCTATTAAACAAGTAGTCGTTTTATTTCGAATTGTTTTGGAAAAAGCAAACTGTTCATGTTCACAAATGTAAACAATAAACAGCGTTAATAAAAGGCGTCTAGCAATTTTATGTTTCGCGTTTCTTCCCCCGAAATTAAACCGATCTGTGACTTAAAAACCGAGATGCGAACCAAAGCGCGTGTACCTTTACACCCCTAATACCTTCAGATAAAGTAGACTGTTTATAGTAAGTGGTTTTGTTTACTTCAGTTTTTTGTTTTAGTTGTTTGCTTTTTCTTTGTGAGCCACTTGTTTTCTGTAAAAGAAAAGTGTCCAGCAGGAAATGTGTAATTAAGCCTGAGATAATAGCTCCACTGTGCAAGTGAACAATTGCGAAACAACACAGGTTTGTTAGGAGGTGGTGTCTGTCGACAGACATGGTGACTGGCTTCACATGTTACAGTGGAATCACTTACACATTCACATTAGCTAGATGATTTAATAGGGTGGAAAATGCACATGAAAAACTTTAAGAACTATATATATATATATATGCTTTATAATTGTTCATTGAAAACTGATAATGTCTAATCATGATATTAGCTAAATAAATCATTTGTTTTTGTATTAAAAAGCTGTTGTATTCAAGAGGCATTGTTTTCTTCTTTTGCATTCATTTAGATCGTATGGCCAGCGATGAAGTCTCATGAAGTCAGAAGATCCTCGTTCAGCATTTACTAACAGTCCCTCATCAAGGTCGCACAGTTCCACAGTAGGTCATGGCCAGTCGAAGGAAATCTACCACGCCTTGTATGATTCGGCCAAATGACTTGATGGACCAGGATACAGATGACGGTGCGGACAGTGCAGTGGAGAATGGATCATGTGTTCCTGCCAGTGAGAACTGGACTGAGAAAAAGAACGTTGTACGCAGTATACCATCGATAAATGATTCAGAAAAACCAGAGGCAGAAATTCGCCCACAGAAAAAGGTGCAGGGAGGCTATGAGTGCAAATATTGTACTTTCTCCACACAGAACCTTAATGAATTCAAAGAACATGTCGATTCCAACCATCCTAATGTCATCCTCAACCCTCTGTATCTCTGTGCTGTCTGCAACTTCAACACGAAAAAGTTTGACACCCTGACTGAACACAATGAAAAATTCCATCCTGGCGAGAGCAATTTCAAGTTTAAGAGGATAAAACTGAACAATCAGACCGTCCTGGAACAGACGATTGAAGGTTCCAACTGTGCCGCCATTTATGATGTTCGGAGTCCTCAATCAGCAGAGGACCTTTCCCCGTCAAGCAAATCCATGGCTCTGAAGAAACCAAAAACTGATTGCAAACGCACTCTGGGAGACTGTCAAATAGACAAGCTTACCCCAGAGTTATCCAAAAAACAGATCACTGCAGTGAATGTGAATGGAACAGTAATAATCCCAGATGCAACCCTCAAAGACGGTCTCTCGCACATAATGCCGTCCTTGCAGCGGCCACCTAACTACAGTTTAGTGCCAAAAATTGCTGTACCTCTAAACACATTGAAATACAATACGTCCCTAGACGGAAACCTAACTCTCATTACTTCCTTTAATAAGTTTCCATATCCCACGCAAGCTGAGCTCTCATGGCTCACTGCAGCTTCGAAACACCCAGAAGAACAAATCAAAGTATGGTTTACAACTCAACGGCTAAAGCAAGGCATCAGCTGGTCTCCAGAGGAGGTTGAAGAAGCACGTAAGAAAATGTTCAATGGAACAATTCAGCCTGTTCAACAAGCATTCACTGTCTTACCTGCCCAGTTGACCCAATCCACAAAAGCCTCTCAATCCTTTATACAGACTGTCCCTTGCCAAGTTCTTGGACAGTCCGCCTTGGTGTTGACACCAGTCACTAACGGGTCCAATGCAGCTTCTGGTCCGCTTGCACTAACAGTTTCGAATCAAGCCACACAGGCTGTTAAGAGGCCCCTCATGTCCCCGGTTGCTTCACCAGAGGTAAAGAGGCCTTCAATAATACAAACAGTTCAGACTACTAATAAATCGACATCTCCTACACCCAGTTTTTCTTTAGATTGCAAAAAAACACCAGGTCAGATTAAAGAGCTGATAGCTAGCTATACTCAGTGCCAGTTTCCCGATGATGAAGAAGTGTATCGCCTTATAGAGGTGACTGGCCTTTCCTGGGGAGAAATTAAAAAGTGGTTTAGCGATCAGCGTCTTGGAAACCATAAGACCGTGCTGCCATTAAGGGCCGACCTTCCACTGAAGGAAAACCAGCCTCAGAAACCTGTAGCCACTAAGTTTCCGCTTCTGGAATGGGTAAAGGGAAAATCCTCCGAGCAAATGAAAATGCTCGAGGAGTGTTTTAAGAGGACAAGCTTTCCTTCACAGGCTGAGATCGAAAACCTTGCAAATGACACTAAAATTTCCCAAACGGAGATTGACGGCTGGTTCACGGAGCGCCGTGCTCTAAGAGACAGCCTTGAGCTAGCCTTGCTCAACTCCATGGGCTTTAAAAGACTGGACAGAGGGGCTCTGAACGGGAAACATGAGCAGGAAGGTCGGTCAAGGTCTTCTCCCCTTCCTCTTCAAACTTCTGTTTGCTCTGAAATTGACAGCAAATCTCTTAGTCTTTTAAAGGAGGTTTTCTCAAAGACACAGTGGCCATCGCCGGAGGAGTACAGTGAACTGGAACTACAGACAGGGCTGCCTCGCACGGACATCGTGCGCTGGTTTAAGAATAACCGATCCGCTCTAAGAAACGGAACCTTGGACTGGATGGCGCAGTATGAGAATCTGAGCAACAAAAAACACAACGGGCAGAGCAGCTTGCTGAGCCCAGATCCAACCCAGGGTGTTCTACAGCGAAATTTCCCAGAGGCAAAGCTACTAAACCTGGAGGATGATGACAAGCTGGCTGAGCGCTCGAAACTCGTAAGTCAGGACATAGTTAATTGGGTTACCAGTAAGCTAGGTCAAAACATGCAGGACATTAGTAGGAGCAAGGACCAACATGGACTGGTGACGGTGGACAGTGGGAGATGGGTAAAAGTTTCCATGCCTGCTGAGAATGAAAGAAGAGACTCGGAGGCACGAAAAATGGCCACTGACCTTGAAGTCCTGACCACAGAGCACACAGTAACAGGATGAACTAAGAAAGGTAGGTCCAGCATTGTATCGTCAGCTATTTCCATTGTATTTGAGGATTCCACATGTTACACTCATTTACCAATTCCTTTTTGTTTGTTTATTTCGGAATAGTATAACCACATTGCCTCATTAAATATTTGCTTCACACCTTTTTTCAAATGCACATATTTTATTATTAAATTTCTCTTTGTATAATGACTTAAATCTGGGAATCGGATTACCAATGCCTCAGTTCATTTAGCATTCGAGGAATGTAATTGCAGTCTTGCTACAGGCTTGGGACTACAACCGGCATGGAAATTTCACTGAACAGCACCTTAACAATGATAAAACTATAATGGATGGACATTCTGTGCCAAGTTTTTTTCCTCGCCACTTCACCACCAGCTCGCTCATTAGGCACGGATCTTTTCGTTACCCAATTTTATAACGTTTATCTCTGTGAAGCTGCTTCGGGACACTGTCCATTGTTAAAGCGCTATACGAATCAAATGGAATTGAATTGAATTGAATAGTGTTGGTCGACCTTTAACCTCGCACCACATATTGCCAGCTTAATACTTCAGAGAAAAATCAGCAGCCTTCAGGTGACTGTAGGTGAGATGACGGCTGACTACATATGTAGCCAACATTGTATAGGTAGTTATACAGCTTGGTATAATAAACCGTACACACAGGGGTGGACAAACGATCATTTCATTAGTTTTGCTGAGCTATAAATTGAAATGCATGTGCTACCCGGTTAGTTTAAAATACTGCAAACTAGACTAAAAAGTGGCAAGTAACGTTATTTAACTCAAAAGCATGCCTTTGATTGGCCACAGCCACTGTCCTTTCCTTTCCTTGAATTGTCTGCTGATTTTTTTAGCCCCTTATTGAAAAGGCAGAAAGTGTTTAGCAGGTAACGTTTAATTTTTGAGCTGCAGCGTTCTCAACCTCATGTTCTGCTTGACCGAGGGATGTGAAGTGCAAGTGTTGTGCTGGTATTTGGTTGTGCTCAGTTTTCTCACATTTCATATTTTGGATTCTGGAAAGGTTGTCTATCGAAAATCTTATGCGTATAGTAAAAAAAACTGTCTTTCTCACACGGTGTCCTTGTTTCATGTGTGTAGTGCAGCAGGTGCTGGGATTTGGGGAAGAGTAGCACCACAGCATTCATGAGACATACACCGATCAGGCAGAACATTATGAGTGGTGAAGTGAAGAACACTGATTATCTCTTCATCATGGCACCTGTTAGTGGGTTGGATATTATTAGGCAGCAAGTGAACATTTTTTCCTCAAAGTCGACGTGTTAGAAGCAGGAAAAATGGGCGAGCGTAAGGATTTCGGAGAGAACCAGATTGTGACGTCTAGACGACTGAGCTCTTGTGTTATGTTTCCGTTCTGCTATGGTCAGTATCTATCAATAGTGTTCCAAGGAAGGAACAGTGGTGAACCGGTGACAGGGTCATGGGCAGCCGAGGCTCATTGATGCACGTGAGGAGCGAAGGCTGACTCGTGTAGTCCAATCCAACAGACGAGCTCCTGTAGCTCAAACTGCTGAAGACGTTCATGCTGTTGATGTTCGAAGGGTCACAAAAAGAGGGACCAACACAATATTAGTCAGGTGGTCATAATGTTATGCCTGATCTGAGTAAATGGACTGATTGGTGTGTGTTATTTATTTTATTGAATATATTTTATTTTGTTTTTTGCATCTTTTGTAAAAATCAAAGAGGAAGTTTTGTGAAGGAAAAAGACTCCAGGTTATATTAACAGCCTACTGAAGCCTGTGTACAACTGATTCTTTTATTAACGCTAATAATCTGCTTGTTTCAGGTGCCCAAGCTAGCAGTCTGCCCCTGCCCCAAATGTGCTTCATTTAAGAATATTCCCATATTTATCAATATTTTCTATTCCATTCAGTTTTATTTGTATAGCACTTTTAACAATGGATATTCTCACTGAGCAGCTTCACAGAAATAAATAGATGAAGAATATTAATTTTACATTTATAAACGAGTCTCTATAAATGAATCTCTAGTAAGCAAACCAGTGGCGACAGTGGTGCGGTAAAACTCCTTCAGACGATTTTTTAGGAAGAAACCTTGAGAGGAAAGGGAACCTATAATCATTCGGGTCATTTATTCCATTTGATCCTCAACCTGACCAGCAATTAGGTGAATTAAGTATGTAAAGCAATTAGTCAGAGCTGCTATGAACATGATTCTATATTCCTGTAATGTGTGTATGCATTTACCATCCAAGTGATCTAAATCATCATCATCATCATCATGGCCACGTAGTACCTCTGTTAAAACTGTGACGTGTGTTTGTTTTTTTTATTGCAGGACAGAGACAAAGGCTGCTATGAGTAACCCTGTGGGAAGGAAAATAATTGCGTTGACATACTTGGAACCAATGATCTCATGCCTGGACTCTGAGCTCATCAGAGCGATAGAAGGACTGAGAGTGTGTGTGAGCACTGACCATGGAGTGCCAAAGTCAGACTGCTATGCTACTATTACTACTTAGGTGTTTGAGGATATTTTTTTTTGTTGTTATTTTTTAGCAGAAGAGCCCATGTAAATATGTTTTTGACAGATTTGTAAAAAAAATTTTCTGAAGATGAGTTTTGTTACATTTCTAATACTGTAGACATCCCCAAGCCATTTCGCTTAACGCTCCTGACGGACCGTTCGGCTTTCTCCTTGTGAAAAGGACAGTAAACCGGTTGACCTGCTGATAAGCCTGGTCACTGGAGGCACTTAACATTTGAAGTGGATAAAGACAAGCGGTGCTCGTTTTGATCTCAATCCTCAGACTAAAGTGAAAATACGGACTTGATTTGGACCACAGAAGCATCGCCTGCACACAACCCATCAAATCCGAATCGAAATCAATGCAGCGATGCACAAGACATGTTTATTTGTAGTTCGTCGTCGCAATATTACTTTTACAGAAGAATTGCATTTTTTTCTTTCTGCGTATAAGACATAGTTCCATTTCACCGTCTCAGCTGTGGTCTGCTTTCAGTTAGCTCAGTGTATTCTCATCCCTCCTGCCACTCTTCTCATGTTCAGACATGTATCAGGAATACTGTATTGGGTATCAAGAATCATGCTTGCTCTTTCTTTAAAACAGTCTGCTGTAACTCAATAAAACAAGCGAATGACAAACATTTTCTTTGTCGTTAAATAGAACACTACGGATGTCTACAGTGGTGTGATCACATGTAAGTTTTGTTGCAGTTTTGGCCAAATGCCCCTTAACCCTAAAGCTACACATTAAAAAACGACAGTAGACTAAACAGCAGTAATGTTTTATTTCACTTCCTGTTTGTTGCTTTTTTTTTTACAATTACATACCATTTACACTACGAACAGTTGATTTGCAGCATCATTTGTTTTGTTTAGTTTTTCCCCTCAAAAACTGCCTTATTTTTGGTAATTTTCTGGTTATTTTTTGCCTTGTTCCGTTCGATAACTGCATTTTCCAGACCACGTCAGTATTCAGTGTCAATCCTACACCTGACACCCCCCCCCCCTCCCTCCATTACAAAACACTCCTTAATGAATTGTTTACTCAATATATGTGTTGGAGTATAAAACTACTGAACCGTGGCGGTTTGCTTTTCAGTACTGCCTCGTCATAATTTTATCATCAATACGCAGTGGTTCAGCGTAATTTCAGTGTGTACTTTCAGCTTTATGTGGCTGTTAAAAATCCTGGGAGTTGTTTAAGGCAATAAGTATGTGAGGGTTTATAGGTTTTATTTGTGTTAAGTGGAACTTTCCAAGTGCTTTCAATAATAACAATTTATTCATATGGCACGATGTAGTTTTATTTCAATTTCCGCTCGAGGTCATGAGTCAGGATTGGTGATGTGCTGACACCTACAGGCGATCGAGTTCAAGCGCTCTTTCATTTCAGTAATTTAGGGGACCTCATTAAACATGTTAACTATAAACGAGTCCTGACTAAGGTATGTGTTAGGACAAAAGGTTACGCTTAACAGGTTTAAACAAAACGATTTACTAGTAAAAGCAATAAACGCAAGATCTTCAAATTTCCTAGTCTAAAGAAAAACAAGTTGATATTCTGTACATAACAGGAACAGTGAAACCTGAAGCATTGAACAAAAGAGTCGAATCTGAAGCCATCACACACCGCCACAGTGTGCTAGATTTGATGAAAGACACATTTCAGTCCTCTAAATCATCTCCTTCGCACAAACAGTGCCTGAGCTCGTCTTTCCGCAGGGCTGCACGTGTACGCTGAGAAAACCAGCTACGCTCAGATAGACACCATCACGAAAAGTAGACAAAACACACCGCCATAGTGTTGGAGGAGCTCTGTGCACCTTCTGTTCATTCATAGTCGGAAGGAGAGATAGAAAAACTGAACTGAAGCCCAAACGTATGCAAACTTGTGTTCTGCAGCATCATGTGCCTGGTGAGCATCAGTGTCTATGGGGGCTTCAGTAGGACGGCGTCCTCAGTCTTCACCGAGCCGAAAGCCTTGTCCCCAGTTGTGACGTCGTCCACCACCACCTCCTCCTCCTCCTCCTGCTTGTTCCTGAGGGGCGCGCCTCCTGGTGGGCGGGACGCCGAATCCAGAAACTCCACCACGTCGATTCGGGAACCACTGATAACTGTTGAGAAGAAAACAAGACTGTTAAGTCTGGAGGATCGTCTGGGCTCAAAGTGCACATCGCTCTAGTTTTTATTACCCAACGTTTCTTTGAAAATCGATGAGGTTTATATGATTTCCGCAGTGTGCATAACTGATCGCTAGCGAATGGGAAAACAAACTTGGCGAATATGGAAGTGTTTTAACGGAGAGTGTAAATGCAGACTGTAAGCTTACAGGATCTCCGGCGTGGACAGGAACGATCTGCCGCCCAGGTCCACGGGATATTTAAACATGAGGAAGAAGTAAAGATGGCCTACTAAATTTCCAATCAGCTCGTTCACAACACTGAGGAGAGATTAGGATCAGAATCTTAGTGTACAGCGTTCAGACTGATCAGATGTTTTATCAACAACAGTCTCAAAAACAAACGATATGCATGTATGAAATACACGTCCTCATATTTGTTATAGAATAACAAGAAGGTTCTTACGAGCCACCGATGATGTAGTTGAATCCCAGAATGACCCAGGGGAGATAGCAGGCCTGCGCACATTTGAGACGAGTGTCAGAAAGCTTGGAGGTGTTTTAGAAAAAAAAGTGGAAAGAGAGAATAAATCTGCAAAAATTCCTACCTTGAATCTTGTGCCGAACCAGAAGGACACGATCATGTCGCGATTCATTTGGGCCCAAACATAGAGCACAGACATGATCAACGGGATCATCAGGAGCTGGGAAAACAATCAGGGTTTTTTTTTTGTTTTTTTTTTTAAATGAACCTCACACTTGTGGATTTGGAACCGTAATGAATGGACATTCGGTGCCACCCAGATGACGACGATGTGTCTGGTTCCTATCTAATTTCACACTTTATTTATTTATTTATTGAACTGTGTAAACACGTTACGTCGTTACATAATTGCCTCGCACCTTTTTCAGATGCACAGATCGTTTTATTTTATTTCTCTCTGTATAATGACTCAAATCTGGGAACCAGATAACCGATATTCAATTCAATTCATTTTTATTTGTATTGCACTTTTAACAATGAACATTGCCTCAAAGCAGCTTTACACAGATAATGTGGTGATTAAAAGTGAATATGTTCTTTATAAGCGTAAGTTTGTGCCTAATGAGTGAGCCGGTGGCGACTGTGGCAAAGATAAAACTCCCCGAGACGGCATAAGAAAGAAACCTTGAGAGGAACCAGACTTAAGAGGGAACCCATCCTCATCTGGGTTACACCGACTGTCCATTTATTACAGTTAAACAATGTTGAGGTGTGCAGTGATGGTGATCAGAAGCAAACTGTATTCCTGAGTCAGTGTGGCAGACTGTTGATATTAACTACAGTCCAAATCCATCCTCAAAGCTCATATTCTTACTCGGGAATTTCATGGAACCACCCAAGGCGTTGATGAGAAACCGATATGGCAGTTTGCTACAGTCTGCTAAAATAGCTTGGGACTACTAATGGCATGAACAAGTCACTGAACAGCTCATCAATGATAAAACTAGAATGAATTGACATTCGGTGCCACCCGGATGAGGACTGGTTCCCTTTGGAGTCTGGTTCCTCTCTGGGTTTCGTCCTCGTACCATCTCAGGGAGTTTTTTCCTCACCACTGTCTCACTTAAGGGATAAACGTATAGGAACTAAACTTCCACATTCAAACTTCACAACCTCCATCTGTGTAAAACTGCGTTAGGACAATATTTATTGTTAAAAGCTCTGTACAAATAAAACTGAATTGAATTTGGTACTTTAGCTTGACTATTACTGTTCTTCCACAAGATGATGAGGCACTGAAATGTGGACCCAAGCAGCCATAAACAGTCCCGTCTTTCCAGGACAGATTCTTTATTGTAGCCTTTTCTTTTTCAAAAAAGAAATTCACATATGAATCTCTCTGAAACCTCTTCTACACTCACTCATCGAACACACTGTATTTTCCCTTTGCGTATCATCGTAAATGTAAAAGCTTGTCACGTTTTCAACGTTGTAACCTGGGAGAGTGATCTGGACACGACGTAACACGATGAAATGCACTCCATCAGTCATACTGATTTCTGATATTGGCATCGTAACATCGTTAAAGATAAAATGAGAGACGACTCACCTGCATGTTCATCATCAGTCCTGTTATCTGGATCGTGTAGATAAGGACAACCTTGATTCCATCCAGAACATAAATCAGACATCGAAACATTTTTTTTTTTATGTGCACACAGCCAAATGTGAAAAGGATACAACAATGCAAATCCAATTGAAGAGCAGCATGTACACGTAGTCTGCTGGTCTTCCATCAAAGACTCCTAAGTGGAAGAACAGGAGCTTAACACAACTGACTTTCTGAAGAAACCCTGACTATGATATTATAAATTCAGTTTTCACTTCTCTTTTCCTTATACAACCTTAACCTTCATATGTGCTTTTTACAAAAAATCCCACTACATATTTACTCTCCATTTACTGTTTGAATCACCTCCACTCTTCTGCTAAGGTGTTCCACTAGATTTTGGAGAATTGTGCGATATTCGTTCAGCTACGAGGGATTTAGTAAAGTCAGGTACTGCTGTAGGTGAGGTGAGGAGGCCTGGGGTGCGGTCAGCGTTCACATTCATCATGTTCAATAGGGTTGAGTTTCAGAGCTCTATAGCAAGGAGATCTTTCACTCCAACCCATATAATGCATATGTTCATGTAGCCGGCTTTGTGTACAGGAGCATCGTCATGCTGGAACAGGTTTTGGGTCTCCTAGTTCAAGTGAAAGTAAAAATTTTACCCGATACAACTGTGTGCTTCCAGGTTTGTGATAACAGTGTGCGGAAGAACCAGATATGGCTGGAAAAGTCAGGTGTAGTTTTTTCCATATAGAGTTTGTTACAATTCCTTGAGTCATAATTCTCCAACAAAGGAATCACTGGACTTGTTATGTGGGTAAAAAAAAATCATCATCTGTGACCAATTTCATTGTGAAAAAACTAAAAACAAAAAATGATGAAGATACTGGTCCTGACAGCAGCTCAAACTTTGAAAAAATATTAGAAATAAATATGGATTTGCTTTTACATTGTTCCTCCTCATTACTTTACTATTATTTTTCCAGATTTTTTGTGGCCAGCGTCTATGGCCACGTTCATGGCGATAGCTGAGTCCCTTTTGAAGACCTTCCTCTTCCTAAAACACTTAAATTACCACTTACCAATTTTGCTTTGTAAAAATCAAGAGTCTGATTTATATTAAGTTTGTAATCTAGTGTACCAGTGTTGATTTATTCATTGATAGAGACTCAAAGCAATTTTGTACGTCGCTCTGGACACAGGCGTCTGCTAAATGCCGCAAATGTAAATGTTTAAGATTCTTTTTTTTTTCTTCTAAAAACCTTAGAACTAAATTCGGATTAACTTGGTTAAAAACCTTTTTAAAAGTATCAACAGAGTAAAACAAGTTTCTTAAAGGGGTAGAAGTATTTTTCTGATTTTTTGATTCACAGTGTAGATCTTCTACATGGTGTGTGTGTGTGTGTGTGGGGGGGGGAACACACCATCATACCTGTTTCCAATCTGGACGAGTACTGGTACAGGAAGTACAGATTGACCATGTACAGAAATCCCGTTTTTGGACCGACTGGGAAATACAGCGTTGAAGATATCGGCCTCCATAGCTGCAGAAAGACCAAATGATTAGTGACCCATGAAATCAGTGCACATCATGGCTTTGTCCTGAACTGGAAACACTTCACATCATGCACAATGTAGTGAATGCTAAGCTACGTTTGTTCTAACAATACTTTCAATACGTTCTTTTCCACACCAGCGTTATGTCAACGGCTCGATGAACCGTGAGCGCTTATAAGACACATGAAAGTGATTTACAACATCTAGGATCTGTGCTGTAGTCGCTCTGGCCTCTGTGTATTGGCCTTATTTAAGTCTTTCTCTTCTGAATGCTAATCTCCTGGCTGACGGTTTGCAAAGGAGCAGACAGGCGAAATAATGGCTAGTAAACTCTTCCGTCTAAATTTCACTGTTTTACAACTCATCTTGAAACATACTTTTATAGTTGCTTTTAATTAACCGATGATTTTTTAATAATGTTGCTGATACACTATACAAGCAAATGTTTGTGGACTCCTGACCATAAGATTGGTATGTTGATACTTTTGAACACCCCGTTCCACATTTAGTCTCCATTCGCTGTTATAATTAACCTCCATTCTTTCAGGAAGATGTTCCATTAGATGTTGGAGTGTGCTTGTGGAGATCTGCACTCAGGACGTTAGTAAAGTCAGGTTCTGATGCAGGTGACATGAGGAGGCCTGGTATTCAGATGGGTTGAGAGCTCTATTGCAGGCCACTCAAGATCTTTCACTCCAACTTATCCAAACATATCTTCAGGAGGGGCATTGTCATGTTGGCCCAGGTTTTGGTCTCCTAGTTCAATTGAAGGGAAAATTTCATGCTGCTGCATCCAGACACCCTGTACAATTGTGTGCCTCCGACTGTGTGGTAACAGTTTGGGGAAGAACCACATATGGCTGGAAAAGTCAGGTGTCCCAATACTTTTGTCCATCTAGTGCATGTAGAGTATGCTCACTTTTTTTATGTGTTGTTATTAGGGGTGTAGCGGTGCATGTATTCCTACTGAAATTTTTCAGTACAGGGCTTTCGGTTTAATGCAATCCTTTTAACATAGTTAAGTGTGTCCGATTTCCCTCAGGAACGTATTAAGTGGCGGCCCGCAAGTTTGTTTAGTCTCCGCCTCGCACTTTTAAGAGCGCATATTTAAAAAAATTATATAAAACTTGAAACCATACATTGACGGGTATTAAAAAAATTAAAAAGAAATTAGAGTAAGCATGAAAATGATAAAGAATCCATAGTGCTAGCAGATGTCCAGCTTCAAGAATTTCTCTTAAAAGGAGAAAATCCAGACAAATTCACAGTTAAAATTAATAACAGTTAAGTAGATTAAATGTAAAACACACACACACACACACACACACACACACACACACACACTATTTTATTATATAACTATAGTATTACCCAAATGGGGTCTAACAAATGGGAACTATTTAATAAAATTTTATTTAATTTGCCAATTTAATTGTTCGATTTCATTGTGATAAAATATAAAATATAATTTTATATATTATTTAACCAAGCAGGCATTTTATTTAAAATTGTTTAAAAAATGTAAACTGTTGATGATCACAAATGTTAATAATAATAAACTGCGTTAATAAAAAAAATATAAATAAATAAAACTACATTAAATAAAACAATTCCATGTTTTGCATTTCTTCCCCTTAACGTATCGAAATTGAACCGAGATTTAAAAACTGAGGTATGGAGCGGACCGTGAATTTTGTGCACCCTTACACCCCTAATTGTTAAATACATTTATATTCTTGTATTTTCTTATATAAAGTGCTTTGAGAAGCTACTTTTAAAGGCACTATAAGCAGTAGAAAGTTTATGTATTGTATGTATCTATTCCACTCGCACTACACTGCCCACAATGCACAGTGTGATAAAGGCTTAACTCTAGTCACCTTGCACTTTGATTTCCCAGTAATAAAACAAACATTTTCTTCATTCATCATTTTGCCAAAGCAAACACAGATTACAAGATGAGCAGAAAATCCTCAGTGTCCAGTTGAGCAGTTTCAAACTCTTTGATAGTCCTGGAATTTGAACCCAAAACTTCAATCACTGAGCTACAAATTTATCACACATTGATCCGAACAAATTCATCTGCCCAGTCATCCATTTTAGCCTGCGAACTCCCCGGCATGGAAAATGGGTCAGGAAAGAACAAGCACTTCCCCCAGCCTTTTCTACATCTTCAGTTACTTCAGTTCAGGGTAACACAGAGCTGCGACAATTCTCCTTCCTTTATAGACCGTTCCAACAAATCCTGCAGGAGTTACACCTGGTGACACGGTGTTAGAAATGCGCAATAAATCACTTCAGCTTGTTTACTAAGGAACAAACTGACCCTGCAAAATGAATTGAAAGCAGCTTCATTAAATAACAGATGTTCAGGTCTTCTAAAGCAGGCCACTCAGGATCTTCCACTTCAACCCATATCTTCATGGAGCTTAATTTAGGGCATATGGGCATTTGATGGGGGCATTGTCAGATCCCTTGTATTAATTTGTACACTTCTGGCCTGGTAGTATTAGAAGGGCATGGCTAGGTCTTATTCTCGAGAGAATAGATCACAATTTCAACCTTTACTTCCTGGTATTTCAGAATCCAGGCTCATATTACATTCTATAAGCTTGAGGAAGTGTTTACACCATGTGTATGATTCAAGCTGAACTTGGGAAAAGAAATGGTTATTCAGTCAGGTTTGTGTGCCTCCTTGCTCAGACACCTGATCATATTCTTCATCATGCCCATGCCATCTATTTTCCAAAGTGCACCAGTCCCTGTTCCAAAAAGGGATGCTGTTTTTTACTTCCTTCAGCTCGTTTTCTTTCTCTGTCTGATCAGAAAACTCTACTCGAAACAGTAATGGGTCTTCATTCTGGTCATTAACCTGCTCATCACCCTGGTCATTCTTACACAGCTGTTCTCACACCTCCCAAAAACATGGCAGACCGTGTAAGGGATATTGCCTGTAGCTGTGATCCTTGAGTGTGTTTGAGTGTGTTTAAATGTATTTTGTATGGTTCGGCATCTATTCCAGGGTATATTTCTACCTCATGCGTCACACCGAGTGTATTCAGGATAGGCTCTGGATCCTCTCGGACCCTGACCAGCCAACTACAATTAGAACAAACATGTTCCATGTGTCAGTGAATCCCCTGTGCCTCCACCTGACCCCACCCTGAGACATAAAAGAGTTCAAATGGAAACTAATCCAAATTATTCAGTACACCTACAGAAAACACACTGATTTCCTCATCAGCCTATGACCCTTCATACTGTTTCAAATGGATCATGGAGAAAGTCTAATATTTCTCAAACACAGACTTTTATATGTTTATATATTACTAGCTGAAAGTACCCGTGCTTCGCTACGGAAGGCAGAACGCTAAGCAATATGGCAATAAGCAGTAAGCACTGAGCAGGACTGGATGATCAGAGATCAGAACGTAACGTCAACAAATAACGTACTACCCCTTTGTAGTACCGATACAGGGCAAACTACTTTGAAAATAATTTTTATCGTGCATCTAACATGTAATAAGAAACAATGTAGTAAGTTGCATTAGGATCCGTACTGTTATTTTGAAGAATTTACAATGCTTGAGAAATCGCGTTTTTCGCGAGTTAGCCGCGATCCAGGGCGAATTTTTCAAAACCCTTTCTTAGCGAGCACCTAAGACCCAAGAGGAAGGTATGTTCCAAATTTCATTGCAATCCGTTCAGTGGTTTTTGAGATTTCGTGATGAGTGAGTGAGTCAGTCAGTGGTATTTGAGCTTTATATATATATATATATATAGATAAAAATAGTACATTTAGATACAAATATTTACATTTTTATTATAGTGTAAGATTTTTTGGTTAGTGAAGAGTGTTATGAACGTAACATTTCCAGCTTATGAAATGTGAGGAAAGAACCAACATTTCAGTATTAATCACATATGTTGGAGGATTAAACAAAACATCTGTGTGTGTGTGTGTGTGTGTGTGTGACAGACACAAACCATGTACTTAAGGTAAAGTAGAGATACACTCGATAAAATATGACTCCAGTAAAAGTGCCCCTTTAAACCTTCACTTGAATAAACATACAAAAGTATTTGCCTTCAAATGTACTTTTTTAAAAGTATCCAAAGTACTATGATTTCTTATGGCTATAATGTTCCTATTATCATTTTTGTCACAAGACTCAATCAGCTCAGTTTGTGTAAAGACTCTTAGCACATACATCTATTAATAGGATGATATTAATGAGTCAAACACTGATATCTATTACAATTATCATGAGCCCAAAACCTTCAAAAGTGGCGAGTTTGGGTTTCTTCCATCGTTTATTCCTCTCAAAACGTGCTTAGACCGTTACGTTTTTATCCGCTCATAAATCGAAAGGAACGACTGATTTCACAAAATGTAGTCGAGTAAAAAGTACGATATTTGACTATTAACAAATTACATTTACTTCGTTACTGTCCACCGCTGGTGTGTGAAGCATGTTCTGGATAGTTTCAGAGACTGCATTATCTTTTCTGAACTCCTGAAACCACTGAGGCGTGTTTTTTTTTTTTTAAATCAGTGTTACTTCACACGTATTATCATCCAGCTCAGCTCTCACAGCCCGCATCAGGAAAAAAAAAAACGCTTTCGGGTATCCAAATGTATTCAATTTTTTTTCTTGTTTTAATGAAAACCGAATCCTCATGCGCTGGCCAGTGTGAAACTCGAGTGAGACGGATTCCTAGCTCTTACCCAGAGCTGCCATCTCTGCTCCAGCTCCTGCTGAGAGCTCAAAACAATCGTGCTATAGAAATATTGTGGCAGTTGCCCTAACCGAATAACCTCTGCTCTGATCCTGCTCCAGCCATGCCAGTGATACTGCTGTGTGTTTAGTTATCGTACACCTCACACCACTCCTCCCTGTCCTGAAGGTCTACATCTCTCTGTGCTGAGCTGCAGCCTGCAGTGCAGAGGAAACTGCGAATAGAGAAACCGCACCGCAGGACTGCATGGGAAGAGAAGGAGGAATGAGGCTGAGAGAGAGGAGAGACAGATCTCTCAGCAGAAAGTGGAGTGCTGCTTAAGACCAGTGGCCTGGACACCGGCTCTATGATGAAATCTGAAATATTGTTGGATGAGAAGTATTATTTACACATCCTGTGCCAGAAAGAAATTCTTCCTTTGCTTGAATGAGTCAGATGTATTTTTTTTTTACGCAATATAAAGTGAGATGGAATTTTATCTGAGCAAACAGTTGAGTGGTGAAGTTTTGGTTGTAGCAGCTCTGATGCAGCTACTAACTGTTACTGCGGTCACTGAGCGCTACAAAGACCCGTGTACACTGATTAAGTGTAAAAAAGTAGTGCATATGAACCGATTCGAGTCAGAGCCCAAACTCGGTTATAAATTACTGTGTGAACTGGAGAACTGCTGGTTCATTTCATTCCAGCGTGTGTCATGTTCTAAAAATGGATTTTTATATTATCTCACAGTCTGACTACATCCGTCTAATGCAAATATCTTTAGAGTTGAAACTTCCAGCTGCAGAGGAAAATAACACACATGACTTCTCAAAACTGAAATGAGAAAAGAACAGCAGGAAGACAGAAAGCCAACTGGGTACAGGCCACTAAATTCAGGGCTGCAGTAAAGAAAGGAGAGGAAGTGGAGGAGGTGATGGTAGTGGTGGTGGTGGTGGAGGAAGTGGTGGAGGTGGAAGTGACGGAGGTGGTGGTAGTGGAAGTGG
>JAAIIK010000411.1:1062753-1078152 GCA_014706435.1 Silurus glanis
ATATATATATATATATATATATATATATATATATAACATTTGGACATAGGCTTCAGATCAGTGTCTTGTTGGAAGACCCGAAACATAACCTGGGACTGCTGTGTATCCCCACATTTATATACGTGCATTTATGTATGCAATACATGCGTAGCAAATCTCTGTGTGTGTGTGTGTGTGTGTGTGTGTGTGTGTGTGTGCGTGTGCGTGTGTGTGTGCGTGCAGCAAATCAGAAGGCAGTTGGCAGTGTGGCGGAGGAGCTGGATGAAGACATTGCTGTGACACAGAGCCAACCGAACTTCACATGCCCTGTTTCCCAGGTATATTATCATATCCATCAACATCTTAACTATTCAGTAAAAATGGTGGCTGCAGTGGACTATTAATATCGTCTAATAAAAAATATTCATCTGAAAATGAACCTTATCCTAATACTGTTATCCCTGAATTAGTAGAGCAGTGTAGTGTACTGAGCAATCAATCTGGACGGCAAATCACTTTTTGGCTTTTTCAAATCATTTTTTGGCTTTTATTTCGTACCTGCACACTGCTGGTGTTGTTCGAAACCTCGCACCTGTTTTACTGTAATGCAGGTTTAAAAGCTTGAAGCCGATCTTTCTTCATCACAGAACACGAAAGAACACGAAATCCCTTCACATGTTATGTGATCATCCTTATAGCTGGTGTGTGTTAATTAGGAAAGTTTTCTACTATTTTTATTCTGAACAGATGATCAAAATCATGTGTATGTTGTTGACAGGTTGAAATGGTCAATCCAGTGAAAAATAAGAAGTGCCAGCATTACTACGATCAAGAAGCCATTTTGTCCCTTATTACGACGAAGCAAAACAACAAGAAGAAATGCCGGTAAGCACTTTTCCAAAAACAACCTCCCCTGGTGTAAAAAGGGCACTTTTTTTATTAGGTAGCAGATAACACATGGAGACCTTTCTATTCCTACAGTATAGTAAAAGAAGCACTAACATTCCCTTTTCTTTTACTTGTTTATTTAATCAGATGTCCTGTGGTTGGCTGTGGGAACACAGACATCAAGCCTACGGATTTGGAACTAGACCTGGTGATGAGGAGAATGATACAAACCCATAAGAGGCAGGGTGGCAAGAGCTGAGATCTCTCTCTCTCTCTCTCTCTCTCTCTCTCTCTCTCTCTCTCTCTATATATATATATATATATAAATTTGATACTTCACTCATTGAGCAAATGCTTAAAATGTAAATCAATTTGGTTACAGTACATTTGTATATTTTTTGTTAGCTTTTATAATAAATAAAATCTTAAACACACACTTTTTACTGTCAAATCTGCGTTTATCAGTCCAGACAAATTCATACATGGTGCATGCAGGGATTTTATTCACTGGATTTGAGTCATTTTGAGTCCCTGTAAAACACTCATCATACTGTTTTTATTTATTTAAAATCTGAACAGCATTGGTTGCACATTCACAAAATTCAATCCGAGTTGAATTTTATTTTATATCATGTATTATAATAATCTATTACAATAGTCATGAAATACCCCCCCCCCCCCGTCACATAACAACACACTCCATGCAGACAGATGAATCTGATGCACGACAGCCTGGATGAAGCGCTCCAGCAGTGTTTCCAAAAACAATCCTATATATTTAGTAACATTTCACAGTGCAGATCTGATTGGTCGGCTGCTCTCACTTGATTATTAAAACTACTGGAGGAAATCGTGTTTTAAGAAGCAAATTTACTGCAGTGACTCATCCAAGCACCGTGGGCATCTGCACCCAATTTTACTGTAGAGTTTAGAGAATATTGAAGAAGCCGGATTCATTGAAAAGGACCGTACTGTCCACTGGAGTTTTTTCCTTCACTACATCTGGGATTTGTGAGAACTCTTTCATTTGCTGAATTTTACCTATACATGTACCTGGTGAAAAGCTGACCGGTCAACCAGTCTGCCAGTGATGTGTTTAGGACGATGATTTTTCTTCTTGCTACTCCATAATGATTTACAATAACTTTTAAAAGACTTTCCTGATTTGACCTGCTATTAAAATTGTATATCATCCTAGGATATAAATTTGACCCCAGGCCAGTCCAATCTCTGACAGCTTCGTATAATTGGGAGACAAAGGGACGCAAACTGTCATGGTATCAGAGGACAGTTTGTTCTGACTTGGAGATGAAAAATATTGTACTGGCAATTTTTTGTTTTATTTTGTACCTGAACGCTGCTGTGGACTGGGGCAGAGAGTAAACTGTTGTTAATACGTTGCAGGGATGTAGTGACAATCTTGTTTTCTTTTAAACAGAAGTCAGACTGTGGATACTGTGTCTAAAAGGCAGACGTTGAGCCTAACAAACTTTAGAAATCATCAGAGGGACACATGAAAATTGCACCTCTATGGAATCTGTATGCACCATTTTAGCAGTAAACATGAAAAAGAAAATTCTAAATATTTTAATGTTGTCTGATCATGAGCCATTTATTTTCACATGATGTAGATCGGCAAAGGTGAAATGTCGCTCACTTCTGCTTGATTTATTGTTGTCCTCGTGAGTCCATGTGAGGTTTAACCCCAGTGATTGTGGGAGAATCTGAGTCCGTTTAGTTGTTGGTCCATGTCCTCCTGTCTCTCTGCACCAGTCAGAGTCTGCTTGAAATGCAGATCTTAGGCGATTTGTCGCTCCTGGTGCAAGTCTAACCGATAGTAACTCCAAAACCACATTGAAACTTGTTTTTGCGATGGTTCAGGAAGGCGCCGAGAGCCAGAGACAATGGGAGAGGCAGCAGCTTCTTCTCCAGCGTAGCCCCTACCACCCAGTTACTGTCTAACGAACCTGTGGAATTTCACAGAAAATCTGTTTAACTACAATTGCCTTAATGTATTATATATTTTACAACATCTATTCATAATTATATAAATACCAAAAATTGCTCCTGTAGAGGATTTTCTCTGGAAGTTATAAGTTCAATTGTACCTTTAAACTGAAGATTAGCTTTGGGCAGATCCACCTGATAGCCAAAAGTCGCGCTTGTTTCTTGCATGCGTGCGCTCGCCTCAAACTCCACCCCAACTTGCAACTACAGAAACAAAGCATTTACGACTTTCAGAGAAAAGTTTTGTTTGCTCCGTGAAGTAAAATAGTTGAAGGTCACAGAACACAGAAATGACAAAAGTGTGGATATTTTACTGCTGCTGTTATTACACGGACTAATGGATTCATACACTCTGTTAAAATGAGCTACAGTTTATGGGAATAAATCTGGTATAAAATTAAAGGTCACCTGATCGTTTGCTTTGTGGTAGTAAGACGCATGAGCCCCTGCTCCTCCAACAGTCAGTGTCGCCACGTAATTGCTGCCTGAGAGGGAAAAAGTAAAAAAGGCTATAGGTCCTTGGAGGTGGGAGGGGTGTGTTATATGCAGGCAGTAAAACACTTGTGGGTTGCTGTTATTTAAATATAAAATCACCAACCACTAGGAAGCTGATTCTTTTTCTATGGCAGCATGTCCCAAAGTCTGTTATACTTCACTGAAGTTAGAGTTTGGACACTTCGCTCACCTGTGTATCTGCCCACGAACGATGTGACAGTGCCTTCCTCTCCAGGTCTCCTGTGGTACACCAGCTCGCCCCCCAAAGCCAAGGCAGGTGACAGCGACTGAAGGTAATGAGCCACTAAAATCCCTAACAGACAAACCATGAAGACACAGTTACAACCAGAATGGATCTGAAATGTAATCAGGATGAGATTGGTTTGTAGACTTTAAGCTTTTATTCAGGGGGTTTAACAAAAACTTTGCATCAAAAGTGACCTGATAAATGAGGAGGCCCGGAAACAAGTGGCTGCAGTAACGACCCAGAAAAGCATCCCAACAGAGGACGGGCATGGGTTCTAGTCTTCAGGCAGTCATATATAAAGTATTAGAAATACCTCACATTTTTATGTCACTTTGTCTAATTACTTTTGAAGGTGTGAAATCTGAGATTAGTGCGATTATTTTTGTTAAACCCCTTAAATTAAAAATTCAAATCCATTTCGGTGCTATACAGCACATTGCATCTCTGTCTAAATACTTATGGACTTATGGAGGTCTTTCTACTTTTTTTTGTGGGAAAAAATGAACAATGCAATGCACAAAAAACATCACTTTTCATTAATGGCATTCAGAAAAAGGCAAAAGTTTATTATTTTCACTTAAAAAAAATATAATAATAATCCCCATATTGGATTTAATACAGATTAAAGGGTGCTGGGACTTCTGGTTAAATGAAATAGTCAGGATGTGAAAGGCCTACACTTCTATTGGAAACATCTTTTTTTAGGAGACGATAATAAAATAATTGATCTTCAGCACTTTATCCTGGTGAGGGTCATAGCTGATTTGGAGCCTATGCTGTAAACACTGTATGGAAGGAAAGTGGAGAACCCAGAGGAAACCCATGAAACTCCACACAGAGTTTCCCCGAGCCCAAGCCCACACCCAGGACCCTTGAGCCGTCAATGCTACCCGCTGCACCCTCTGGCTGCCGTAGTCAATAATTGCATCGTTACTCAATCAGTTTATTTCATTCAAAAGTAAAGAAAAAAAAATACCAGATCCAACAAGAACATCTGGATTGCCCAGTGTTACAGCAGCAGTGAAGTCGTCTCCGCGGTACTCGGAATCACACTGCCAGTTCACAAACTTGTGTTGCTGTGTCTGAAACATAAGTCAACACTTCAGTCCAATGAAGCCCAGGGTCAGTGTGTAACACGCAGCTCAGAGTCGCATGCAGGACTTATGTGGATTGTTTATTTGAATAATGCACATATTAGTGAAAAAGTCTTTCCGTGTTTGGCTGATTACTCACACGCTATCCGCATGTTATATTTTTACATTAGTAATCTGTAATATTTTCAGAAATGAGAGATCCTGGGCCATCTTTACACCTGTAATGATACTGATCACAGAATGAACTATTTCCCCACTGGACTGGCCATGGACCAGTCTCCATACTTTATGCAATGGGATTTAATGCATCCAGGTATATGTGGAAATAGTAAAGCACTTTAGCACTTTCTGTGTTAAAATCCAATTGTATTCTTTAGTTGTTCCAGCTTTGTGTTTGGCTTCTGTGGGGTCCACATGTGAAACAGATGTATTAATACTCCGTAGTTCACACTTAAACCAGGAGTGGCCGTAGTCTATACTAGAAGTTTAGTTAATTAAGTTTTTAATGTGAAGACTCACCATGCCCTGAAACCTGAGCTGCTGGAAAAAAAAGGGTCGTTTTTCATTTTAAAATTATTACGGCTTTATTTGCTTTATATTTCTTATTATATATTATTATAATGATATTATTATTAATTATATAACCGCACTCACTTACTGAACCAGAACTTTTTGCCGGGCTTCTTATTTTTATTCTGATGTGATTAAATAAGCAAGTTGGAGTTTTATGACAATGTCTTTCCCCAATCAAGACTTGATTACTGACTTTACTTGTTCACAGTCAGTAAAATTTGCCGTTTTTAGTTTTTGGGTCTGTTCCATTGCGGAAAGTTTAGAAAAGTTTGCCAGGCACTGGTCAGTATCTTGGCTGGTCAGACACTTGGATCACTTCTCAAATTCTTTAAGCAGCATTTCATTTTAACGCCTGCATGTTATTTCATTACATTTTTCTTATATTAACATCGGAGGAAAAGTGATGGAAACGCATGCAGTGAATCCTCTTTGTCTACTGCTCAATACTTCCACTTCAAAAAGCTTGAAAAATTGATGAAAACTGTGGCTAATTGTTGTTGGAATCTTTTATTATTTATAGTAATATGCTCAGGCTACTAAAGCAGAGTGGAATCATATAGTCGAAGAAGGAAAACTTTTCTCAATACTTTTAATGACACTTTGACAAATTTTTTTAATTTTGTCTAAATACTTAGAAATGAAGCGAAAATGTCACTAAGGTGAGTGAAGGACTGACCTGCAGAGCCACTTTGGAGCGGACGTGTGTGGTCAGCTGGTGAATAATCTGTGCACTGAGACTGCCCGTGTTATCCATGTCACCAACCATTATTGGAAATGACTATATTTAAAATAAATAAATTAGATAAATAAATACATACACTTTACTAAACAAGACATCAAGATTAGTCCTTGTGGCAGTGTAAAAACCTTCTGTATGGCACAGTTTAATAGTGGACAGAATTGTTTTTATAACTCAATCATAACTAATAAAATAACTGTGATATGGATAAGCACTTACATAATGTTGGCCTATAGATGTGTTTACCAGCGACATTAAATATAAACAAAATTCTGAATATATGACAATTCCTTTCCACAGTCAGTACTTAAGTACATACTTGACCTGCTCTCGAGAAAGACTATTAGAAATATAATACTTTTGGTTTCACTCACCTCGGCAGGCCCGGTCTGCTTGCTCCCAACATACGTTGCTGCAAACTTGTAGCCGGATTCTGCCATGGTACTCAGTGTAATTGTATGGCTCACCTGTAGCAATGAAAGCAGGAATGAAACTATCGGTCTCTGGGTATAAAGCTGTTATTCATGCTAAGGGAGGATTTTTCACTGAAAATAAAGTCTGTACATTTATACATTTGTTCGGACAAAATAATCCCTAAAAATGAAAGAAACATGAATGTGTCTCTCAAAAACACTTAAAGACACTTAAGAAAGTGTTTTCAAACTTTTGGCAGGCACTGTAATACAAAACAATTTTCGAACCCAATAGACTGCATGAACTCTGACCTGGAAGTGATTACTTAAACCCTTGTTGACCACCAGTCGAACGCCTTCCATCTGCAACGGGAAGACCTCTGAAGGGCAGAATGAAAAAGAATAAGAAAAAGTGAGAATGTCCCAGCATTTAACAGTGATATTTGTATGTTCTTAGCAGTATGGGCACAAGGGCCAATGTGTGAAACAAAAAACAAAACTGGTCAAACAAATACATTTTCTCTGCACCTTTGCATTTCCGATGGCACTCCTCAAACGTGCCTGGGTTGGAGGAAGAGGGCTCTGTGTCTGTGCCAGCCTGTGCGCTGGTGCCCAGAGACGATGGCATGGAGGGCATGGTGAAGCCAGGAGGCACCGTCAGGCCTGGACCCCCCTGGCTGCTGACACTCCCTGAAGCAGGGGGGTTCGGAGAAGTGGCAGCCAACACACTGCCCATGCTGAAGCACACACAGATTACATGCATTCAGGTTCATTATAAAAATAATACATTCAACTGGTAGGAAATCTTATGTAACAGATACGATCTCACAATGTCCAACTAACTACACGTAGTTTCAGATACTGTTTATAAATACTTTGCGATGTATATTTTTATGCATTTATTTATTATTTTTCAGGCTCATGTGTTTCTCAACAATGTCTAATCACAAAAGCATGCTCCAAAAATTGAATTTGTTTAATTTTTCACACAGCATATTATTCTTCATTGAGTGTACCATGGGTTATATTCAATTCAGTTGTGTTTGTATATTACTTTTAATAATGGACATTGTTTCAAAGATGCTTTACAGAGATAGAGGTTATGAAATACGAATTTAAGCTTGTAAGTTTATACATCTTATGTAACACATACAATATCACAATGCCCACATAACTACATGTAGCTTCAGATACTGGTTATAAATACTTTAAATGAAGTATATTTTTACGCTTTTATTTCTGAGTTTTTTGGCTCATGTATGTCCCAACATTGTCTAATCAAAGCAAGAACCAAAATCATAAATGCTAATAATAATAATAATAATAGCACACAAATGTATTACACAGAAAATATATTATTCCGTGGTTGTGCTATTGACTGTGGTCAATTCAGTTGTATTTGTATAAACTTTAACAATGGACATTGTTCCAAAGAAGCTTTACAGATATACGAAGGTTATGAAATATGAATTTAAGTTTAGTGCCTGTCTGTAATAAGTTGAATCCTTCATGGCCTTCACTTCCTGTATAAGTGAACTATATAAGAGTCCAGGCTTCTCCTCCCTATGGAGTGAACTATATTTCCAGCAGGAGTCATGAGGAGACTGAAACCTTGACCTCGGTCAGGACTGTTGTCTAACGCTGTGCTACCAAACTACCAACCGCCCTCCCCAAATTACACGCAGCCAGCAGCTTTCTGTCCAACTTTCTTTTCTCCAACACCAAACAGAAGACAAAAGCTCAGCCGATAAAGAAGCACAGATGAAGGCTTGTTGCACGGTTCACTTGGCAGGACAGAAGGTGAGCTAAAATGCTAACGTTGGATAACCAGCATGCTAACCCTTGGCAATGGGTACACTTCCTTTAATCATGGAGGAAACCTCTTACCCTGCGGGAAACCTCACTGACCCTCACCACTCATCTACACGCCATTAAAACACTACAAATCCGTGTATTTCCACTACTTCGCACGGCCTCGTGCTCTACTCACGTTGTCCAATGCAGTGCAGTTCCACGGCTATGAAGCGCCGGTAGGATGTATGGGACAACATACAAGACCAACGTCTTAGCCCGCCCACTTCTTCAATCTCTGAAAGTGATTGGGCGCCGTATGGGAAAACTGCAAGCTGATTGGCTGAAGGAGACCGTAGCTGTATGCGTACTGGTCAATTGCCGAGTTTTCCTCAGAGGTAAGAGGTGAAGAGCAGAGAGTCCGGAAGTGATCACGTTCAGTTCAAGGGTGTTGAACACGACTATGATTCATACAAAAGAAGACAATATTTAAGTTTTTATATTTTTAAACCTATTTATTTTTAAGCAAGATTTTTTTTATTGTCCAGAACTGTCCAATCTGGACACTCTAAATACCTCCAGCAACACCAAAGCCCTTAAGACTGTCACTGTGTCATCTGTTATTTTTACATTTTATAAAATTTTTTACAATTTTATATTGTGCAACTCTAGTTGTTTTTTTTTTTTATATAGCCCTGCCATTGTTATGCATGGTTTGGAGTAAAGAAAAAAAAAAAAATTTTAATTTCAATCTTTTTTGTTTTGTTTCCAACCTTTAACTTTTTTTTTTTTTTTTTTTTTACTTTTGCTTTTTTTTTGTTGTTTGTTGATCTTAAAATAATAATTAAAAATAAACCTAGTATGAGTATAGTAGCTAAAATAATAAATCAGAAAACAGAAGCTTTATTTTTCACTATAATATACTGAAATGTCTGCTTTTTCCATGTTCCACATGGAAGACTGGCAGTTTTTATATTTATATATATATATATAAATTAAGCAATGACTGTAATGACTTACAATTAATCTTTATTTGTAAAATGCTTTTTTACAATCGACATTGTCTTAAAGCATCTTTACACAGATAAAGTGGTTTCATGGTTTTTATTATTTATAAAGAATGTGTAAATGTATTGCCTATCAATTTGTTCCTTATAATTGTTTATCCCTGATGAGCAAGGCAGAGGCAACAGTGGCGAGAAACATTGACAGGAACCACACTCAAAAGGGAATTCATCCTCATCTGGGTGGCACTGAAGGTCTATAGGTTATAGTTTAATTGTTGTGCTTAGATTTCAAACTGTTTGTGTGACTTGTGGTCCTGCGCCATTGTAGTAGACCGGTGATATTAATTACAGTCCAAATTTATCCTCAAAGTTCTTGATTTGCTTTATCTTCATGGATCTTTAGGCTGTTGATGTGGAACCATCCCCATCTGCAATTGGATGGTTCTCCAATTAAAGAGGACTCCATCCAGGGGTAAGACGTTGTGATGAACTGGGCATATCCGAAGAAAAGAAAAGGACAGGATCACTGCTCACTGAAAGCTCAGGGGCATGCTTAACACAACAGAGACAGAAAGAGAGAAAATAAAGATTGTAAAGCATTAATTTTTCTGTCATGGGTTAGCTTCACTTGTTCCTACAGAGATAGAGGTCATTATGGATCAGTATACATTTCTTCTAACTGATCACCTTTATTATATGAAGAAAGATTTCTGTAATGATGAGCATAGTGTTAGAATCACAATGTCTTCATTCACAAGATCTCACTGACTAGTTTGATAAGGATGAAAACTATGCAAATCATCTATGAAAAGGACTTTTACACTCAGCAGAGCTCAACCACCCTAAACCTCTGTGAGATTTTGGACTGAAACTGCAGTATTCTCCATCATCATCATCATCATCATCATCAAAACACCAGCTGAGAGAATTTCTTTTGTAAAATAATAGATGTGCAATGTATCTTTTGTTTGTTTGTTTGTTTATCTCTCCAGTAGAGTTGTAGAGATGTACAATTTATGGCAAAATGATTAAAGCTGCTTTTACACTATAATTTAAAAGCAAGGCTGGACTACAGCGCTAAAGAAAAAATAGTGCTGTATCCAAGACAAAAACGCTTTTCCAGCAGAGGGCAACACAATCCTTTGCTAATACCAAGGTATATGCCAAAGGGGGCAATTTGCTTTTAATTACTTAATGATAACAAGTGCAATAGTATTGCATTAATGACATGCTTTCATCTAGCATAAATGTTTTTAGCAAGTGCTGATTATGATAAATAGGATTAAACCTGTATCAGTGCATGGGAACTCTGGCACCTTGCTGGCTCACAGGCATTTCTGAAAGAGGAAATGTGCTGTCGTTTATCAGCTGACTCAACACTTCCTTTCTCCCTTCATGAGCCAGACAGCCACAAAGAAGAGGCCAGAAATAGCTTGAATACACTCAATATATTTCTATGGAAAAATAAGTTACGTTGTCATATATATATTATACCTTATACTTCCCCATTTTTTATATTACAATCTATAATCACAGAGACTGATTTATTGTACAAAGTGTAACTGGTAACTGCTGTAGAAATGTGTGAATAATCTTTATAACATGCAGTATAATTCTTTTTGACAAATGATTGCATTAGATAAGGCTGAGAAAGAGTATTATTTATGCGGGGGATTTAAATCAAACTGACTGATCTTGTTATGGTGCAAAATTTATTTCTGCTTGTTAATCATCAATGCTATTCTACATTTAAAGTATTTAAAATGAACAAGTATAACAGCAAACAGCTTCTTTGTGTTAGAAAAGATTTTGTAACAAAATTGTGAAAGTAAATTCATTTCTTTAATTATGTTAGTGATATAACATGTACAAACTTTCAACATTAAATACTTTAGATTGTCCTTTTGTGTAAATTCTGATAGACTGGCGGCTAAGGATGGACTCTACATGGACAAACTGTGTCTGAAATCACACCCTACACCCTCATTCACTGTTCTCTACATTAGTTTATTAGTAAAGTCAACTTGACAGAGTGAATAAAAATAAATGAGTGAATTCTGACACTGATAAACACTGCGGTTAACAAGCAGAATCACTGAAGGAAAGAACAAGAAACAAAACTACAACTAATTTACAGCCACAGATTTAGAAAAAATCAACTGAATTAAAACAGGAAGATTAAACAACTCCAAAAAACATAATTACCAGCTTCACTTATTACAGTTTGTCTTTATTTCTGTCAAATATCTACTAAACATCTGAGACATAACAGGGTTTTTATTTGATTGAAAATGTTTCGTGTGACCTCACCATTTTTGGAGATCAGTGATTGCATCAGTTGGGCTCGTGACCCTTCAGTGTTTAACATCAGTTTTTCTCTGGCTGTTGTAACTGTGTTTGTAATGCAACTTTGTTTTGACAAGGAAAGTTATAAGGAACTATTGATAATTGTTAATCTATGGTTAACTACGCATAGTGATATAATCATCATCTGATGACCATATTTGCTAATTTCAACTAAGTCACAAAACTTTTATTGTTATTTCAATCCTATACAGCTGACGCAGTACACAGTGAAATGAGACGTTTCTCCAGAACCCTGGTGTTACATAAAACAACATGAAACAACATAAAGCTACATAACAGAACACAAAGCTAAGGATTAAAGTAAGCGTCCTCGCCACATAAAGTGCATCGTGTGTAATCTGGTGCAAACAGTGCAAGACAAGACAGTGTAGGACAAAATACACAAAACACAAAATAGCTCCACCAGTAAACCTGCTGTATATTATACAGTTATCAATCAATCAAATATCAAATCAGTGCTTGATATTTGATTTTATGCGAAAGGAAATTAATTTCAGGTTTTGGTTAGTGATATGATTTTCATAGAAAACTTTTAAGAATTTTAAAACTATTAAGAAGATTTTTTAAAAAAGATTTTACACACGCACGCACACATCAGCACATGAAACTCAACAGTGGTAACTATGAACAAAATTTTATGCTGCAATGCATGCTGGGTGCCAGAATAGTACAAACTCCCAGCATGCATTGCATCATGACTAAATTATGCAGCTAAATGTTCTTACTATTTTCTTTATTTGCTTTTATTTCGGTGTTGCTTGATTTGTTGTGACTTTTCAGTAGACTTTTTTGATTGTCACCAATGTTGGGATACATGCACTGATTATTGTTGTATGTGTGTTGAATTCCATGAACTATAGTTCAAACTACTGATTGAGAGCCAGGAATTAGATTAGCTTACATTGGATTTGATATTATATCCAATCATTACATCTTCTGGTTTTTCTTGCTAGAAAGGCTGTGGTTGAAAACCATAAACAATAACAGTAATAAAAAATAAAATAAAATAAAATAATATAAATATATATATATATATATATATTTTAATTGTCACAGTTCAAGAACCCAACTACAGCAAACACTGATCTCTATTATGGTGACTTCAAATACAAGTACAGTTCAACAACTAAAATCTCAATAAGAGCTTTTGTACACATATGACAGAAATCAAGTCACAGTAACAAAGGTTAGTAATAAGTGAAGCTGGTAATGCTGTTTTGGGGGTTGTTAAATCATTCTCTGCTGAGATCATGAGAGATTTAATGTGGGTTTTTTTTGTTGTTGTTGATTTCATCTTTGGCTTTGGCTGTAAGATGTGTTTCTCTGCTCTTATTTCTCGTTCTTTCAGTGATTCTGCTAGTTCACAGGTGTTCATCACTACCCCCAATCCTCATTTAATTAGTCACTTCATTATCTTATTAACTTTATCACTGCTTCAGTGTTACTTCAACACTTTAGTGTACACATAAGTGCTCTTTTAAAACTAAGGATTTTTCAGTGGGTTTAAATGTTTGGGGGGGAAAATACACTGTGAAATGTATTTTAAAAAGAATATACTGTACATTTATTTTTTACAGAAGCAAACTGTAAAAAAATCCCCAGTAGATTATTGCCAACCCTTCTGCCAGTAGTTTACAGTAAAATCTATAAAAAGAAACAGCAAAATACTGTAAAACCTCATTCATTCATTCATCTTCTCCCGCTTATCCGAGGCCGGGTCGCGGGGGCAGCAGTCTAAGCAGAGATGCCCAGACTTCCCTCTCCCTAGACACTTCTTCCAGCTCTTCCGGGGGGACACCGAGGCGTTCCCAGGCCAGCCGGGAGACATAGTCTCTCCAGTGTGTCCTAGGTCTTCCCCGGGGTCTCCTCCCAGTGGGACGCGCCCGGAACACCTTCCCGGGAAGGCGTCCAGGAGGCATCCGGAACAGATGCCCGAGCCACCTCAGCTGACCCCTCTCGATGTGGAGGAGCAGCGGCTCTACTCTGAGCTCCTCCCGAGTGACCGAGCTTCTCACCCTATCTCTAAGGGATCGCCCAGCCACCCTGCGGAGAAAACTCATTTCGGCCGCCTGTATCCGGGATCTTGTCCTTTCGGTCATGACCCAGAGCTCATGACCATAGGTGAGAGTAGGAACGTAGATTGACCGGTAAATCGAGAGTTTCGCCTTGCGGCTCAGCTCTTTCTTCACCACGACAGACCGGTACATCGACCGCATTACTGCAGAAGCTGCACCGATCCGTCTGTCAATCTCCCGTTCCACCCTTCCCTCACTCGTGAACAAAACCCCAAGATACTTAAACTCCTCCACTTGCGGCAGGAACTCTCCACCAACCTGAAGTGGGCAAGCCACCCTTTTCCGACTGAGGACCATGGCCTCGGATTTGGAGGTGCTGATTCTCATCCCAGCCGCTTCACACTCGGCTGCAAACCGTCCCAGTGCGTGCTGAAGGTCCTGGTCTGATGAAGCCAACACGACAACATCATCTGCAAAGAGCAGAGACGAAATCGTGTTGTCACCAAACCGGACACCCTCTGGCCCCTGGCTGCGCCTAGAAATTCTGTCCATAAAAATTATGAACAGAACTGGTGACAAAGGGCAGCCCTGCCGGAGTCCAACATGCACCGGGAACAAGTCTGACTTACTGCCGGCAATGCGAACCAAGCTCCTGCTTCGGTCGTACAGGGACCGGACAGCCCTTAGTAAAGGGCCCCGGACCCCATACTCCCGGAGCACCCTCCACAGGCCGCCGCGAGGGACACAGTCGAATGCCTTTTCCAAATCCACAAAACACATGTGGACTGATTGGGCATACTCCCATGAACCCTCCAGCACCCTGTAGAGGGTATAGAGCTGGTCCAGTGTTCCACGGCCTGGACGAAAACCACACTGTTCCTCCTGAATCTGAGGTTCTACTATCGGCCGTATTCTCCTCTCCAGTACCCTGGCATAGACTTTCCCAGGTAGGCTGAGAAGTGTGATCCCCCTATAGTTGGAACACACCCTCCGGTCCCCCTTCTTAAAAAGAGCGACCACCACCCCGGTCTGCCATCCCAGAGGCACTGTCCCCGACTGCCACGCGATGCTGCAGAGGCGTGTCAGCCAAGACAGCCCCACAACATCCAGAGACTTGAGGTACTCAGGGCGGATCTCATCCACCCCCCGGTGCCTTGCCACCGAGGAGTTACTTGACTACCTCGGTGACTTCAGCTTGGGTGATGGACGAGTCCACCGCTGAGCCCTGTAAAACCTAAAAAGTCAAATTCCTGGTAAGAGAAGGAAAGAGAAACAAAAGTGAGAAAAGCCAGAAGATACAATTGTCAGATGCAGCTGACATGATTGTGACCATGAACTAGTCTAAGTACTGATCTCACTCAATAATTAATCTCTTATTGAAAATTTGATCTATTAATAACACACTTATCTTGCACCAATGACACTACTGCAATCAACTGTGAAACGATCCTACATACACCATGCACAAATATGAGCTTTGAACTATGGCAGAACTTCAACACAAACAGACTTTAACATTCAGTTTATAATTCTCAACATCTGGGACAATCAAAATTGGAAAACAAAAATCAGATCAACTTTGAACATCACAAAAGGTCTGCTGAAAACTCACAACAAACCAAACAACACCAAAATAAAAGGAAATAAAGAAAATAGTAAGAACATTCAACTGCATAATTTATTCATGCTGCAATGCATGCTGGGAGTTTGTACTATTCTGGCACCCAGCATGCAGTTTGTGTGTGTGTGTGTGTGTGTGTGTGTGTGTGTGTGTGTGTGTGTGT
>JAAIIK010000411.1:1089468-1095670 GCA_014706435.1 Silurus glanis
TGTTAAAAACTCCCAGCATGCTTTGGGAGTTCATTTGTTTTTATTTTGATGTTGTTTGGTTTGGTGTGACTTTTCAGTAGACTTTTTTGTGATGTTCAGAGTTGATCTGGTTTCGCATTTTTGATTGTCACTGATGTTGAGACTCAAACACTGATTGTTGATGTCTGTGTGTGTTTAAGATCTGCTATCAATGTACAGGAATGTACCTAAAAAAACATATTTGTTATTGCTCAAGCTGTACTCAAGCAGTCTATAGCAATGTACCTCTGAACATTGTTTCATTTTTTGTACCTTCTTGTTTATATCTCTAAAAGATTGTTTATGCACCACTACTGATAGAAATGTATGTTTTGTCCTGAGATGGTTTAAAATTACACTCTGATAATGCATCCTGCATGCAGAACATCAGTAAAATGCTATGGAAAAATATCAGGATGTAATTTTAAACTAAAGAATAGCCACATTCTGACAGTAACAGATTGTTTTTTTTTTTCATTGAAACAGTAAAATCACCTAAAAAACAATCCATTTGGAGAAATTTTGTTGTTTTTGAAAAAGTATAAACAGTATGAATGAGATTTTAGAGTGTTCAGAGTCGACACTCAGACAATGTGTCTGAAATCACACCATACACCCTCATTCACTGTTCCCTACATTAAAGTTTACTAGAAAAGTCAACTTGACAGAGTGAATGAAAATAAATGAGTGTATTCAGACACTGATAAACACTGCTGTTAACAAGCAGAATCACTGAAGGAAAGAATAAGAAATAAAACTACAACTGATTTACAGCCACAGATTTAAAAAAATCAACTAAATTAAAACAGGAAGATTAAACAACTCCAAAAACATCATTACCAGCTTCACTTATTACAGTTTGTCTTTATTTCGGTCAAATATCTACTAAACATTCTTTGAGACTTAACAGGGGTTCATTTTTTATTTTAAATGTTTTGATTGACCTCACGATTTTTGAGATCAGTGATTGCTTTAGTTGGGCTCTTACCCTTCACTCTTTGAAACTAGTTTTTTTCTGACTGTTGTGAGTCTGTATGTAAAGCAGAAAAGTTAAAACATTTGTTTATTTGGTATTTTTATTTAAAAATAGAGAGTTATATAATCACCTAATGCATTTCTTTTGTTTTATTTGGTGGTTTCCAGTTAACTTCATGTTCTTTATAATAGTAATGAGTTCAAAATAAATTGACAAACTATTAAGGAGTTTAAAAACATAGCATGTGCAAAACCCTAAGAGCTGTAACTCTAGTTAGACACACAGAGATAAAAAAATCAGAACATAAAATTTAAGAATGATGATTATTAACAAACATTCATGCCGCAAAGCATGCTGGGTGCCAGAATAGTACAAAACTCCCAACATGCATTGCAGCACAAATAAATTATGCAGCTGAATGTTCTTACTATTTTTTCATTTGTTTTTGTTTTGGTGTTGTTTGGTTTGTTGTGACTTTTCAGTAGACTTTTTCTGTGATGTTTGGAGTTGATCTGTTTTTTTTATTGTCACTGATGTTGAGACTCAAACACTGATTGTTGATGTCTGTGTGTGTTTAAGATCTGCTATCGATGTACAGGAATGTACCTAAAAGAGCATAAATTTGTTATTGCTCCAGCTGTACTCTAGCAGTGAATAACAATGTACCTCTGAACATTGTTTCGTTTTTTTGTACCTTCTTGTCTGTATCACTAAAAGATTGTTTATGCACCACTACTGATAGAAATGTACTTTTATGTCCTGAGATGGTTTAGAATTACACCCTGATCATACATCCAGCATGCAGAACGTCAGTAAAATGCTTTGGAAAAATATAAGGATGTAAAGGATCTAAACCATAGATTGAACAAATTCTGACAGTAACATTGTTTTTCATTGAAACAGTAAAATCCCCTAAAAAAAACAATGCATTTGGAGTAATCTTGTTGTTTTTGAGAAAGTATAAACAGAATGAATGTGAATTAACAGTGTTCAGAGTCGACACTCAAATACTGACTGAAATCACACCCTACACCCTCATTCACTATTCCCTACATTAGTTTACTAGTAAAGTTCACTTGAAAGAGTAAATAAAACATGGTGAATTCTGACACTGATGAACACTGCTGTTAACAAGCAGAATCACTGAAGGAAAGAACAAGAAACAAAACTACAACTGACTTACAGCCACAGCTTTAAATCAAATCAAATCAAATTTTATTTGTCACATACACATACATACAGAGTACGACCTGCAGTGAAATGCTTTATACTACTGTCCAGCATGAGGAAATAGGATGAGGAGAAAAATAAAACAAAGAAAAAAAGAAGGCAGATAAATAAAGAGTATATCTTTAGCCGAAATCAACTGAATTAAAAAAGAGGAAGATTCTTCTTCTTTTTCTTCTTCTTCTTCTTCTTCTTCTTTTGGCTTCTCCCATTAGGGGTCACCACAGCAGATCATCCATCTCCATACCCCCCTGTCCTGTACATCTGCCTCTTTCAAACCAACTACCTGCATGTATTCCCTCACCACATCCATAAACATCCTCCTTGGTCTTCCACTTTTCCTCCTTCCTGGTGGCTCCATCCTCAGCATTCTTCTACTGATATACCCCATGTCCCTCCTCTGCACATGTCCAAACCATCTCAATCTCACCTCCCTCACCTTGTCTGCAAAATGTCCTATATGCGCTGTCCCTCTAATAAACTAATTTCTAATCCTGTCCATCCTCGTCACTCCCAACAAAAATCCTGACATCTTCAGCTCTGCTACCTCCAGCTCCACCTCCTGTCTTTTACTCAATGCCACTGTCTCTAAACCATACAAGATTGCAGGTCTCATCACAGTCCTATAAACTTTCCCTTTCATTCTTACAGATACTCTTCTATTATAAATCAGTCCTACTATCACTCTTCTCCAACCCACAGAAAAAAGAATGAGATAAGTATACTTCAAGGCTCTTGAAGGCTCTTTCTAGCACAAAGGTGGTGCAACAAACTTCCCTTAGATAGCCATATCTTTAGATGCCGGTTGAAGAACTAACTCTTTCTGAAACAGTTAACTGAAGAATGGTGATTATTAACAATGCTGCAATGCATGCTGGGTGCCAGAAAAGTACAAAACTCCCAACATGCATTGCAGCCTAAAAAAATTATGCAGTTGAGGGTTCTTACTATTTGCTTCATTTGTTTTTCATTTTGTGGTGAATTGTTTACTAGACTGTATTATGGTGAACATTGGTGATGTGACTTGATAGGATCTAATTTGTTTTGCTTTTCCCCGAAGACTAACATTTAAAATGTCAAGGTTCAAGAGCAACACTAAAGCACTGATCTCCATTATGGGGAATTCAAATGAAAGTTCACCTAAACACCTAAAATCCCAATTAGAGTTTTTAATAAGTGAAGCTGGTAAAGCTGTTTTGGGGGTTGTTTAATCATCCTCTGTTGAGATCTTGAGTGATATTATGTTTTATTTTTAGTTGATTTCATATTTGGCTTTGGCTGTGAGTTGTGTTTCTCTGCTCTTGATTCTCTTTCCATCAGTGATCCTGCTTGTTCACAGGTGTTCATCAAAATTCAATCCTCATTTAATTAATCACTTTATTATCTCATTAACTTTATTACTGCTTCACTGTTTCTTCAACACTCTGTTGTGTGGACACATACGTGCTCTTTTAAAACTGTGTGAAATTAAAAAAGATACTATGAAATTTATTGTAACAGTAATATACTGTAAAATAAACCCCAGTAAATTACTGGCAACTCTGCTACCAGGAGTTTACCATAAAATCAAGAGACAAAAAAAACAGCAAAATACTGTAACACCTAACAGTCATATTCCTTTTGTGTGTTTTGTGGGTTACCATTGTGTAGCAGCGTAGAGTCTGTGTTTAAGACAGGGATGGACATAGGCAGCAACTGATCAGGATTGATGCACTTCACTGAGTTTGATTACACTTTAATGTGTGCTATTGTCTACAAAATAATTTGACTTGATTTGATACTTTTAATGATTTTGCTTAATTCTGTAAGGTTTTTTTCATGGACTTACATAAAATACTAATATGCTCACATTATTTAAATATTATAAGTGGTTATTGGTTAATTTAAGTGCAGGTTAACTTAAGTGCCCCCCCCCCCCCCCCCTGCATGGCTCATAGTGCTACACTGAAGTACACTCACACACAGAGAAAAAGCAAGGTACAGGAATGTACCTAAAAGAGTACAAATTCAATTCAATTCATTTTTATTTGTATAGCACTTTTAACAATGAACATTGTCTCAAAGCAGCTTTACACAGATAATGTGGTGATAAAAAATGAATATGTTCCTTATAAGTGTAAGTTTGTCCCTGATGAGTGAGCCGGTGGCGACTGTGGCAAGGAAAAGCTCCCCTGAGATGGCATAAGGAAGAAACCTTGAGAGGAACCAGATTCAAGAGGGAACCATCCTCATCTGGGTTGCACCAAATGTCCATTTATTGCAGATGTACAATGTTGCGGGGTACAGTGATGGTGATCAGAAGCGAAATGTAGTCCTGAGTCAATGTAGCAGAAAGAGAAAGAGGATATGGATTGTTATTGTGTCCTTATTTTTGTATGAAAGTTAATGTCACTGTGCATTTGGGACTCCGGCAAGACTCGCTATGGCCGCAGAGCTAAAAGGGAGAACCAGAAGGTAACAAAGAAATGAGGCATCTCCGGGATAAGAGACGACCCACCACACCACCGTCAACAAACCTGAGTGAACGTGTGAGAGTGAGGGAACAACAGCATACAAATATCCCAGTTCACCAAACACTCCATATTCATGATCCTTTCCTGTTACTTTACCTAGGAAAAATCTACTGATAAAAGACTTGACTAAATAAATACGTTTTTAACCTTGACTTGAACACTGAAACTGTGTCTAAGTCCTGAACACTGATTGGAAGGCTGTTCCATAACTGTGGGGCTTTATAAGAGAAGGATCTGCCCCCTGTTGTAGTCTTCATTATTTGAGGTACCAACAAATAGCCTGCACCTTTTGATCTAAGTAGGCGTGGAGGATCATATTGGTACAAAAGTTCACTCAGATACTGCGGCGCGAGACCGTTAAGTGCTTTATACGTCAGTAGTAGTGTTTTATAATCAATGCGAGATTTAATCAGGAGCCAGTGAAGACTGATTAAAACGGGGTGATGTGGTCATATTTTCTAGATCTGGTAAGGACTCTTGCTGCTGCCCTCTGATCTAACTGAAGCTTATTTATGCACTTACTCAGTTTTTCTGCATCCTGTAACGACATCATATTTCAAATTTTTGCAATATTTCTAAGGTGAAAGAGCCTTAAAGGAAAGACTAGGGTCAATAATCACACCAAGGTTTTTGACTGCTGTACACACTGAGATAGAAACACCATCCAGAGATGTTACGTAATCGGAAAGTTTACTTCTAGCTGCATGTGGTCCTAGTAAAAGTACTTCCGTCTCATCTGAGTTGAGCAGAAGAAAGTTATTAAGCATCCACTGTCTAATGTCCTTTACACACTCCTCAACATTGTTAAGTTGATCTCTCTCATCTGGCTTTGCTGAAATATACAGCTGTGTTTGCTATGATGAGGCCTAAATCCTGACTGATACATTTCAAAAATGTTATTCCTAAGTAGATATGAGCTTAACTGCTGTGCTACAACCTTTTCTAAAATTTTGGATAGAAAGGGGAGGGTTTTTTTGGCCTTTAGTTGGACAGCTGACATGGGTTAGGTTCAGGTTTCTTAATAAGAGGGTTAATAACTGCCAGTTTAAAGGATTTAGGTACATAACCAGTGCTAATGGAAGAGTTTAGGTTATAGGCAAGGGGTTGAGAATGCAGGTTGATGATTTTGATGAGGAAATAAATGAAATTAGGTCATTTTCTTGAATTGGAGTAAAGCTTTGTAATTGATTGTCTGTTATAATTACAGTGCTGTCTACAGGGTTATTTATAAAATAGTTTGTATTTATATTAATCATCTGGATTTCTTGGCTGATGTTTTCAACTTTATTATTAAAAAAGTTCATGAAATCATTACTACCTATTGATGGTGTGCATGTTAGTGCAGTGCTTTTATTTCCTGTTAAATGACAGATTTTAAAAGAGATGAGGTAATAGTTTGAAATAGCTTCAGACTGTGGAATTGTCAGGAATCCCCCTGCCACGCCCCCTTCGGAGGCTGTCATACCCC